>CM053504.1:18732561-18993326 GCA_028627145.1 Eidolon dupreanum | reverse complement strand
AAAATGATGCTGGTCATCACAGCTTCAGCATCTCCTGTTTTTTGATGCTTAGCCGCCCTTCCCCCCCACCCGCTGATCTCAAAGTTTCCTGGCTTTTCCTTTCCCCCTCTCACTCCTTTGCTGTCCTGTGTAGTGATTTGGTGAGAGAAATTATTGCTGCCTACCCCCCACCCCCCGCACTACATATGATTTCAAGTTTTATTATTGCAATAAAAGTGCTTTATGCTGGCTTTTCTCAGCTCTGCGTGATGGTGGTTACTTTCAGGTGCTGCCCCCTGCCGTTTGGTGATGGGGGATGGGGTTGGAGGTGTGACAGTGGGGGTGTAGTGTTGGAGTTTGTGTCTTGGCAGAAGAGCTGCAGCAGCAGGGACATCCTGTCCTGTTGGCCTCTGGGTGGTGGGGCAGTAGGTTTGCATCTTCCCCTCCTGAAGGGGACTACCGGGTCAGGCTGTGTTCATAGGGAGCACCCCCTCAGCTGTCATCAGATGTTTATTAAGTGCTCTGGATAGAGCACTCTGCTGGATTCTCGGGGGTTACCAAGAATTAGGAGATGTAACCAACTCTCAAGAAATGAGCCACAACCCAGCTGGAGGTATGTCGTCAGCGAATTGATGAAGAGTTACTAAGGGAAGATTTGGTTTTAAATTGGTATTCCTCAGTGATGTTTGGTGTGGAGGTCCTTTGCTATGTGGACAGGCTGGGTGGTTGCAGTATCTTCCTGGGCCCCAGTTCTGCATATGCTGGTTATGCTCCTCTCCTTCCTCATTACAGAGACCACCCAGAATGCTTCCATACCTTTTTAGAGATTTTCCAAAACTGCCTTGGTGAAGAGTCTTTGATTTTAAATAGAGAGGTTGTTCAAGGACTTGCTTAATGATTTTTCATTAAATCCATTCCTTTATTTAAGTCACTAGAATAATATTTCAGGGTCATCTCTTATTTTCTCCTAAATTCTTTCATAAAAATTGTTAACAAATGATTCTTAGAGTGAACACCCACGTACCTACCACCTAGCCTTGATGTTGGCTTTGAAGATAGAGGAAAGGGACTACGAGCCAAGGAATGCTGGTGGCCTCTAGATGCTAGAAAAGGCAAAGGAATAAATTCTATGGCTTCCAGAAGGAACCACCCCTGCCAACACTTTGGTTTTAGCCCAGTGAGACTCAATTTGGTCTCTGACCTCCAGAACTATAAGATGATAAATTTGTATTGTTTTAAGCCACTAAGTTTATATATATATATATATATATATATATATATATATATATATATATATGTATGTGTGTGTGTGTGTGTGTGTGTGTGTGTATACACACACACACACATATATACATGTATATACACATATATATGTACATATATATACACATATATATATATATTTGTTATAGCAGCAATAGAAAACTCATACAGGGCCTCTGTTTAAGTTTTAATGTGTAATGGAGAACAGAATAAAAGCAGGATTTAAAAAAAATCTCCAGAGTCTATCATACCACCCTAAGAAATCAGACCTTGATTTTTTTCTCTTTCTTCAACTCTTGTCCAGACACTTAAAATTTTTCATTTTAATCATAGCCTAGTACAAATTTTTTATTCTGCTTTTTTCCCCACTTAATATTTTATCAAGAGTATTAGTCAATGTTGCCATTTGGTCTTTATAACTATTTTAAGAGAGCTGTAAGTAAATCAAATAAATGTACTGAATTTATTTAACTACCTTGTTAAAGGATAAAATTTTTTAGCGGAAATAACAATCCAAGTACAAAAAAGAACAAGTTAAAGATTTTATTTCATTAATTCATTAATGAGAGAACCAACAAGACATTTTTTCTGGTTCAAAGAAGAATACACAGAGCAAATAAACAGTAAGCCCTCACTTCATGTTGTCCATAGGTTGTGGGAAACTACAACTTAAAGCAAAATGAAGTGTAATGAAACCAATTATACTGGTCTGAAGTTCTGGAGCAAGACTCATGTCCTCTTCTCAGGGACAACAGCTCTTCCAAAATAGGGTAGGAGAATGAGATCCTCAGTGAAGCTGCTCACAGTCCCTCTACTCAGAAATCCTACTTCTTGGCATTTATGGGGTTTTTAAATAATAGGAAGAGGCTTCACCCCTCAGTGTCCCCAGAAGAGCTTAAGAGAGCTGGGATTAGAAGGACATTCTCCCAGACCCACGGTCTCTTCGTCGAAGAGCATCCAGATTTTCAGGCTGGCTCAGAAGCAAGTAGAGGCTGAGTCCAACCTTGTGCTCTTGGCCTGGTGCCAGTCAGACCATAAAGCATCTCACCTTCAGGCAAAGTGAGATGGATGTGTGTAACATCTGGAGGTTGCTTGTTAATGTATTTGATCAGGAACAAAAGGAGAGTATAGGGAATATGTCTCAGTACCCTGTGGTTTTTCATTGCAGTCAAATACCGTCTTGCCATCACAAAAACATGACCAAACTTCTAAACACTCAAAATTCTTTTAACATTAAACATTGAAATAAATGTGAGCTATGCTTATATTTAAGAAAGACGACTAGGACATGGTTCCATAGTGTAGCAGTTAGCACATCTGCTTTACACGTAGAAGGTGCTGGGTTCACGCCCTAGGGGAACCATGGTCCATGGTCTACAAGCTATGCCACCCTGAACAAGCCCGATGTCTGATCTCGGAAGCTAAGCAGGGTCGGGCCTGGTTAGTGCTTGGATGGGAGACCACCTAGGAAGGTCAGGTGCTATAGGCATAAATAATAATAATAAATAATAAAAAAAGAAAAAGATGAATAAAAACAAGTAGGATCATTATTTTCCAGCCCACTTTTACCAAGTTCAGAGGTCCCTGGTGGTTGGAGCCCCTCCTGGCAGCTCAGAGCACAAGGTGAGACTTCACCTAGATAGGACATTCTCCCACACACCCACACAAACACTGGGGCAATTTAGACACCATTCACCTAACATGCACCTCTTGGGATGTGGGAGGAAACCCACACAAACATGGGGAGAGTATGCAGCCTCCTCACAGACAGTGGCCCCAGCTAGGAATCAATTTTTTTTTTCCCTCATCAATGTTTTAGAAAACCACATTATTCAAGGACCTGCTGTATAATAATCCCAGTAGGAACGCAAAAATGAAATTGATACAAAACTGGCAAAATCGTCCAATATCCACAGAACAATAATCAATAACATTCCACTGGATGCAATTTGCATTTCTTTTCACTGGACAGAAATCAACTAGATTATCAGTTGCCCTCAATTTATATCATTGTAAAATAGCTTAAAGGGAGTGAAAGGTAGAGATGACCCAGGGGTCCACCTGCTTAGATGGAACACTCAGTTATCGGGAAGGAGGGGAACCTATTTCAAAGTTTTACACAATGTTTCCTGACACCCTCCCACCCACCACTTTGCCCTCATGTTCATTGGCCAGAATTAAATCTGGAGAAGTGACTGATCTGGACCAGTTGAGACACACCTCCTCCTTTTCCCACAAGGGATGGGAAAGGGCCCAGGGTCCCCAAAGCCCAGAGCCCCTGAACTCCAGAACAAGATCAGAGATCTATTATTAATGAAGTGGGGGCACTAGTGGGCCCAGCTGGAATTGGCTTATGTTGATACTTTTATTTTTTTCCTTTTTTATTTCTGAACATGATGATTATAGTCATAGTCCTAGGTTTCGGGAAGATTTTCTAATTCTGCTTCTGACCTCTGCTCAGGCTTAGACGTCAAATTACCCTGTTTCTGAGTTTTTCCATTTGTTGAATGGACTTGTGGTGGTGGCTGGGGCATGGGTGTTGGGTCAGAGTGACCAGAAGAACTTAAGATAACTTCCAACTCTAAAATTATAATTATTTTAAGTTTGATGGTCATATGAGAAGCTTTCTGCTACGGAAGCTACACACACCCTCCCTCCCTATTAACCATGATGAATGACAATTTGACTACAAAAAGGCATTCCATTGACCCCCCCACTTGTTGCAGGAAATGGCTGGCTACAAAAAACCCTCCACCCCTTCCTCTTTCAAAATGTCCCCAAACTGATTGCTTGCCTCTTTGTAGCTAACCTTGGATGGCTAAATGTACTAGAAGTCCTGTTAGCCTCTCCCTAACTCCACAAATCTCACCCTAATAGGATATTTTCCAGTGAGACTGTGTCAGTATTTCAGTACTCCCTAACACCTTTGAACCCCTGCTAAAACAAAGGTGATGGGAGAAGGATTTTCTTGCTGCAAGTTTATGAACAGGCTTTATTAATTTTGTCTTGGACTTAGATTTATCTTTGACACATATGAGATGTGTGACTGTTAAGAATTCTGCCCTTAACATGCACCTGCTCCCTGGATAAATGTGGGTTCACTTTGGTTGACAACCTTGGACTAAACTGGCTTCTTAGAAACCATAGTTTAGGGATTCTCATTCAGCCCTCTAATTAAATTCAGTGAGATAATGAGGGACAGCTGATATCAAAATGGATTAAAATTAAAATGCCCAGGGCAGCACTCCCCTGGCTTCTACCCAGAATGTGTCTGATTAGTTCCCCGAGTTCCATGCATACATAGGGCAGATTGGTTACGAACCCGTCAGAAGCTGGGCTTGCCACAGCAGCTGCCCCATAGCACACAGAGGAAAACAGCTGTTATCTTTTATTAGGAAGGTAGAAATAGTTGCCAGTGGGTATGTAAGACTGATATATTATTGCATCTGTCTGCTAATTACCACTGTAGTTTTTCCTAGTTTGGAATTAATTCATATATTTCTCAATGCAACACATGCCCAAGATTTAGCAAAATAAATTTAGTTATCCATAGAATATTTATGGTATGCCATCCCTGTTGTCAGTGCTGCTCTAGGTGCTGAGAGTGAATCCAGGATAGGACAGAGAAAGGCGCTGCCTGCAAAGACTCTGCATTGTAGTGGAGACCCAAAACACGAATAAATAAATGTCAGCTATCCTGAGTGTGAAAGTAGTGAGTAGAGTGAAATAGCCAAATTTAAGACTGGAAGAAAACTGTCCTAGGGTATGTTACAGCAAGTGCAATGGCTTTCCAGCCCATTTGAAGGGGTGGTAAGTTAGGAGTGCTGGGAAAACAGACCAGTATGGAGAGAGCAGAGGCTTGAAGTACAGACTTGGGCAGGGGCCAGGTAAGGCAGGGCATTAACGTTACAGCTATAGTGAGCATAATGATGCCATTGGTGGATTTCTGCAGAGGACTAATGTCTATTTGTTTTCAAAGCATATCTGTGGAAACTGGAAAATTACCTGAAGGGGGATCATGGTAGCTAGTCTCCAATGATCCCTCCACTTCCCTTGAGTCTGGGCTGGCCTCCTGACAGCCTTGACCATTAACAGGCACTGGAAGGGATGTTACGGAACTTCCAAGCCCAGGCCTTAAGAGGACTGTCAGCTTCTACTTCCTTCTTGGAATGCTTGCTCTTGAGTCTAAGCCACACAGAGAAGCCACATGGAGGATAATTGAGGCCCATAGCCCACAGTTGCAGCTGAGGACCCACCCAACTGGCAGCACCAATGACCAGCCAGGTGGAGGGAGCCACCTGGACATTCTGCCCAGTTGAACCCACAGATGTCCATAGCCCCAGCAATATCACATGAACAGAGGAACACCTTCAGCTCAGGAAAACCACATAATTATGAGATTTAATAAATTAGTTTTAAAGTGGTTTATTTCATAGAAACGATAACCAAAACTGGGGTAGGGGTAGAAGCAGGATACCAGTGAGCCAGCTATTGGTAGAAATGAGGGTAGTAAGTGGTCAGATTCAAGATATACTTTATCGGTGTAACTTTCAGGCTGGGCTGTGATGGAAAGAGTCACAACAGGGAAGCAGCAGTTCTTTGCCCGGCCCTCTTCACTTCCAGACCACTCCATAGGGACAGCTATTTAAAATTCTTAGTTCTGTCTTCTTACAGTCACCACCATATTGCAGTAATTGCTTATACTGTTTTTATTTTTATTTTTTTAAGAAAAAAAATAAGATTAGAATAAACCTTTGAGTGGAAAGAAACAAAACCTTAGTAGATGTGAACACCAAAAAATGAGAGAAAAAAAACACCACAACTTCTGTATCATACAAGATACCATAAACAAAGTTAAAAGATGGACCATAATGGAGAGAAAATATTTGCAAAATATAAAAGAAGTCTCTACCTTAAATACAGAGACAATCCTAAAGAAAAAGACAGTCCAGTGGAAAATAACATTAAGCTTCTCTAAGAATTTTACTTTATGTTGCTGCATCTTGATGTGTCACTTTTAGACATCTTCCATGTGCCCTCTCATCCTGAGGATGTGGATAAGACTGTTTAGTGAGGTACTCAACTAATCACAAGCCACCAGATATTTAGCATGCAAGATGGAAATAGTTGTGCAGGACAACGATCTAGTAGTTATTCTTGCATATGATGACAATGAATGTATGCGTATTCCTGTTACTAACTCATAAGATACAGACAGCAATACAAGACCAAGGTTACAACCCCTTAAAATTCCCTGGCAAGAGAATGACTTTTTTTATATACTTTAGTCTGTGCATGTAATTAGTATATGATGGAGCAGATCAATTCAAGAATCCAGAAGAAGCCATCCTTTTACTTAAAATCTTATACTACCCATGCTTTGAAATGAGTACTAAGTGATGCATCAAAATTTTCCTCCCTTGAATCAAAGAACAGGGACTTTGAGAGCAGAACCGCAGCAGCAGTGGTAGGGAGAGCAGCTGTGGTCTGTTGGCTCGTGGTGTCTGTCAGGCGAGAGCAGATGATAGTGACAGTCCAAATGAAAGCACAGACAAAATTATAATGGAATACTACTCAGCAGTGAAAAGGAATGGATTGCCAATATACCCAATGATATGGTTTAATCTTGCAGATATAATGAGTAAAAGAAGGCAGACTTACCGAAGAGTATGTTCTGTGTGGTTTTCTTTATCTGAAACTCTAGAAAAGAAAGACAAGTCTAATCCATAGTGACAAATTAGATCAGTGCTTGTCTGAAGCCTGTGATGGGGGGAATTGACTGCGAAGAGGCACAAGTTTTATACTGGAAAGTAGCTAAGAGTAAATCTTAAATGTTCTCACCACACACAAAAAAAATGATAAAAGTGATAGAGGTGTTAACTAATCCTATTGTACTCATTTTGCAATATGTGTGTATCAAATCACAATGCATACCTTAAACTTACAAAATGTTATATGTCAATTATATTGCAATAAAGCTGGAGAAGATAAATACAAAGTAAAAAAAAAAAAAGTGATCAAAACTAGAACAGAATACCTGAGGACTGTGGGGGCATTTACAGAAGGTATGACATACACATAACGGGAAAACCAGAAGGAAAAGGGGAGAGAAAGAAGCAGGAGATACATTTGAAGTAGTAGTGGCCAACAGTTTTGCAAAATTTATGAAAGACACCACACCACAAATCCAGGAAGCTCAGAAAATACCAAAGAGGATAAACACCAAAAAATCTACACCTAAGCATGTCACAGTCAAACTGCAGGAAACCAAAGACAAAAAAAAAATGTTGAAAGAAGCCAAAGGTAAACAAGAAAAACAGAAACACCTGTAGAGGAACAAGTGTGACAATTACACTGGACTTCTCATCAGAAACCATGCAAGCAGGAAGAGAGTGGAGTGAAATATTTAAAATGTTGAAAGAAAAAACCACTAACCTGGAATTTTGTACTGAGCAAAATTATCATTCAAAAGTGAAGGAGAAATAAAGTCTTTCCTAGACAGACAAAAACTTAAGGAATTTGTTGCCAGTAGACCTACCTTGCAAAAAATATAAAAAATTCTTCAGGGAGAAGGAAAATGAAATTAAGTCAGATACAAAGATCTGCATAAAGAAAGGAAGAGCATCAGAGAGGGAAGAAATGAAAGTAAAGTAAGATCTTCATTGTATGTATACCTACCTAATCATGTATATGACTGTATTCAAAGTAATAATAGCAAAAGGGAACTGGATGATTATAGCCTATGGATGAGTGAAATGAATGGCAGCAATATTATAGGAGATGTGAGGGAGGAATTGGTAATAATCTATTATAATGCACCTGCACTACCCATGAAGTGGTATAGTTTTATTTGAAAGTGGACTTAGATTAGTTGTAAACATATATTGCACACTAAGAAAACCAATAACAGCTTTTTAAAGAAGTAATATGCTGAGAGGAAAGAAAATGGAATCAAAATTAAAATTAAAACCAGTAAAGTCAGAAAAAGAGAGGATGATAAAAAAAAAAGAAAGAAAAAGTGAAATGAATACAAAACAGTTACAAACATGGTAGATATTAATCCAGCTGTAACAATAATTACTTTAAATGTGAATGGCCTAAATATACCAATTAAAGGACCCATTAAAATTCATTATCAGGGTGAATTTAAAAAACCCATTGTCTATGACCATGATACCCTGAACAAGCCCGATCCCATCTGATCTTGGAAGCTAAGCAGGGTCGGGCCTGGTTACTACTTGAATGGGAGACCACCTAGGAAGACCAGGTGCTGTAGGCATAAAAAAATTTTTTTTAAATAAGGGATTGTAAGCTGACAAGGTCCTTTCAGTCTGTGAGGTCATCCAAGGGTTGCCTTGCCAAAAGTAAATAAAATATAAAAAAAGACCCACATATGTTGTCTACAAGAAACCCACTTTAATTATAAAGACACAGATAAAAAGTAAAGGGATATACCTTTATAGGAAATTTAGTTATATTGATTTGATTCAAAGCAGACTTCAGAGTCAGGAAAATTACCAAAGATAAAAGGAGCATAATGACAAAGAGGTCACTCTACAAAAAGACATAAAAATCCTTAGTTTGTATGCTCTGAACAACAGAGTGACAAAGAACTGAGGCAGAAACTGATAGGACTGTATGGAGAAATCCACTATTATATAGTTGGAGATATCAACACCTCTCAATTAGTAATTGACAGACCCAGCAGGCGGAATATCAGTAAGGATATAGTTGAACTAAAAGCACAAGTGATCGACTAGAATACCTAACAGCAGAATACACATTTTTATAAAGCTTACATGGAACATTCACCAAGATAGACAATAATACACATTTGAAAGAACAGAAATCATGCAGTTTGCTCTTAGACTACAATGGAAATTAAACTAGCAATCAACAGAAAGGTAGTTGGGAAATCTCAAAATATTTAGAGATTAAACAAAACACTTCTAAATTACACATGGGTCAAAGAAGTCTCAAGGGAAATTAAATATTTTTAGCTAAATGAAAATGAAAATACAACTTATCAAAATTTATGGGATACAGCAAAAGCAGTGCTTAAAGGGAAATTTATAGCATTAAATACATATATTTTAAAAAGAAGACAAAGGAGCCAGAATATATGATGGTCAGAGGACAGTCTATTCAATAAATGGTGTTGGGAAAACTAAATCACTCTTTTATATCATACACAATAACTCAAAATGGATTAAAGATTTGAAGATAAGACCTGAAACCATAAAACTCCTAGAAGAAAACATAGGTGGTAAATTCCTTGACAATGGACTTGGTGATGATTTTTTTTTTATATGACAACAAAAGCAAAAATAAGTAGGACTACATCAAACTAAAAAGTTGTGTGTCAAAAGAAACTATCAAAATGAAAAGGCAGCCTACCAAATGGGAGAAAGTATTTGCAAAACATCCATATGATAAGGAGTTAATATCCAAAATACATGAAGAACTCAGACAACTCAATAGCAAAAACAAACAAAAAAACAATCTGATTAAAAAGAGTGCAGAGTATCTGAATAAACATTTTTCCAAAGAAAACATAATACAAATGGCCAACAGGTGCATGAAAAGATGCTCAGCATCACTAATCATCAGGGAAATGCAAATCAAAAATTGTACATCACACCTGTTAGAATGGCCATTATCAAAAAAAAAAAACAAGAAGCAACAAATGGTGGTGAAGATGTGGGGCAAAAGGAACCCTTGTGCACTGTTGGTGGGAATGTAAAGTGGTACAGTCACTATGGAAAACAGTATGGAGGTTCTTTTTACAAAATTAAAAATAGAACTAACTAGCATATGACCCAGCAATCCAACTACTAGGTATTTATATGAAGAAAATGAAAACACTAAGTCAAAAAGATAAATATTTCATGTTCTTTGCAGCATTATTTACAGCAACCAAGATATGGAAGCAACCTAAGTGTCTTTATCAGTAGGTGAATGGAATAAGAAAATGTAATACACACACACTAGAATATTATCCAGCTATTGAAAGAATGCAGTCTTGCTATTTGCCACAACGTAGATGGACTTTGAGAGCATTACACTAAGTGGAATAAGTCTGACAGAGATAAATACCTCATGATCTCACATGTGAAATTTTAAAAAATGGAAAAAAAAAATACTCTGAGCTCATGGATACAGAGAACAGATAAATGGTTGCTAAGAGGACTGACTGAGTGAGAGGTGAGTGAAATGAGGCAGGAAGTTAAAAAGTACAAACTTACACGTATGTAAGCCATGGGGAAGTAATGTAGAGCATGATGACTGTAGTTTATAAATACTGTATGTATATTTGAAAGTTGCTAAGAGAGTAGATTTTAAAAGTTCTCATCACAAAAAAATTTTTGTAACTATGTATGGTGATGGATGTTAACTAGACTTATTGTGATCATTTCACAATATGTACAAATACCGAATCATATTGTACCCTGGGAACTAATAAAATGTTATATGACAGTTATATCTCAATTAAAAATAAATAAAAGGCTTTGTGGCATAGCAATAACTCATCCTTTTTCTCTGCTCTGGAAGGATCCTACCTACTCAGAGAAAGTAGCAACAACTGTGAGATTCCACAGGGAAAACCCAGGGGAGGGGAAGAAGCTGAGCCACAACCTGCTGTATCTGCTCTTGCCCTGTGGCCACCTCGCTTCCATTAGGTCTGTACCCTTGGCTAAACGAACGCGAAATTTGGTATACATTCGGCAGTCCAGTTCCCCACAGCCCTGCAATGGGTCCGACAGCCATCAGATTAAAAGTGGGAAGGGAACAGAGGTTCCAGGCAGGGAATGAGGCTGCCTTTTAACCAGCCTCAGCTGTAGCACTGTCCACCGAAAAAATGAGAAAGCTGAGTGACAGGATTGAAAAAAGATGTTTCAGGCCCCAACCCGGGCTCTAGGGCCTCTGCAGCAGCTGGACACTGGGAAGGCTGGGAAAAGAGGTAGCCGCAGTGGCAGCCATAGAGTCTTTGGGAATTGGAGGTCATCCAGAGGATCAGAGATCAGCCCTTCCACGTAAGGGGCCCCTAGAAAACATTAAAGGCCTAAGGATAACTAGGCAGCTGGAGCAGGGGTAAGAGCAGGGGGAGGTGGGCCTGGTTCAGCCAGCACTAGCATGGGTTAACTCCTAGAGAGTGCCCAGAGTTGGAGCAGACATGCTTTGTCACTTGTTTCTATCCCTAGGCCTGATTGCTTCCTCATTCAGGTTGAGTAAAGCAGGGAAAGAATAACCCATCCCATCTGAAGCACAGAGAACGTGTAACTTCCCTAAAGACACACAGCATGTGATAACTCAGGTAGGCCTAGGAGTCAGAAGCAGTGGCTCCCTTTTGGGCTCCCTCCTTCATTCACTTATTCACCCCTTTATGGGGATGCCCAATGGTGATGTCTGGTTAGGATCATCAAAATGACACCATAACTTGAGCACAATGGGGTACTGAGTGTGGGCAGAGGGAAGTCCACCTGGTACAGGTAATGAGGGGGACATTGTCGAGAGTTTAGAGACAGTAATGAAACCACTAAAAGTGGCCTCCTTTTTATTATCACTCGACACTGGCAATTCTAACCAACATCGATTAAATTGCTCCTCGTAAAAATTTTTTGTGAGTCCAAGTTCTAAACAATCACTGCAGTTAATTGTTATGTTTTAATAATACATCAGCACATTTTAAAACTCCTTTTTCTGTAATAAACACTGCATTCCATATGGCAGTTAATCCTGAGAACTTCATTATACACTTGGCTCCCAACACACCCCGACTCAACCACCAGCATTTCTGGTAACAATTTGGAGTGGTTAAACTGAACTTCAGACACAGGTGGGTCTCCACCCGGTGTTCCACACACGTCTGCATTTAAACAGCAAATGTGAAACAAGCAGTGACAGCACTGTGGTTGTGAGAAGCAAATAGAACTGGAGCGACCCCACGCTGTCGTTCGGTGTGCAAATCACACTCAACCTCATGGGCTCACCCGTTTGCAAGTGTTTATTAATGTGTCGCTTTTCCTTTTTCCAAAAAAGACATTAATGTGACTTAAAAGTGTTCATTACTGTTTTGTTTTTCTTTTTGGTACTTTAATATTGTATTTGTTTAGTTTGTTTTCACTGCCACAATTACGTATATGTGAAGTCCAATAAAAGAAAATTTCGCTGTCTGTATTTTATGACCATTATTCTTATTACTCATTTTGTGATTATTATTGACAGTAATTATGGCGGGGGGCGGGGACAGAAAACAGCTGGTGCATGAAGGCTAACTCCACATGAGGGTGACCTCATCCGAAATTTCACATCAACTTCATGAGATAGGCTTTTGTAGCCTGTTTTACAAGTGAGGAAGCTGAGGCTCAATGAGGAGGTAAAATGAACCCATGATGATACAGTTAGTAAGTGGCAGGAGGAGGATTCAAACTCAAGGTTGGCCTGACTCCAAAGTGCATGTCTGAAATACCAGTAAGTGTTGAGACCCTGCCAGAGCAAGGCACAAGGATGTGGACCAGAGTGGTCAAGGAGGGCTTCTTGGAGGATGGGATGCTGGGAGAGATCTCTACAGGGGAGGGCAGTAAAGCATGAGGACTATGTGAGGAATCAGGGAACAGGGGTTCCAGCTCAAGTCCTGTCACTCTGACTATATGGACACGGAGTTCCCTCTCTGGAGTTTTCAAAGGCCCAGGATTTACAGACCAGGCTAAGACAGTGGTCTGGTCAGTGAGCTTGGCTGATGAGTATGACCTTTCCTTGCTTGCCCCATGGCTAAGAACTGCACCCCCAAGTTCCCCTGTGCCTCTAGGGTTAGGAGCCCAGTGCCTTGCCGGAAGTCCAGATGGCATTATGGTTAAGAACATAAATTTGGCTTAGAGCCTCACATCCACCCTCTCCTTTCCAGATGAGTGACCTTGGACATGCCAGTTCTTGTCCCTGTTCTCAGTGTCCTAAACCATAAAGTAGGGTCATCATATTGATTTCAAAGGGTAGTTGTGAGAATTAAACAAAATGATTTTGTTCTTACATGCCAATTCTAAGAGTTTTACATTAGTTTTTTTTTTTTCATTAAATCTTCCCAACAACTCTGAAGCTGTTATTGTTACTTAAAGAGGTGGCAGTTGACAACCATAGTGGTGATGTTACTTGCCCCTTGTCATATTAGTTCAGTGCCTGACTCACAGGAAATGACAACTGTGATCATAACTAGTTCTGACACACCACACTTGCCCCACCACACACACATCTAACATTTCCGGAATGAGGATATGCCCCACAATTGACACTGAAGGAATGTACCAGCCAGCCAGCAAAGGGCTGCCTAGGTGTTTGACTGTCTGCTGTGATCAAGCCTCATGGAATTTTACTAGATCCCAAGTTTCACTTAAAATGACTTCTAAAATGGTGCCATGTGGAAATAAAACTTACGAAGTGTACAGAAGGCTATCACTGGCCAGGCAATGCAATTAGAAGTAAAAATTATCAAACCCATCCAAAGAAAGTTTAGACTCTAAATGTGAAGAGTTTTGATCAAATCACCAAAAGAAACCATGATGTGCAATTTTATAAATAAAAACATACTATTGCCAGTTTTGTAAAGGGGCATCCCTCATATGCTTTTATTCAGAAGTTGTCATTAAATAAATTTTCCTTTTAAAAATGATAATTGGTGATGCCATCTAATCAAGTAAATCTAGCAAAACAGTCAAGATTCTTCTGGTTATGAGCAACAGAAAACACTTCAAAGTGGCTTAAATGAAAAAGATATTTCATTGGCTCTTGAACCTAAAAGCCTAGGGGTAGGCAGTTGGCTTCAGGCACAGCTGGATTGGAGGGATTAAGCTACATCAGCCGGCTCTGATCTCTCCTCCCCCAGCTCTGCCTTCTCTGACAATGGCACCATTCCCATTGGAGGCAGGACGGCTGCCAGCAACAGCCTCCCAGGTTTGATTCTTCTAGACTTCTCTGTTGTGTTTCCATATCTGGTGTTCAAAGCCGGAACCCAGCAAGCATGAACTCACCAGCTGGGCTGTCGGGGGAAATTCTCTGTGGGAAGGGCTTGGGAGCAGCAATCAGATTGGCAGTGGGAGGGGCTTATCTAAAAACTTCGTTTGCATAATAAGCACATCATTTTTTCTAGGTGGTACATCTTTTAGGGATGGTGGAGGGGTTTCTGATGGAGATTAGGAGAGGATTAAGCACACACCAGCCCACCCCTTGGTGTCACTGTTCTCATCACCAATTTAGAGAAAACATACCTAAATTCAGTGACAGGGCATAGATGGTGGAAATCCAGGCCCCTCAGCAGGTGGAAAAGACGTATGGGGTGGGGGCAGGGCACATGACAAGATCTTCCCAACATGGTAGGACTTTAAACAAGGATGGTAACTGAGAACAATATGACAGAAAGCTCTCGATGTGAAAAAGGAAAATTATGAGAAAAGAATATATGTAGCACGAGTGTGTGTGTGTAAAATTTATGATGGTTAAGAAGAGCATAGGATCTGGAGCCAGATTGCTTAGGTTCAAATCTCACTTTGACCTCTTTCTTACCTTGAGCATTTTACTTAAACTGTGCTTCAATTTCTTCATCTAAAATGAGGCTAAAATAGGGATAAGGTGAGGATTCAATGAGATAACGTAGCTAAGGCATTTGACTCAGGTCTGGCATACAGTGTTAATCTTGCTAGTCTGCGTAGCGTCCTCCTTCCCACAGTCTCCCACAGCCGGCTCCACCCTGCCTCCGGAACCAAGCACCCCACTGTCGCCGGCTGCCCATTGTTCTGCCTTCCTGCTCTGGCTGCTCTGCCCATTGTTCTGCCTTCCTGCTCTGGCTGCTCCGGGAACCGGCGGGAGCAGCTCCAGTCCAGGCTGGGAAAGCATCCGGACTCTGGGCGCCCCCACACTCCTCACCCCTCCTTTATGGGTGATCAGCCAGGGCCCTCCTGCCTGGAGCACCTACCTGGGGAGTGTGAGCACTGGACTGTGAGTCCTGGGGCCTCAATCCTACTCACCTCAGTTTCTTTCCTGGAAAAACAGAAAACAGCAGAGGTGCCCACCTCACAGGGCCTCATGAGGGTTCAATGAGATCATTCGTACAGGAGGCTGAGCAGCACCATGTCTGGCTTCCCACCGTGAGCCCCTCTGTCCTCAGAGGTATTGTCTCTTTCAGGTCAGCTTTCAGAATGACACTCCCACCTGGGGTGCAAGGGAGACTAGTTCAGCCCCTAGTGTCTGCGCCTGAGTGGATTTCTCAGGACATCACGCTGCCTCTCCCTACAACCACCTCCCCTCCCCTAACACCAGGCAAAAGTGGGTGAAAGGGTTGGGCAGCTTTCCCAGGCTGGCAGCTAGCTGGAAGAGACCGGGATCTGGATGGAGTCCTTGCATCCTGACTGCTACTGAATTGCTATGTGACCTTGGGCAAGGCCTTTCCTCTCCGTGCCCCAGTTTCCCTCCTCTACTGGCTTAGGAAGACAGATATGGCTCCTTCCCCAAGCCGTACTACTGGCTGGCTGGGTTACTGTGGGAAAGCTCTTCGACCCTTCTGCAGCTCAGTTTGTCTTATCTGCAAAATGGCATGCCCATGCAGATTAATGAGATAACTTGTGATCTCTAGATGCTTTTGTCTTCCTGCTGCCCTCTCCCCCATTTCTCTGCTCTGAAGAGGAACTGTGCCACCAGACTGAAGCTGGCTAATTGGGAACTTGTGGAGAGTGATTCGAGTTTTAGCAGCGTGTCTCTGCGCTGTGCAGGACCAGGACCCAGCGGCCTTTGATGTGCTTCCTTCCCTCCCCTACCCTGGGAAGTGAGCGTATCTGTGTCCACAGGTTGGCTTTGACTTGACATGAATGACACAGGCGGTGTGTTGTGTGTTTGCGGTGCAAGAGCCAACTTCCTGTCAACAGGGTGTGGACTCAAGGTCTGAGAAGGAACTGGGGCTTACCTCACATCACAGCGTCAAAGCCTAACCCTGTTCTCAGAGTGCCTCCTGCTGCCTTCACGCTCCCAGGAGATTTTCTCTGGAGGTCACAGACCTGCTGGCCTCTGTCTGTCACATTGCCTTCCTTCTTTGTTCCCCTCTTTTTGCTTACCGTCTTGTAAACCACCACAGGAACCACCAAATCTTGTTACACAGAACAATTGATCTGTTCGTTTCAATGAGGGCAGGTTTGGGGGCTTGGGTGCCCCCATAATCTCCATCAACTGCCCAAAGCCATCACAAATAAAGTCACCTCCGAAGACATATTAGGTATATATTGTGCTCCTGTAGCACACAAGTCTTAGAATAAGCCCCTTCCAACCTGCCTCTCCCAAAACCCTCTTTGCTAAGCTCCTGCTCTCAAATTCGCCCACCTGAATTCATCAAAGAGTGGGGCAAAGAGTCTTCCATCTGGGATGAGGCTGAGTTGGCCCTCTGACTCCTCAGTGTTGGATCTTAGCATTTCTTGGCATGAGTGGCTGAGACTGTTGCCTAGCCGATATCCATACTCCCTTTTTTACCTCATAACAGAACCTTAATCTTATCTGATAACGTGTCCAGTCCACAGATTCCACTTCCCAGCCTCCCATGCAGCTGTATGGTCATGTAATTCTTGTCACCTGACGAAGCAAGTTGAAGTCTACCTGAACTTCCTGGTGGGCTTCCTAGAGGAGGCCAACTCAGTGGGAGGTCTGCTTTTGTTCTGCTGCTTCTTTTTCCTGATGCCTGGAAAGTAGCTGTCATGTCTGCAGTACCAGCAGCTATCTTGGATGGTGCAGATAGTGCACAGTAAGTGTGAGAATTGTGAATACTGGGAAGAGGTGTTAGTATATAATAAATGCTTCATATAAAATCTATAAAATTGACTCTCCAGGAAGATATGTCATGAGTCTCATGTGTTTTGTGCCCAGCTAGGAAAGACTTGCTGAAACAAGTAAGTTGCAGAAGGGGCCTGGAAGAGTTATCTCTGGATTGGCTGCGGGGGCCTGAGGACATTTCCTCTAACTATGAAGAAGGGCAACTCTTGGGCAAAGCAACTCAAGACACTGAAAGTGGGGCTTTGAACATACATTCTAGAATACTCTTCGCCTTCCTTTTCCTGCCCAAGTTCCCCCATAGCCACCACCATTATTACCACCACCACTACCGCCCCCCCGCCCCACCCCTCAGAAGCTGACTCTTTGCCAGGCAAAGGTAGGAACAAGGAGAGTTTTCCCACCTGGCTCTCCAAGCAGCCTTGAGAAGGGTGGCCAGGAATCCCCGAGGTATGGAACAGAGTAAGTGAGAGAAGCCCAGTGGGAGAGACCCCAGCCCTGCTGCTCCGTGAGCCATACAACCCCCTCCAACTCATACTCAGGTTCCCCATCTTTAAAATGGTGTATTAATACCAGCTCTCCCTCCCTCCCAGGGATATGAGGAGTCATCCTTCTCTGAGCTGAGAGGCAGGCAGAAGGCAGGGGAAAGGCAAGTGTGCAGCCTGGCTACGTAGGCTAGTCTGTCACAGGAAGCAAAAAGCAGTGGCAGATGTCTTGGTGGTCAGGAGCTCCGGCTCAGGTGTCTGATAGACCTGGACTCAACAGTGTGACCCACCACTCCCATGCCTTGTGATCTTCCTGCACCTGAGCTTTCTCATCTGTAAACTGTAGATAGGGGTTGATGCTACCGGGTGTGAACCACCCAGTGCAAGTCGGGGTGCCAGGGAGACTGGCTGCCATGTCAGTGCTCCAACATGGGGGCTAAGGCCATGAGACTTCCAAGCTGGGTTCTCTGATTCCTCAGGACTGTGGGCTACCCAGTGACCTTGAATAAGTTCCTTTCCTGCTTAAGTCACGCACAGCTCATTTCTGTTATGCTGACCACAAATCCAGGGTGTCCACAAACCTCCACTAACTCCCCAGGCTCACTGCTAATATACCCTTTTAAGGCTGTTCTCTGAACTGCTAA
This sequence comes from Eidolon dupreanum, assembly GCA_028627145.1. Classification (NCBI taxonomy): domain Eukaryota; kingdom Metazoa; phylum Chordata; class Mammalia; order Chiroptera; family Pteropodidae; genus Eidolon; species Eidolon dupreanum. The sequence goes on along the minus strand of CM053504.1, from coordinate 18,975,157 downwards.
CCTTCACCTACCCCAAGTCACCTGTGTGCAGATGCTCCTCCTGAGTCTCTGGTCCACTTTCACCAGGGAGTTACAAAATGAGACCCAGGCCCAGATCCAGCGGGGCACAAGCCACATTCATGGGAAGGCACACCTTTGCAGGAGGAAAGCAGGCAGGTTCTGGGTTTGAAATCCAGTTCCACAACTTATATGTGTGATCTTGGGCCCACAGCATACCTCTGAGCCTTCATTTCCTTATCTGTCACAACTCCAACAGCTTTAGAGGAGATGAGGGATGGAAAGCCCCATGCTTAGCACATCGTAGGCATTGGATTTGAGAAGAAACTGGGTCAGGAAGGAGTGAAACAGTACTGCTTACGTTGTTGTTTGTGTCAGAATCACCTGCAGAGGTAAGTTGGGTGCAAGAAGGCTGAGTGGGCCCCTGAGGTCTGTATTTTTAACAAATGTCCCCTGCTTAGAGGTCTCTGCTGCAGGTGGCTGAGGCCACTGCACTTGGAGAAGTATAGGATGTGAGGGAAAAAATGTAGGAGGTGAGGGCCCAGGTGGCTGGGCCATCACAGCAGTTGGGCCTCTCAGGATGTTAGCTTCTCTCTTGCCAGAATCTTCTACAATAACCATCTCAGGCAGAGTCTCACCTAAACTTATGGTCCAGAAAGGACGTAGGCAGTTTCTGTATGTTCGATCTTCGATCACATTTAGAAGAGTACTGGATACATTTTTCTCACTTGGATAATGCAATAATCCAATAACGTGGATGGATATATAACAGTCAAATTTGGTTAGCACTTCCCATGAGTTAGCACTGATAAATACAAAGTGAAATCATTCTCCCCATCTCACAGGTGTTGAAATAAACCCAGAGAGGTGGGATCATTTGCCCAAGGTCACAGGCCTGAATAGGGATTTGAGCTCAGGCAGGCTGGGATTCCACAGCCCGTGCAATAATCTGTGTCCCCTTCAGGAAGTCACTTTGTGGTGGCTTTACAGGACAGTCTCTTGCCGGTGCCTGTGCATCCAGTCAAGGGGCTGAGTGGGAATAAGAGGAGTAAAAGTATGAGGGAGTGTAGGACATCAGCCTGCTGGGCCTCTGACCCATGAAGGCCCTCAGCTACCAGCTGGGAAACCTCTGAGATGGGAGACTCCTGAAGCCCAGGCAGCTCCATTCAGTTCACAGTCAAGGCCTTATCACTTGGGGCTGTGTGGACTTGGGCAAGGAGCTTCACTTCTGAATCTGGGGCTGCTGTGAAAAGAGGAGATCGGGTTACACCCCATACCCAGCACAGCTCCCAGCATTGAGGAGCTCAACAAATGGTGCTGCTCCTGTAACATCCGATGGTGAGGATACAGCTCTGGTGACATACCCTGGGTTTCGCCACTCTATCCAGGTTCCACAGAGGGTAGGGATGCACAGCTGGTGCTTCTCTCTGCCCAGCAACCAACTATTCCCCATTTTTCAGGTAAGAGCATTTTCACTTGAACCAGATAACTTGTATTTCTATAACACAGGTGGACTGATTCCATGAACAAGTCAGAAACTAATACTTATTGAGTGCCAACTGTGTCCTAGGCACTGTAATGACTAATTTATTTAATCTTCAGGACAAGCCCGTAAAGCAGGTACCAATATTCCCATTAGTAGATGTGGAAACTGTAACTCAGAGAGGTTTAGTAACTGCAGTGTCACAGTTCTGGGACTCAGATCCGATGTCCCAGCTCAACCCATTTTTTAAATAAGTGAGTATTAAGCTTATAACTGTGATTGGTTTTTCTAGGAGGGGTGTTTATTCATTCAATATATACTTACTGAGAGCCTACTGTGTGTCTGGCATGGTGCTAGGTCCTAGAGATAAGAACTCCATAGATAAGCCCCTGTCCTCATGGAGCACCCCTCAGGTGAGTAGAGGTGTGGGGGAGACACGGTTGAAAAGGTAATAGGGCTGAGATGGTGGGGCAGTGGTAGACCAGGGAGGCCTCAATAGAAGTTTAGTCCTGACCCTAACCCATCCTCCTTGACCTTTCAGTATGGGGCCAGTGAAGACTTTGAGCAAGGTCATGCCCAATGAAAGCACTCCTTGGTAGCTGGAATAGGGAGAAGTCAGAGACAAGAGGTGTGTAGGACACCATGGAATGGAAAAGAGCCCCTGCGTGTTGTTGGGATAGGAGACCTGGGTCCTAGTCCCAGATCTATGCTGACATGCTGTGACCACAGACGAGTCCCTTACCTTTCTGGCTGGTTTCCTTTTCCATTTTCTCTTAAAGGTGCTTTCAGAGCATGACTGAATGAATGGAAGTGGGGGAGGAGGGTGCGGGGGGAGGGACAGGATGTCACTTGGTTCGGTCAGGGTCTCTATTTTCTACTTTACTTTGACCTTGAAGACCTGGCCTAAGGTGGGCCCATCACTCACGGTTTACCTCATGCTTCAGGACCATGTGGCTCAGCCCTGGGGTGTGTCTACATCTCAGCTTCAAGCCAGAAGAGCAAATGTGACTTTAGAGCCACTTTACAGCTTTGGGGAGGGACTATGCCTCTCACACCTGCTTCACAGGGATGAAAGGAGCCATTGAGATGACAGTCTTTAAAGTACCTGGGGCAGTTATCTCTTGCTCTGCAAACAGAAAGTGCTCCATTGTCTTTCTTGCTATTGTTGTTTCCTAAGTGGGGACTCTAGGCTGGAAGCTCCTCAGAGGCATTTATGTCCTCCACAGGGCCAAGGAGCCCAACCCCAACTGGGCCCCTGGTCAGAATCTGACACTCAAGGGTAGTACAACCACACCCAGGCTTGTCATGGGGACTGTGACTTGGGCCTGTCTGGTGAGCAGCCCTGACACTCACCCCACCCTGTGTGGGTGCCGTGCGTCATTCCTATGGGACTACCCAGCGCACGGGTCCCCAGTCCCTTCGCAGGCATTAAGTGTGACAGGCAATTCTGTACAACGCAACCAGGACCTAAATTCCTCTCCCGTTTCTGTTTAATTTTATATGATTATTTTTGGAGATTGGTGATATATTCAAATTCTTCAAAATTTAAAAGGGACCAAAACAAACAATGAATGAATGAATTAATGAATGGGACCAAAAAATGTGCTATAAAAAATATCCCCTCCCATCCTAGCTCACAGGCCCTTAGTTCCACTTCCTCGAGACAACCAATCTTTCTTTCTTTCTAAAGCAATTTAATTTGCTCCCCTCTTACAAAAATCATAAGCATTCAAAGCAAAATAAAACCCCACCTTGGAATACACACAAAAGTACAAACCAAAAACCACACCCACAATCCCACCATCCAGATTTTCAGCATTTTAGTATATGTCCTAGAGTGTTTTCAATGCATATCCACTTTTCAAAAAATAATGAAAAAAACACAGATGAGCATCACAATATTGACTTTTTAATATCTTGCCAGTGTCTCAGGAACATTTCCTCACAGCTTTTTCCTCAAACAATTTTGAAAGCTGTGTGATCTTCCACAGACACTAATTTATTTAACTAGACCCTACTGGCGGGCATGTGGAATTTCTAGATTTCCCTTTTATAAGCAACATGGTGATGGGCCCTCGGATCTCACTTCCTACTTGTTTTCTTGTAACAAATTCCTAGTAGAGGAAATGCTGGGTCACAATTTTTTAAGACCATGAAAACCCATCAAACCACCCTCAAGTTCAAGACGAGCATCCAATCCCAATCTGATTTCCTCAAGGCCAAGAAGTCTTGGTTCAAACAGCAGCTATGTGTGTCCCTACCCCACCTCCACATCTAGACTAAGGGCAAAGCTCTCTGCTGGGCCTGGTCACCTGATGTGTTTACCCAGCCACGGAGAATTACCCGGACCTGTCCCAGTCCTGGATGAGTCAGCTGACTCGGGGGCGGGCACCTCCCTTCCCAGAGTATGGGCCCAGATGGGAAAAGGGCCACCACCTTCCAGGGACAGAAACAGACTGTCAGCAGGGGCTGGAAAAGAACGAAGGACAAACAGCAGTTCCTGGCCTGCAGGTAAGATTCGGGACTGTATTGGCTGGGACTGAGATAAGCAAGACTTGCTGTTGCCCTGTCTTGACCTTCCTGGGACTTCCCAGGCAGTTTCCTTTCAAGGTGCTTCACTCTGGGAGCAAAATGTAAACTGGAGTTTCCTCTTCTGACCCCAGCCTGAGTCCACGTTTCAGGACAGATATTTATCCAGATGATGGCCCCAGACTCCTTCTGCCTATGAGGGTGCTCATGATGGGACCCACACTTTGCTCCTTGAAGTGGACCCTTGGAAGGCCAAAGAGAAGACAATTTCCACAATGAAATGAGAGGGCAGGCCTCAGATTGTTACTTACTTCTCTGCCTGAAGCTGTTTCTGTCAACTTCCTACCATAGCAAGGAAAACCTGCTGGGGAACTGATTTCCTTATTTGGAGACTAGAAATATCCCCACAAAGTCAGGAGAACTAAATCAGATAATGGACATATGGGGCCATTATGTGCCCTCTACACAGAAAATGGTACTTAAAATAAGGCTGATGTGCCGGGCAGGCACTGCACTGGCTGCTTTACATACAGCAGTCCAAACTAATAACAATTCTTACACCACCATCACTTCTCAGCTGGGCTCCCTGCCTCCACCCTGGCCCCTCTATTCTCCAAACATCAGCCAGAGGGGGCCTGCTAAAGTGAAGTTGGACCATGTCACTCTACTGCTCAAGTCTCCAGTGGGTCCCATCTCACTAGGGTAAATGCCAAGTCCTTGTCATGACCCACAAGCCCTCCAGGATCTGACCCCTCTCACGACTTTTCCATCCTCCTCTCCTGCTACTCCAGCCTCTGAAACACTGACTTGTCTCATCGGTCACATGTTCCCTAAACACAATAGGCACTCCCACCTCAGGGCGACTGCAGTGGCTATGCCCTCAGCCTGAATGCTCTTCTCTACCCTTTAGGCTTTTACTCAAAAGTCATCCATCACTCCCCCACAAACCCCAAGCAGTGAGGCTGTTCCGGACCTTGCAGGCTCTCTACCCTCCACCCTGCTTTATCTTTCTCCCCATCACCTCCCACCATCTAACACAGCACTCACACTTATCTACCCAGCTATAAAGTAACACTCCTCAAGGGCAGATTTCTTTTGTTTAGTCTTATTCCCATACCTAGAACAGTACTGGGACTTAGGCGCTCAGTAAATGTACTGAAGGAATGAACAATAGCTAACAATTACTGCTAACAATTACTGCATGCCCTTTATGTGCTACTGTGCCACAGCTTTCCATACATAGCTTATCTCTTTTTAAGAATCTTTCAAAATCCACAGTGACTCTGATGAAAATATTGTTTCCTATATTACGAAAAAAGAAATGACATTCAAAAGGGACTTGTCTGTGCTTGCTCTCATAAGTGAGAGGCAGCAATCTGAACCCAGTCCTGCTCCACCTCTCCTGGGCCTGGATTCAGGAATGTCTTTACTCCCTGAAGAATTCCACAGCTTTACTCCAGCAGGCAGTACACCCTGGGAGGAGGAGGTGGGTATGTGCCGGTGGCCTAGCAACAGCCTCTTCTTTTCCGACTCACTATATCCCTGGGCTAATTTGGCCTTCCAGGAGCTATTCCTCTGACACTCTAACCCACGCTTCCCTCCCTCACAGTCTTCTGAACGATGGATGAGTTGTCCACAGGAACAAGTAGGAGTCCCCTAGTTTCAGCTCTCTGGAACAAAGTGTTCCAGAGAAGTGTTCTCATTCTAAGTCCAAAGACGGGGGCTGACAACCCCTTTTCAGTCCTGCTTATCTGAGGGTCTGATTGCTGGTTTATTGTGGGTGTTGTTATTTCTTATAATATCAAAAAGTACAGAAGTTCAGGGATGGGAATTCTCTAAAGTGCAGTAGGAGAGGAAAGTTCCTCTGGGAGAGATGGGTTAGATGGGTTCTTTTCCTTTCAGAGGGGCTAATTAATTGCGGAACTCTATCAGCACCGAACTGAGCAAACTCTCCCACTATCAGATTGTAGGAGCCAGCCTTTCAAACTACCTCATTAGGGCAATGTTTTTTTCTCCCTAGGCCCAAGGTTTTTCTTCAAAGGACTTTTTGGGCTCTCTCTTCCCTGTATTTGTTTTTCTGCTCCTTTAAGAAACAGTAACTGGATGCCTGCTGTGTGCCAAGCACTGGGCTCAACACTGGGGATTCAGAAATGAGTCACAAATCAGCAACATTCCTGACCAGAGAGGGAGACAGACAAATGAATACAACACAGTAGAAATTCAACCTAGGAAATGCCAAAGGCCTTGATAACAGTAGATGCTTAATTAATGTTAGTGAAGTTAATGATTAATAGGTGAATATGTGAGTGTGATCTAGAGAAGGGAGGCTGTAGGTGTGGAGATTTGGGGGAAAGCTTGGAATTGGAAGAGCTCACCAGATTAACTAGAGGAAGAGAGAAAGCATGAATGGCATTCAAGACGGAATAGCACTAACAAAAGCACGGAGGCATGAACCCGTAGGGTGAGTTTTAGGATCCGCAAGCACTCTGGAATGAATGAAATGCAGGGTGAAGTGTGGAAAAGTGAGGAGGTGAGACTAGAGAGGTACCAGGAGTCAGGTCATGGAGATTTGAATGCAAAGTTGAAGTTTGAAACTTTCCTGAGGTCGAGAGCTGGGTATGACTTCAAGAGCAGGAGCTGAGGATAATTCCCATATTTCTGGCTCAGACCATGAGTTAGATTTGGTGTGGTCGCTGTACAGGGGCAGCAAAGCTGGGGGAAAATGAGTTCAGGAGATACTGAAGATCTGGAAGGCAGCTCCACTCTTAGGCCTGGGCCTCTCTATCCCTGGAATAGCACACTCCGCTCCCACCCTCCTGAACCCTCCATACTTCACAGTCCATCAGGGTCTCCTCCAGTGGGGCTTGTCTTGGTTGCGCTAGCCTTTTGTCCTGCACTCCATAAGCCCAACTGCCTGAAACCCTTATAAAGGGCAGTGGGGCCAATTTTCCTGTGGGAGGTGATCTACCCAGCCAAGCACAAGTCCCCTACCCTGGCAACAAAGGCTCAAATCACTCAGTCATCCTAGTGGGATCCCAGCGTGAATCTGCGTGGAGTGGAGCAGGGTACTTGCAGCTCAGCACTGGGCCGAGAGTCAGGGCCAAGCAAGAAATCGCTTATCGAGTGGGAGGAAACTGTGACGTCACAAAGGGTAGGAAATAGGGGGCTAAAGGTGCTTCCAAAACCGCAGGGAAGGAGGGGGGCTTTTTTTTTTTTTTTGGTTAGATCAACAGGCAGCTGGGAGCGCAAGCGAGCCGACTAACACCCTTCTCTCCTTCCTCAGCTGCCCTAGTACAGAATCTTATCGGTCAGCACTGGGCAGCTCAGCCTCACCCTCCTTCGGAGGCCGTAAATGGCCCTCAGGGGTCAGGGGCGTGGGGAGGCAAAGAGACACTTGCCCCTTTAAAGTTCAATTTGACTCGCGCAGCCTCCAGCCCGGTAGAGGGATGTGGAGCCTAACCGAGCCTTCCTATCTTCTACTCTGCTGCTTTACCTAATGTCTTGTGGGTGCCGGCGCCACCCACGCGCGCTAGAAGAAAGGGAGAGGCCAGGTGGACGCTAGTGACCCATCACGCCAACAACGGCCACAACGAAGAATCTTCCCTGATCCACCCCCCAAGAGTGGGGCATCCTGGGAGCCGCTCGTAGCCGCGCGCGGGCCAGGTGGGCGAGACGCTCGCAATCTAGACGCTGCAGCGCGCCCTAGCGGCCCGGAGGCATCTCTGCGCAGTCGCTGTAGCCCATAGCAACCGGGAGAGGTCGCTTCCGGCCGGGTTCCGAGGGATGGTTGGGTTGGAGTGGGAGTCGTTTGGAGTTCACGGAAGGATGTGACAGATTGGGAAACTGAGGTGAAGAACAGGCCCTAGGTACCGTTGGGGCTTTCTCCGATGCCCCAGGGGATGGAGTTAGTGCTTGGCTGCTCCCATTTCACAAAGTGGAAACTGAGGCTGAGGGAGAGGGCCAGTTCGTCCACACCTGTGGTTCCCCCCGGGTAAAAAAAATTAATATGATGCCCTGTCTTTACTACATAGGAGAAGTGAGGACAATGAAAATAATTTATAATAAGAATATGTGTTTCACTATGTAAAAGGTCAGACTGGATTACATAAACCTGATCATGCTTGTATCTAACTTAAAACGAGTAAATTTGGATTTAATAGAAGACAATATTCAACTGAATTTTGTCAACAGTTTATATTTGACATCTTAAGTCAGAGGCTAAATATATTTGTATACAGACGTGAAATCACTGTGACAGCTACAAACATATGGGTGTGTTCTGGTGAGTCACCTGTGGTGAGAAGGATTGACAGATTTTCCAAAATAGTGAGCAAAATAAAGTATAGCTTCCCTCAACCTGGTATATGCATTTCTGGATATTATTTATTAAAACCAGGGAAAACCTCATTGTTTTTGTAAGAGAGATTATAAACAGGTCTTTTGCCTGCATGAAGGCTTGGCAGTATACTAGAAAGCTGTGCAGGACCGAGGACGGTTTTGTGGGGTGAACTGTTCTGTGTATTATGAAAGGTCTAAATCAGTGCTCCCTGCTTCCTAAAGGATAGTAGTGTCCTCTCAGTCTGTGATATTTGAAAATGCCTGCACATATTTCCATTCCCTTTCTTGGAAAACCACTGATTTATTCAAATTATTTTTGTCAGCATTCACATGCTGGGCACTGTTTCAGTGGGGAGGCACAATGTGGTGAACAGGACACAGTCACTGCCCTTCTGAGGCTGGGTCTAGTATGAGAAAATACCCAAATATTAATCACACAATATGATAAATAGTTTGACAGTACAGGCAGAACAAATCAAAGTTAGGAACACAAGAAGGCCTAGCTGACTAGCAGGGGGTCCCATGGCCTGAGAAAGCCAACTAGAGAGGTAGCATTTGAGCTGAGCCTTGAAAGAACATTGCATAGAGAAGGGTGATGTGCCTAGCAGAGGGACCAGCATGACTGAAACAGGTCTAGGGTTTCTGGCACACGGTAGATACTCAAATGTGAATGAGTAGGTAGATGATTGAAGGAGACATAGAGCATATTTGCTGACTGGGAACCATTCCCCACTATATCACGAACTGCCTAAACGAAGGGGATTGTCTGCTTCTTAATTCTGCTCAGACCCCAAAACTGAGTTGAGACCCAGTGAAGGTATTACCGGAGAGTGGGGATCCTCTCCTGACATGTTGTCCAGGTTCTTGATGTCTCAAACAAAGAATTGAGTAAGACACTGAAATACAGCAGAATAGAAAAGCTTTATTAGAAGGGAAAGCACGTTTCCAGACGTGGGCCTGAGCAAGAGAAGCGTGGCTCAAAAGGCCTGGTAACAAAGACTTCAGGGTGTTTATCCCTTTTTGCCGTGGGTGGTTACTTAGAATGGGCTTCCTTGATTGACAACTAAAATTGACAGGACTCAGTGATTCAGCATTTGCTTTCTGTGCATGTTCGTTCCCAGAATTCAGTCTGTTATAATGATATTAATGAACTTCTGGGTATATGCATCATATTATAATGATGGTATAATGAGGCTCAGGTGAGTTGAAGGTCGTTGAGGTTCTTCATTGCGCAGGTGCAAGTGACTGGCTTAAACTGATACCTGATTCTCTGCTTGGTTGTTTCTTTGTATGAGTTTTAAAAAAATGCCTTCTGGCTCGTTTAATTGTGGGTGGATTAGGGTGGACCCCTTCTAGGATAGGATGACCTCACTGTCTTTGCAGGCACACCCAAAACCCCCTAACTTTCCTGCCTAACTCTTTTCTAAAAGCCGTGAACCCCCTTATTATTGGTACAGATGTTGAGGGAAGGGAGGTCTCTTCTTCCGTATCTGCTTCCTGCTGAGAAGGGCTGTTGTCCCTGCCCATTGGGGTTTCACAGAGCTCTTTCCCTTTCTGCTTTAGGGTGAGGTCTTGGGTTTCCTGCTGATGTGCCACATCAGTCTCTAGACAAGGGAAAGAAGGTACGAACTTGTTATTTAAATCATATATCTATTAATTTCTATTATTGATTTATCTATTAAGTGAGTAAAAGGAAACAGGCTTGGTTAATACATTTCTTAAAGAGTAAAAAAAGACCTTTGGCCTAAAGTCCCCTCCTCTCTCAGACTCTAAGGGCCCTGTCTGCCCTAACACCTTTTCTGCTAACAATGTCCTCCGATGACCCTTATCAATAGCCAGAGGATCTAATCACCAGTTTCGGGGCAATTATTGGGATTTGAGGGAGAGGGCCTTTTTCTCAAAGAAAGGCGGGGAAAAAACTTAACTAGGTTTACTAAAAAGATTAAGAACTCTGCAAGAGATGTCTCTTATCATTTCATGCTAAAAGATTAAGAATTTTACGAGTGATGTCCTGTATCAAAGGTGTGGCAGTGGTGAAAGGGTCCCAGATACAAAGAAAGGGTTTTGTGGTTCTGGCCTGAGAGTGATTTCCAGGAAGTGGACCTCAGATTCTGCTCTCCCAGAGAGCAGCTGCTAAAATATAACTGCTCTGCTGCTTCAGTGTTAGAAAAAGCAGGGCAAGGGTGGCCTCTGATTTTCACATCTGCCGTTCATGAGTAATGCTGGTGGCGGGGCATGTTTTTGGCAGATAGTACCTGCTGAGGACTGTCCCAAGATAAAAATCTCCCAGAGTGTGTGCACAGTGGTGAAGGCCATAGGCAAAGGGGTCCCCCTAGTCATTCTAACGGAAGTCAAAGCCAGTCTCCCTGTCCCCCTGGGATAATCCCTGTTCTCCTGAGATGATAATTTCTGCTCCAAAGGCCAGGCCAGGGCAAGGATCTGGAGCTGCCTACCTCTAGGACCCAAGCAGGCAGTGTAAATTGGCTGGATAGGTAATAGGAAAGGGAAAGGAAAGAAGCAAAAGGAAAGGAAAAACTTCAGGAAATAAGAAAGCACGTGCAGCCACCTCAAGTAGTAAGCTGCAGCTCAGCCCTGGCTGAGTGTTGCCATGCGCTGATACCTTCTCTTGCGTTGCCAAAGAAAACTTTTTTTTCAATACAAGTTAGAAGTGAAGAATTTTGTATTTGCATATTTAAAAATGTTGACACTAATTCAAATAAAAAACAAAAAACAGGGCTGTGAAAGGTGAACAAAACACATCTGTGACTTGTGGGCCTTGTTTCCATCCTAGGAAGGCAGGTGTCCTTAGGACATTGGAGCTTTACTTCAAAGGAGAAAAGTGGGTGCCCAGGCAGAATGCATTGCTTCTGGCGATATTATTGAGTTAGTGTCCATGATAGGAGCGAGGGCTTCCGCAAGCAGGAAGGCCCAGTTCCTGCCCTTTCAGAACTCCCAGGTAGACAGACAAAGAGACAACACGGGAATAGTCAATAATCTACAAGAGTAAGGACATGGGGTGAGGCGGGGGGAGAAAGCACAAATCAAGACAGGCTTCCTGAAAGAAGAGTCCAATGGTCTGGGACTTGAAAAGAATTAGGAGTTAGCCAGGCAGGAAGTGAAAGGGGTGGAGGGGTATTCCAGAGAGAGGGAATAACAAATGCAAAAGTCTGAAGGCATGACAAAACTCAATTCAAGCATCTGAAAGTAGCTCCTTCCTCACATTCATCCAGGAAGGAAATAAAGCATTACTTTTGAGGTAATTCTTTTGAATTTCTTTGGGTATCTTGCTCCAAGGTCCTAATGATTCTCCCCTGGGATAGTCAGAAAGTGTTTAATATATGTTCATGGCTCCCCCAAACCCGCATTCCCTCATCCTTTAGGAACAATGCTGTGCTGAGTGTTTAAATTCTGCCACTGTTTGTGTGTCTGTTTTTAAGAATTTCCACTGGTCTTACCAAGATCAAGGCTGGAAATGGGTGGTATACAGTAGGAACTCAAATGCTCAGAGGTGAGGAGGGGTGGGGGTGGGGTGGGGAAGAAATTCTAAGGAGCCTGCTACCTTTCTGTTGTGATATTAAGTCCCCACCCACTTGACACTATACTGAATTCTGTGTAGTTGTGGGACGATGCTACGTAAACCCCTAACGTGGGTCAGTATGCGGCAAGTACTCACCATGTACCTACTGGATTGAATTTAGGTCTCGAGTGATCAGACCTCGTGAGCCCATCTGACCTTGGAAACAGAGCAGGGAAGGAGGTGACCCTTAGTCCTACTTTTCCTGGCCAGCATGTCCTGAGTAGTTCCCTGGGCCTGGGCTCTAAAGCCCAGAATCAGTTGAATGCGGTGGGATGGAATTCTGCAAGGGTGGAGACCACGGGCTTGGGGACCAAACAGACTTGGGTGAAAATCCTAGCTCTCCTGTTTCCAAAATGGAGATAGTTATGCTTTCCCGATATCTTTCTCATCCTGAGAGTGCTAAGTGGCACATGTGGGCTGGTAGTGGATGGTTATGCCTCCTCTCTCACCCCTCACCCCTCCTTACCTTCTGTGCTCTGCAGGGTGTTCCAAGGCAGCCATGTCTGCCCTGTACCCATCTCTGGAGGACCTGAAGGTGAATCAAGCCATTCAGGTAAGCTGCCAGGCCCATGATGGGGCCTTCAGGATTACCCACAGGGTAACTAAGGGAGGCTCCTCTTAAAAGTTGGTGGGTGCTGAGGGCCCCAGGCATGCAGGTCACCACTGCAAGGCCTGCTGGGTGGAGCAGGTGCCCAGAGCCCAAGATGAAGGAGTTACAGCAGGAGTGAAAAAGACCAAACAGCTAAACACAGGTCTCTCTCATGCCTGCTCTGTCCCAACTGTTCCTCCGTTCATGTTTGGGTCAACCCCACACTATAGGGCGGGTTTCCAGAATCAGCCCCTGAGCATGGCGTTTGGCCTGCTCAGCCCCCAGAAGCCCCTTCCTTCTTCCATCCCACTTATGGTCCCAGTGGGTTTTGAGAATTTGGGACTTTTTAACTGAGAACTTGGTTGGGAGTTCTGGCTGCTTCAGGGAGCAAAGGGGGCATGACATTTGGTGGGTTGTGGGGCCCTTGGAGAACCTCCCTCAGAAACGTGGGCATCTGCAGAGGGCACATTTACAGACGACCTCAAAAGTTCATGGACGCTCCCCTTGGGCCTACCAGCATACATAATGCCCTGACCCCCAGGCTCCAAGAGTTCCTGGGGGTCCCGGCCACAGCTGACCAGCAGCCACCACTCCTCCCCAGGCCCAGGCCAGCGCCACACCCAGGATGCCCGCTCTGCCAGTCCAGGAGACAGCTGTCTCCCAGCCTTCAGGTGAGTGAGTGGAGAGGGGTGCTCCTGACCGAGAGTGACCATTTTTGAGCGCTGGTCTCTCGCATGTCACTGCGCTGTGTACTTCATGCTCATTTTACCATCACCAGAACTCTTTGGGGACATGGAGAAAAGTGTGGCTTAGTGAGGACACAAACTTCTCGGATTCACGGCCATCTTCTATGGTGCCGCATCAGGGGGCTAGTATGTTTGTGGTAGCCCCTAGAGTTGTTTGTGGCAGTCTTGATTCAGGTGTGATGGCAGCAAACTTGAACTCAGGCTCAACTCTTCCCCTCCTCACCGGGCACACTCCCCTAACTCCCGCCCCCCAGCTGCATTTGGATCAGATGCCTGCCTCCCGCAGCCTGTGAATTTCTTAAGAGCCGGGCCTTATGGCCCCAGCACCAGCCCTGAACTTTGTGTTGGATGTCTGGCTGGGCCAAAAAAAAGTCAGTTAAGTTGAACACCAAAGTGGTACATAAGGAAATCAGTGTCCCAGGATACTCCCGGAAAAAGGCAGACCCCTGCCCCTCAGACCTTCTGAGGAGAAGACCACATCACCAGTGAGTGTCCCTGCCTTCCTCTCCCACAGCACCTGTGTACCTGGGATATGCTATGTTCTCTGAAATAGACAGCATGTCCAGGTCCTATTTCTTAATAAAAATGAGCAACCACACAGGAGCCAGGCAGGTGTGACTAAGCTCATGCTCTAGAGTAATCTCTTTCTTCTTCCTTCTTCATTTCCCATCAGTTTTGTACCCAAACCTGAAAGAATTGGAAAATTACATGGGTCTTTCCCTCTCCAGCCAGGAAGTCCAACAGAACCTGCCTCAGATTCCAGAAGATGCCAGTGTAGGTATTCATCCCTTGACTGATATGGACACAGATGTTCCAGCTCTTCCTCTTTCTTGGTCTTGGCATGTAAACAGACTTGAATCTCCTCTTTTCCCAGCATTCATGCGGCTCTGTTTCTGATGGCACTTTTCATTTTGAGCCTTCACCAAAAGTGCTGTGGGATCTCCTGGTGTTCTGAGGGCCTGGGGGTTGAGGGCCACTGCTTGCCCTTTGACCTCTGGCTTCAGGCTACTGACTCAGCCTGCTGGATGAGAAGGGAGGACATTAAACCCAACCTGAGCCTGGGGCTTCTCATGAGGACTTGAGAGCAGCTACATGGACAGGCAGAGCTGAGGGGGGCAGGAGCTTGTCACCCAGATTTGGTTCCCAAATTAAATAATATCTCTTGATTCTTGATCTCCAGGAGCAACAGAAATCCTGGTTTAGAAACAGTCACTCCTGAAAATGTGTTCACTTATAGACTCAGTCCCCACTCGAATCCCTCCCAGTTAGCTCTAGCCTTCCTGTGGCCATTTATCAGTGTCCTTATCTGCCAGCCTTTCCCTGAGCCTGTGAAAATCAATGGCAAAGTGCGACTGGAAATCTCGCCAAGGCGGAGGATTTCACAAAGTTAGTGAAAGTGACGATGAAAACTGCCACTACCACACACAAAGCCACTGACAAATGAAGATCTCACAAAAAGAAAGTCAACTAGGATGAGGACATGTGAAATCCCAGGGATATGTGGGACCTGACATGTCTCTAAAATCACCCCTTTGATAGTCATGCTGTGAAGTACAAACATGAAGCAAAGAAGGTTGTGTTTACATTCTTCAATTTTAGTTCATTCATTTAATCCCTCTTTGTTCCAAAAATTAGGACATAAATGCATCTAACCTAAGTTTTGATAAAAATATGACAGTTGAATGCCAAAAGCAAATATCAAAAATATTTACAAATTTTAATTTTTATTTATTTTTAACTTTTTATTTTTAAATAATCATAGATTCACAGGAAGTTGCAAAAGTAGTGTAGAGAAGGGTACAGAAGATTGTATCCTTCACCCAATGGCTACATTTTACCTAAGAATAGTATAACATCAAAACCCAATGGCTACATTTTACGTAAGAATAGTACAACATCAAAAGCAGGCATTTTCATTGATACAAAGTGGATCTATCATTTTGTGTTGTCTTATCACCTGCACAGAATCATGTAACCAGTGAATCAAGATACAGTAGTATTTCATCACCACAACCATCTCTCACGTGCTGCCCCTTGATAACCATGTCCACCCTCACCCCCAACCCCTAGCAACTCCTCCTCTGTTTTCTATCCCTATAGTATGTGACCTTTTTGGATGGGCTTTTTTTTGGTCAGCATAATGCCCTGGAGATCCTTTCAGGTTGTCATGTGTATCAGCAGTTCATCCCTTTGTATTGCCTAGCAGTATTCCATGGTATGGATGTGCCATAGTTTGTTTAACCTGTTGAGAGACATTTAGTTGTTTCTAGTTTGGGGCTATTACAGACTAAGCTATGATGGATGTTTGTGTACAGGTTTTTGTACAGACACAAGTTTTCATTTCTTTGGAGTAAATGCCCAGGATTACAATTGCTAGGTTATATGATAAATGAAATTTAAAATTTTTAACTTTTTAAGTCAAGTTTTGAGAATTCTTTATTCTAGAGTCTTTCTTTAGATATGTGATTTGTAAATATTTCCTCCAAGAGTGTAGTTTCTCTTTACATCTTATTAAAAGGGTCTCTTGCAGAGCAAATGTTTTAATTTCGATGGGGCCAGATTTATTGATTTTATTTTTCTTTTGTGGGTCACACTTTGGTGTCCTAAGAAATTTCACCAAGCCCTAGGTTCTAAAGATTTTCTCCTTCACTTTCTTCTAAAACCATTATAGTTTTATGTTTTACATTTAAATTTATGATGAATTTGAGTTAATTTTTGTATAAGATGTGAAGTTTAGAGCAAAATTCATCATTTTACCTTTGGATGTTCACTTGCTCCCACACCATTTATTGAAAAGACTATTCTTTCTCCAACGAACTTTCTTTATACCTTTGTATAAAAGCAGTTGGCCCTACTTGGTTGAGGCTATTGCTGGATTTTCTATTCTGTTCCATTGATCCATGTGTCTGTCTGTCTGCCAATACCCTACTATTGATTACTGTAGCTATATAATAAATCTTGAAATTTGTTTGAATGCTTCCTCTCACTTTATTCCTTTTGTCAGGATAGTTTTAGCTATGTTAGTTCCTTTGTCTTTTCACATAAAGTTCAGATTAATCTTGCCTGTATCTAGAAAACATCTTGTAGAGATTTTGATAGAAATTGCATTAAATCTGTATATCAACTTGGGGACATTTGACAGTTTAACTATGTTCTTCCAATCTATGAATACAGAATCTCTCCATTTATTTAGATCGTCTTTGATATCTTTTATCAGTATTTTGTAATTTTCAGTATACAATTTCTATATGCGTTTTGTTAGATTTTCATTAAGTCATTTTTTGAGTCATTGTGAGTGGTATTATATTTTTAATTTGTTTCCACATGTCTATCATTATTACATTTAGTACATATAGAAGTACATTTGATTTTTGTATATTGACATTGTATCCTGTGACCTTGCTGAACTTACTCATTAGTTCTAGGAGTTTACTTGTAGATTCCTTGTAATTTTCTAGTAGACCATCCTGTCACTGGCAAATAGGGGCCATTTTATTTCTTTTTTTCAAATTTGTGTGTATTTTATCTCCTTTTCTTGCCTTATTGCTCTGGCTAGTTCTTCCAGTACTATGTTTAATACCAGTGTTGAGTTTGGACATCTTGCCTTGTTCTGGGCCTTAGGGAGAAAGCATTTATACTTTTAGCTTAATTTTCTTTGAAGACAGACATCAAACTGAGCCCCCTTTTACCCATTGCTCACTATTGCTGTGAAACTTCTCTTTTATTTTTAAGTGAATTTTAAAAGTCTTTTCCTGATACCAATTTGTCTTGGAAAACTCAGGGCCTCTTTTCTGTATACTACTCTTTCCCTATTTTCATGGTTTTCAGGGGCCTGGACTCTGACGCCCCCTAGTGGTGTCAAGGAGGCATGTCGCCTCTTGGCTCCAGCAGAGAAGTGTGTGTTCTGGAGGTGGGGTGGGCCCCAGGGACCATTCTATCCTCCTTTCTCTATCCTTGAGAGGCCCCAGGGGCCGGCTGACCCCCTCCCTCTTCCTCTTGTGTCTGTAGACGGCGGTCTCGGGCCCCTCGCCGGGCCAGATGGTAGCACCTGTGTCCCAGAACAGCCTGGGTGCGCGGCGTGCAGAGATCAAGCCAGGGGTGCGTGAGATCCACCTGTGCAAGGATGAGCGTGGCAAGACGGGGCTGCGGCTGCGGGCCATCGACAAGGTGGGGCTAAGGGCCGGGCAAGAAAGAAGGGGCCCCTCGGAGGGTGACGTGCGTACTGGAAGCGCCTGTCTGTCCTGTCCGCAGTCCTAAGCCCCTGGAGTCCCTCCAGTATGAGTGCCTTTGGGGCTTTGGCTGCACCACCAGGTGGCGTGGGGGGTGGGGGCTGTCCACAGTGAGGAATGCGGGGAGCCAGCTGGGAGCGAGGCCCACCTAACCCCCAATCCCAGGCTCTTCCTCTCAACCCCCTCCCCCAAGACCACAGGGCTGGCGCTGGCTCTGTGTTGCTGCAGGGACTGGACACCTGCCCCTCCATGGGCTCCTGTCGCTCAGAGCCTCCCTTCCCCCTGTCCCCCAAGTCACAGGGATCTGGCTACCAGGCTGCTGTCTGTAGAGAATGGAAGCTAGGGCCTCGAAGCCGCTGTGAGAGGCTGTGTAGTCCAGGGGTTGGGGGTACAGGCTCCAGCCAGGATTGAAATCCTGACTCAGCTGCTCCCTAGCATTGTGGCCTGGAGTGTTTTAATCCCAGAGAAATGGGGTAACTCTTGTGCCTGTTGGGAGAGCTGCAGTCCCAGTACCCTGTAGGACCGGGGAGGACCAGGAGGAAAACAAACAGCTGGGAGGAGGGCCCTGGGCTCAGGGTGAGGGGAACTGAATGGGGCCCTGCTCTTCCCAGGGGCTCTTTGTGCAGTTGGTCCAGGCCAATACCCCTGCGTCCCTCGTGGGGCTGCGCTTTGGGGACCAGATCCTGCAGATCGATGGGCGTGATTGTGCTGGGTGGAGCACAGACAAAGCCCACCGGGTGGTGAAGAGGGCATCGGCCGAGAAGATCATCATGGTGGTTCGGGACAGGTGAGTAGCCAGCCCGAGGAGCCTCCCTGTCCACCCCTAGCCAAGTCCTGGGCCCAGCTAACTGTCCCTTCCTCTCAGGCCATTCCAGCGGACTGTCACCATGCACAAGGACAGCAAGGGCCACATTGGCTTCGTCATCAAGAAGGGGAAGGTGGTCTCTGTAGTCAAAGGGAGTTCTGCGGCCCGCAACGGGCTCGTCACCAATCACTACATGTGTGAAGTGAATGGGCAGAATGTCATTGGGCTGAAGGTAAGTGGTGGCCAGCTCCACCTTGGAACTTTAGGAGTAGGTGGCAGCTGGGTGAGGGGAGGATCCCTGTCCGCGGGCAGGCGGCTGTGCCCATCTGAGCCTCAGTTTCCTCATCCTAAGGTTGCTGCGAGGATTCAATAAGACAAGGTATATGGAGCTCTGAGCACAGTGCCAGGCACATAGTAAGTGCTCAATAAATATTATCTGTCGATACTAACACATTGAGGCCAGAGGTGTGACGACATGTGTGAGGACACAGGTGCCCAGGCAGCTACTGGCTGTATGGATGTATGGACACCTCCCCACTCTGGGCGGCACTTCTGTCTGCATCCTGGATCCCATTCAGTAAGAGGAGTATTTTAGAAAATTGTTATTCAGAAATCCATTTCTGACCTATATTCATTTTTTGAGGGTGTGTGTAGCAAGTTTTACCTTTGAAAAACAAGAAGGAGCAAGAGGTCTAGAGTCAGTGCTATGGATGTGGACTGAGGGGTGGGTGCCTTCAGGGAATGGACCATGAAGGATGAAGAATCATGTGGCTTTTGGTTCCTGAACACTGAAAGTGGTTTTATCCTGACTTGATGCCACCTGGACTGCGTGGCTCTCGATCCCAGTTGTGATTTAGAGTGAGGGTTCTTCTCATCCTGCAGCCAGGGCTTTGGTCTCACGTGGCAGGGCTCCCCCTGCAGAAGTGGCCTGGGTGGTAGCACTCACTCCGTAGCTGGTGCAGTCTTTTAAGCCAGTTCTCCACCCCTCACAAGGGCCATCACCAAGCCATCCCTGCTACATATCTGCTTCCCTGTGCTTGACAGCCTACCTAACCCTCCTGGAGGCTTGTTCTGGTGACTCGTGAGCATTGTGATCAGGAGGTTCTTCTTAATACCTGTCTAGGGTCCTTCCTGCTGCATCCCTCCCATCCCTCAGGGATCAGGCATGACAGTCCAAAGGGAACACACTATACCTAGAAAGTTGAGTACACAAATACCAGTTCTGAGTAGCTGGCTCTTTCAGATATTAGTGAATTCACTCCTTTCAAAGCATTACAGTTCTTTAACTGTTCTTGAGAACAGTCATTCTATATGTAGTGCAGACCCTTTCATCCTCCCTAAGGGCTCAAGGCTTCATTATGGACTTACCAGTTATCCTGTCAAAGTAAGATATTGTGAGGCTCTTAGGACTGGGCTTGTCCCTTTTCTGCATGGTTCCAGATAGCTATGCTTCTTGAGATTATCTTTTCAAAGTTTTTCTATTTTCGCCCTGTGGCCATCATGAGTCCTATCTAGCACTTCTCCCATTTATCCGGGAACAACTAAGAAAACAAAAAGCAAGTTAGAATATGAGTAAAGTCAAGGCCACCTGTCTCTGAGTAGGGCCAGAGGTTCTTCTGTTGCCATAGCTTTAGCTTTTGGACTGTTTGGAACACTTTGCATAGACTTATCATTTCTCCCCAGGATCTCAATGGCTTCTGCAGATCTTGCTCTTTTTACTCACCAGCAAAATGTAAGAGGGAGATGTCCCACGTGGGCTCGGCTCAGGCTGGCTGGCCAACAGGAGCCCAGCAGGTGGTGGTTACGCCTGGTGTCCCCCACTGCACTGTCATTCTCTTCCTGTTTTGGGGCCAGGACCCGAGTGTGACTGGGGCCAGGGAGACGAGATAGAACATGTGGGCTTGGTGAAACTCTGGAGCTCTGTGGAGGAAGGAAAGGGAGTAGCGTGTGTGAGGGCCTATTATGTTTCGGGCCCACGTAACTGGCCCTTGAAGTGAGATCGAGGGCAGTGTGCTCATTTTACCAAAGAGATCCTCAGAGCTCACATTGTTGCTCAAACAAGGCCTCACTGGTGTGTCTGCCTGGGACCCTCACCTGAGGGGCAGCCCTGCCCCTGCAGTCAGGTGTTAGCAGCATCCTCTAGCAGGGGCCACGCTGACCCCTTCACAGAGGTCCCCCCCAAGATGATATAAAGAAAACAGGCTTGCTTGCCTCCTTTCCAGGACAAAGAGGTCATAGAGATTCTGGCCAAGGCTGGGAATGTTGTCACCCTGACCATCATCCCCACCGTGATCTTCGAGCACATGGTCAAAAAGTAAGGCTGCTCCCTTCCTTCCTTCCTGCTTACCTCCCACCTTCCCACTGCCCCAGGTTCTCAAGGCTCACGCAGTGCAAAGCTTCCCTCCCTTCCCCTCCCTTCAAGGTGGCTGGTGACTTCTGATGATTTGAAAGTCTCAGAAATAAAAGTAAAGCCCCGCATGGGATGCACAGGCTGCGGGCAGGTGGGGGTGGCGCAGAGGCACTGCTGGTTTTGGCCATTGTCATCATTGCTGTATCTAGGTTGTCTCCGACCCTGCTCCATCACACCATGGACCACTCCATCCCAGATGTCTGAAGCCACAGGAGGGCAGCTCAGCCCTCCCGCCCTCCTGCAGGACAGGAAGACTCTTCAAGGATGATGGTGGCAGAGGCCTGCTGCCTGGGGGCAGGGATGTCTTGACAGGGGTGTGTTCCCGATGCGGTAACATCAGACCACATCTGTCATTTATAACACAGGCCTCCTCGATGCCTCAGACTCTTAACTGGACTAAGGGAGGGGCAAGGCCCACAGGCAGTGGATTCTCCGTGCTGGTTTAAATGCTGGACGCGTAAGCAGGCCGGCTAAACACTTCCTGAGATTGCAGCTGGGTCCCTTTTCAAGATTTTGTCCTTACCAGGAAAACAGTTATGTTTTGAAAAACGGAAATACCTTTGTAAGAATTTTTTCTTTTTCCTTTACTTGATCTTTGTCACAAACTGTATATAGTTGTAACCCTTCACTGTCTTTTGAATAAAGATTTGATTTTAAATAAAATTCCTTCCTCAAAAGTAATTGAAGACTCCAGAATTTCAATCCCATGAGATGCCAGGGCTGGTTTTCTTTGAAGCAGTCATGAGACCAAGGCCTTTTCTACACGTTGCCTCTGAGAGCAGTGCTTTGGCTCTGCCACTGTCACATGCTGCCTGCCAGTCGGAGGCAGGAATGACTAGAGTGGGAACCAGCATGAGACTCTGGAAGAGGGGTGCTGGCTTTGGAGCGTCCCTGCTCAGTGGCCTTGGACTGTTTCTGCATGTGCAGAATAGGCGTGGGAACTACCCCAGGGGTGCTGGAGAGGAGGGAGTGCAACAGGGTCCAACACTCAGGGGGACCAAAGGGAGATGCCTCTAGATCCTTTCTGACTCCCAGGAGGGGTGTGGGTCCCAGCTGCCCACAGCGGCTACAGGGCAGAGCTGAACCAGCATGCAGCCATCTCATTCCCTTGACCTTGCAAAAGATCTCTGCTACTCAGATTTCTCCAGTGTGCACGTTATGCCTCCCATGCAGGCAGGGCCAGGTTGAGCCCTTTTCACCCCAGCCTCCCCCGCCCCTTCCCCCGCCCCAAGACGATATAAAGAAAACAGGCTTAGGGTCTTGTGTGTTTTCATGCTTTAATCCAGAGCTGTCTGCTGCAGGTACAACTCTGTCTGAACAAAAGGACAAAGGAGACAAAAGTGAAGACCCCTCCCACCTCCCTCCTTCTAGGATCCCCTGGATTCTGTCAAGGGAATGGCCGAATATAAGAGTGCACTGTGACTTGTTTGCACTGTGCCCCTAGGTCGGAGAGGGGATCTGAGTTCACTGGGCAGAGGCCCCTTAGTAGGCCTCTGCCCCAGAACCTTGTCATTTGCCCACCCCTCCGCAAGGCGCTGTCAGATACCCCTGTGCTAGTGGCGACTGGGAAGGGTGTTCAATGAAAAGCTAAGTTATCCCCTTGGGAGATACTCTGTAAACTCCGCTTGAGGCCAGCTCCGTGTGCAGAGTCCTGACTCCTGACTCTGTTTCCTGCCCGAGCCTGGATCAGAGGAGCAGCAGGGCCGCTCTGGCTTGGCCCCACGACTGAGAAGCCACGTCTGGCTGCTGGGCTCCAAGGGACCAGCAGTTCCAGAAGGTGGTTCCTGGGAACACTGTCCCTTAGAATCTGATCAGCTCTGGCCAGAGGCTGGGGAGAGGAGAGCCCCCCAAAATTTCTGCTCCAGAAGCTGAGGGCAGGAGGGAAAGTTCGCAGCCCGACAGGAGGTATGAAGCAGGTATTTGGAGGGTGAACACTCAACAGCCCCGGGCCCTGGCCTTGCCCTCCAGCCCCGCATTCCGTGCCCTGCATAGTCGGGGGCACAGGCCGCTGTGCCTCCACCACCTGGAGCCGCACAGGCAGCGCTGCACCTTTTGCATAGATGCGGACACTGAGCACACACACCACACACACACGGGCCCCACGGGACCACCGACCGACACGGTCCCGGGGTCTGTCCCAGGGCTGGCCAGTGAGCCGCCCTCCACTGACACGAAGAAAAGCCTGTCGAAGGTCCTGCCAGACGCCCCAAAAGAGAGGACCTTCAACACTGTGGGCGAGGCGGGCAGAGCTCCGGCCAGAGCAGGCACAGAGGGCGGCGGCTGGCCCCACTCACCTCGTCCAGAGGCCCCGGGTCTGGGCCCAGGCCAGCCCTTCACCAGCATCTTCTCCAGCAGCAGGGACAGTGTGGACTATGGCCCCAGCACTGACCACATCCACCGAAACACAAGACATAAGACACAATAGGAAGGCCACAGACAGCAAATCACAGACAGGAGCAGAGGGGCTATGCGGCTCCACTAAATTCCAGTGGTGAAAAATATATAGATTTTATGTTGTCAGATAGAGTCATTTATTTTCTCAGCAAAGCTTTGACTATTTGTAAGGAGACTCTATGCAGCTCTGTGAGTACACGGCACAGGAGGCTGGGTCCATGGCCAGTTCCGGCTTGGCTTTGGATTGGGTTCGTCCACTGCCCCTCCACGTCACGACCCCAGTGTCCTAGGTGAGCCCCAGCCAGGCCCCAGGAGTTTGGGTTTGGGTCACTTGGAGCAGGGTGTGCTCCATGAAGGATGGCTGGTCTGAGGCCCCGACTGAGGTGGGGGAGCTTTGGAGGCACAAAGCGCGGCAGAGGGGGCTGTTGCCCCCATGGCTGGGCTGGCCACCCACTCCCAGTGCATGCAGGTGCCCCCACCCTCGAGTAGAGGGCACGGAGGGGAAGGGCGGAGCCCACAAGTCAGGCAATGGCTGTCAGAGCAGCAGAGGTGGGCAAGCGACCTTGGCAGAGAACCAGAGTGTCCCTTAGGTCAGAGGGGTGAGTAGAACACAGAGTCTCACCAATTCCCCTAAATGGGGGGCCCAACTCTGAAGAGCAGGTGGGATGACCAGATGGGGTACGCCCTGCAGGCAAGGAGGAGCAGGTTTACTTTGTAAAATAATAATGGTAATAAAAATGTCCGCAGCTTTGCTGGGGGCCCAGATGTGGTCCCAGGGAAGAAGTGGGAACAGAAAACCTTCCCAGGCCAACTGGGTTGGGGCTGGGGCTGGGACTGGGGCTGGGAGCAGGGAGGCTGCAAGGCTCCCACCGGCCCTGCCCAGCCCCCACACAGCAAACATCCCAGGGTACCCTGCGTTGGCCTGATGACAACATGGCTTCAGTACCCTGTCTTGTCATTCCTCCTGCTGGAATTCCCCACCAGGCAGATAGGTTTAAGATTCAGGAACCCTCACCCTAGAAAGCAAGCAGCCACTTCACAAGAGATCCTGGGATACATGAGAACAAAGCCGCAAAGTGTACAAAGTACAAAATGGAAGTTGGACTGAGGTCAGGTTCCCAGGGAAACTCAGGGTGAGCTCCAGGAGCTATTATAGCTTCCGGCTTTTCACACCTGCTGAGGACTGCTGAGTCCAGCCCTGCCTCCCAGGACTTCATCTCAGAAGGCTGCAGGAGCCCCCTGAGCTGGCAGCCCCTGCCTCCCATCCTTGTGCTGGTGGACTCTCTGGAGGGGAGCATTCCTATCCCCACAATGAGCCCATCTGGCTTAGCTCTCACAGGAAGAATTATCTGACACACCCAGAAGCGCCAGGAGGAAAATAGATCGTGGGGAAGGTCCAGGATGAACAGACAGATACAGATCCCACACTGCCCTCTGTCACCTCTTGCCCATCATTGCCTTTCTTCCAGTCCATGACCTTGACTATACCCCTGAATCCCAAAGTGGGCAGCAGCCTGAGGAAGCTGAAGCTCCAGCCCTGGCCCAGTGGTTCCAGACACTGCTTGAAGTTCTGGGTCAGGTGCCTGTACTTTGGGCTGTAGCTACCTCCATGTGAGGAGATAATACTGGCCCAGAAGCCAGGCTGAGAGCAAGGGGTGGCTTGGGAGAGAAGGCATGGAGTGAACAGGGAACTGGAAAGGGCGTAGGGGTGTGGGGTGAGGAGGCTACAGTAGGCAACTTGGGCCCAGCCTCCCCACATCAATACACCAGAGGCTTCCTGAGCAGGGGCTGCCCTTGTGAAGGGCCAGGTGGATGGTTACTGGGGTGAGGACCTCGCCGCCTTCCCTCTGTGCAGTATGCCCAACCAGGGCTCCTCCCTGCCCTTGGTCTCTCTTCCCTCCTCTCCTGTCCAAGCTTTGAGATGCCCATTCTCAATCCCGACTCCCAGCCCCTTGACACTGAACATTCTGAAAAAAAAAAACACTTCCAAACCCAAAACTAAATAAATAAGATGATGCTCCATGAGCGGGAGGACGGCACCCCTACAATCGGTGGTCAGACTGCCGGAGCCACTGGCCGGGGTGGGCCTCCTCAGAGCTGGGAGCCGCCGCCTGCCGCACTCGGGCCCTGCTGGCTCAGGGAGCGGCAGCTGATCCTGCGGATGGAGTGCAAGGCCACGGTGCAGCAGCCCCGCAGCAGGGAGCTGATGTTGTAAATGGGCTGGCCCTGGCGCCGCTGGGAGCGGCAGAGCCAGGCCACCGTGGGCACGGCCGGCACCACCACAGCCAGCAGATCCACAATGTAGTGGCGGCTCCAGTAGCTCTTGGGCTCCTTCTCGGCAGCGGCTGCCTCCTCCTCCTCTTCCACAGGGCACGCCACACTCACCGATGGGTTGGGGTTGGCACCAGGCCGGTATGGGGTAGGCCCACAGGTGATGGGCTCTGGGACCTCAAGCTCATCACCCACTGTCACCACCACTGCTGAGTTGGGGTCTCTGGGCCCTGTGGGGTGGGGATCCAGCTCCGGACACCTGTCCGCTGACTCAGGGACTGTTCCACAGACCTGGGCTTTGGTCACCTTCTCCAGGATGGTGTCCAGGTCAGGCTGGTATTGCACAAAGTCTGTCTGGATGGCACGCTCCTGCAAGCAGCTGGCCTGCACACCAGCTTCCATGCCACATAGCAGCTTCTCGTAGGTGTTGCTGGCAGGGAAGCGGGGGCCCAGGCTGAAGGAGCTGTGCAGTGAGGCCTCCTCAGGGCCACAGTCCACCCCCGATGACAGCAGGCTGCTGGCCTCCAGCGCATCCGTCCGGCTCATTGTGTCATCATTTGCCACGAAGCCACTGTCAGCCCCATCCTCAGCAGAGGAGGCAGGATGGTCCCCAGGGGGTTGGTCACCACAGACAGCTGGGTCACTCAGCTTGGTGTAGGTGGAGCTTCGGGTGAGGGAGCGGGCGGGAGACCCGCCCGCTGACTCCCCAGTGCCATCTTCCTTGGCTGTGCCATTCTGGGCCACTTCCATGCTGTGTAGCAGTGTCTCCAGCTTCTTGTTCTGGATGTTGATGTCCACGAAATACTTCTGCAGCCCTTTGTCCTTGTCAATCAGGTTGTTCTTGACAGTGTCAATTACCTGCTTCAGTTGCTTAATCTCCTTGCGAGCCTCCTTCAAGGCCAGCTGGGCCTCCACACGGTGACACTCCTCCTCGATCCAGTCCTCCTGCATGCGTGACAGCTGTGTCTTAAGGTCATCAATCTCTGTGTCCCTGTAAGCAGATGAGACATACATGCTCATTCCTGACCTGTCACCACCACCAAGGACTGACAGGTCAGAGGGCCTGCACTAGTGTCGCTCAGAGCTAAAAACAAAAGGAGCAACTCAATGTCTCCTTCCTTCTCCTCTTTATTCCATAGGGGGAGTGAGACGGGGTTGTAGCAGGGCCAGGGGGTGAAGAGAGGAGAGGGGGCAGAAGAAATGGTGACAGGAGACACCACAGCTTTCCTACCCTTAGAGGCTTAAATGCAGATGACTGTCCACATTTAGATACATTACCTACAGAAGAGACTAGATAATAAAACTTTTCAATTTTAAAATGCTACTATAATCTATAATAAAATCGACATAAAACATAAAAACGAAACCTAAAATCTCTGCTCGATGGAAGGGGATGTGGCCTCCTACTAAAGCCAGTTGTGGAAATGTTAAATGGAGGGATTTTTGGCCAGAGACACTGGGGAGAGGGAGGTGGATCACTTTGTTTTTATGAGAGAAATTACCACCTTCTGTGTTTCGGGGGGAAGCTGATAATTTTACATCTTCCCTCAAGTGGAGGGAGAGGTAGTGGATAAATCTGAGGAGAATGATAAAAACAGGATGGCCCTCTTTTATCCAGTCTAGACATTTCTTTTTTGTAGATGCTATAAAGAAGAAAGCCAAAAAGATGGGTGAAAAAGGCACAGAGCTACTCCTGAGAGAAGAAGCAAGCACGAGGCAAACCAGACAGTTGGCAGACTCTTGTCCAGAAACTCTCAGGCTTTTTAAATCCCTGAGTCACAGGTGATCCTGGGGGGTGCGGGGGAGGAAGGCAAATTAGAAAAAGATGCCACAAGCCCAGAGGTAAAAATAGGGTGAGACTGGACTGGATGGACTAAAAGTGATGAGGAAAATCATGCATGAGACCAGAAATTCCACGCTGGGTGTCTCTCCTCTAGTGCACCTCTCAGTGAGAAGGCTCACACACAGCCGCTCAGCCCAAACCCTGCATTCATGTAAATTAAATCCACAAATGGCACAACGTCACTTTGGGGTTTACGAGCCTAGCAGAGTGATGGGCCCAGGTCAAGCACCATATATTTTTCAAAGTCAGATTAGAAATTCAGTTCAGAAAATGGGCCCAGGAATTTCATGCTGCAATATGCTGAAGGGCCCGGGCTGAGGGTCTGTAGTGGCCACAAAGGTCAGCAATGACATCATCTGGAAGGGGGTGGACCCTTCACAGGACACAGCTCGGTGGTGGCAGTGGGATGGCAGCGGGAACGGAGCTGCTCAGAGTGACGGCAACAGCCATGCTGACAGGTATGGGAGTACGTGTTCTTCACTCCTCTCACCTCGGGGTGGGGCCTCACTCTTGGTGACCCTCCTCACTGACACCAAGCCCTGAGAGGAAGAGTGAGTTTGGAAGAAAGAACTGGATGGAAGAAAGAACTGGATGTACTCGGCTCAGCAGGTCCCTGCCCCCTCTCCTTGGAGCTGGCAGGACCCCAGGGAGTTAATGGCTTTGCAGCCCTGCCTCGGACATTGCATTTGTACTGGGTCTTGAAGGATGAGTTTGCCAAGGAAGCAAGCTGGGGAAAGGGCATCGCAGGGAGTAGGGACACAGCATATGAAAGCACAGAGTATAAAAGAATTTCTAGCAGGTAGGCTATTGGGAGAATGGCAGGTATCAAACAACATATGGAGTGTGTGTGGAAACTGACCATATAGCAAGTAAAGAACTGCCACAGGTTCCTGCAAGGGTAGCAGGTAGAATGGCTAAAGATTTGAGGTGTAGGCATGCCCACAACAGGGCATTCTGCCCAAACCACCAGGGCAGATGGCCTGCTCTGAGCTGCAGGGCCAGCCCTAGAAAGGGAGCTGGGAGATGGGCCGTCTGCTTCCTGAGGACATTAGTGCAAACAGCCAAGCTGACCCGGGCATCACTGAGAAGATGAAGGGAAATAAAAATAGAAACCCTAGCTCTACAAACAAGGAGAGCAACAGAATGCCACCTGTAACCTCCCACAGTTCAAACCCACAGCAAATCCAAACTGGATTGGCAGAGCTCTGGTCGAGGAAGACATGGCCATGCATATCATACGCTTCCAGTTATCTGCAATGTCTGGGATAGACAAATCTGTTGAGACAGATCCGTGGCTGCCAGGGACCACGGTGACTGGGGAGAAATGGGGCACAATTGCTCCTGCAAGTGGGGTTTCTTTTTGGAGTGATGAAATGTTCTGGGATTAGATATTGGTGATGGTTGCACAGTTCTGTGACTATAATAAAACCATCACATTGCACAGTATGTGAATTACTTCTCAATAAAATGGTTTTATATATAAAAAGAAAAGATAAAGGAAGATGTGGTCACGGTGGCCTGCCCTGACCTCCAGGGCCCCACGCACCCCCTCATCTAGCTCACAGTCTGCTGAACAGACACAATCTGGAGGAGATGGTTAAGATGACAAAGAGGTCAAAGCGCATCCCTGAAGTTTCCATCATAAAGATGACACCACCAGCATGGGGAGGCAGAGACTGGGAGGGTCATGATTGGTCCTTAGGTCTAAAGAATGTGCTCAGACAGGCTGGTGGGGCTCCTGGGAGACCCCTGGACTGGGTGGGAGCTCAGTGAAAGGCTTCTCCTGATCACACATCATCTATGAGTAGATGAGAAGGAAGGCTTCTGGGGCCTGGAATGGTGGGCCAAGAGCCCCCTGGTGACTAGCTGGGAGGAAGCAAAGCACGGCCAATGGATCGTTTCTCTCCCACAGAGAAGGGAAGCTAGGAAGAGTGCCCTGTGCTCCAACTCCCCAGGCGGAATAGAGCCAGGGATAAGAAACCGAAGGGGCTGCCAGCCTAACACTGGGAGAACACTGCTTTGGGTGGGAAGTCTGTCAAGCCCTCATGGGGGAAACTGCTCCTGGCCTGGTCTTAAGCAGCGACCTGAAGTAGTCAAAGAGAGCAGCTGAGGCGGGGACGAGGCAGGTGGGGGCTCTGGAAATAATCTCCAACAGGACTTTGCTAGGAAAGGAGCCCCCGGCCACTTCTTCCTCCTAGAGATGCCCCAGAGCCCTGGTTCCTCAGAGTGGGGAGCTGGTGGCATGTCCCTAGGGCTGCCCAGGGCTGTCCCTGGCCCCCACTCACCGGTCCTGGAGCCGGTCCTGCGTGTCCTTCAGCCGGGCCTTCAGGTGCCGGATGCACACCTCCTTCTGCTGCAGTGGGGTCAGGTACTGCTCAGGGGTAGGCGGCTTGATGCCATGGTTGTCGCTGCACAGTGTGTACTTCATGGAGCGCCTGCAAGGGGATGCTTGTCAGCAGGGAGGGACAGAGAGGACAGCAAGGCACAGGTGCCGTGCCTCTAGGGAGCAAGGTGACACCAGCCTCAGCATCCTGGTCCCACTGGCACCAGAGGGCTCCAGGCCAGGCCTCCCATCAAAGGTCAGGACTTGTGTGGGCACGAGAACACCCAGCCCTTCTGGAAGGTGGGTTTTACTAGAGCTCTTCTGAGCGAAGACCACAGCGTGAGGATCGGGAGCTCAGGGCTACTCTAGATGCGGGTAGGGAGACACCACAGAGCATGCGCACAAGCCTGGCACCACGCCGGGCACTCTACCGGCACCACCTCCATCGATCCAGCCCCAGTGGTACACCCGAGAGAGCGCTCAGACGCCCAGTCTCCCAACCCAGAGAACGAGTTTGGGGCTGGAGGCTAGGGTGGGAGGGCCTCTCCTTCTCTGTCATCTGTATGCATGGACACTGATTCCTGGTCCATCTGTGCCTGCACACCCACATATTTGAATACACACCCCGTGCATCCCCAGCATCTCGCTGTGACCCTTATGGGTACTCACATGTACTAGCACCCCTGCCTATGTATGTGTTCAACTGCATTCAGACCCTTTGCTCTGGAGCACATGTGAATGCATGTATAAACATTGCCTGCTCTGGGCATCGACTTGTTAGCAGCTGTATCCTGAGGTGGCAGCACGCTGCATATGCTCTGCTCCCCAGCACGGGGTGGCACAGACGTGTGTGCGCGGTGAGCACGCCCTGGTCCCACCAGTGCAGAGGAGGAAAAATTTCTACCCAGTGGAGGAAGGAGGGCACCCCAGTTCCACCAACCGACCATGACCCGGCCTCCTTGACTCTCAGCTTCCTGCCCGCTGGTTGTTCTTTTCATAAAGAAACCCCCTTGGATCTTGGCTTAAAAACCTGGGCACGTTCTCACACGACTTGGCAGAGGACTTGCTGCCTCTCAACTCTGCTCCTTCAGGGGAGGGGGACACCCAGATCTAGGAAAGGACAACGACATATTATGGGCCTGGAAAAGACAGGCTCTGATGAGGCCCATTGCTGCAGCAGCCAAGTTGGAGGCAGTTTAAAAAGGTTTGTGGAAGCTGTGTAATGTGTACTGAGGAAAAAGTATTTGTAAATTATAAACTGTTGAAGAGAAAGTGGCAGTAGAAGTGGAGAGAAAGAAAAGATTCTCTAATACATATTCACCTCATGGTCCCTAGGTTTAACTCCAGTCAAGTCATACATGGGACTGTTTTCTACATAGCAAGGGGCAGAGGGGTGGCGTGGGGTGGGAGCTTGGTGGGTCCCCCTCTGGGGGGCTCTAAGAAATTTCTTTCCAAAAGAGAAGCAAGCCAGCAAGAGCCATGGACGTCAGATGGCCTGAAGCCCCAGGGCTGGTCCTATACACATCCTGGTACCCTGCAAGGACTTCAGCTAGAGGGGCACAGATGCGCAGTGAGTAAAAAGAGGTCTTCTCCCCGTGCCCAGGGGTGGAGGAACCAGGATTAGTTAAACTAGGAAGAGGTGAAGATTGGAGAAGAAGTAACTATTTTAACTTTTCCCATTTGCTTTCATGAGTCTTCTTCCCCAATATGACATTTAACAGTCATACATTTTCAGTCACGAGCTCTATCTTTGTGGGGGGGAAAAATATATATATATATATATATATATATATATATATATATATATATATATATATATGGAGAAAAATATACTATAATGCATGTCTCTCAACTATTCAAGCCTTGGAACATCTGGCTATTTTCAGTGAGGCCACAGCCAAGGTGCCACTGCTGACCCAGCAGCAGCAGCTCCCATGATAGGCAAGAAGCCCCGTCCACAGAGGCAGCTGTCAGCCTCAGGGTTGAGACTGCTCCCACGGGCTGTAGTTATGACACACATTACAAAAATCTACTGCTAAGAAAAAAGTCTTAAAGTTGCCCATCACACACTTTTCAAAATGTAAGTTAACAAATTGATCTCATTCATGCCCTGGGATGGGGTTACAGACAGGATGCCGGGGCATGGGTCCTGCACACGCGTGTCACCCATCATGTGTGTCATGGTGGAAAACTCTGAGAACTGTTGCCTCAGCAGGATCCAGACGATCACTTCACATAAATGACACACTCTCCACTGAAGGGCGTGAAGCCTTCTCAGGGGTGCTCTGGCCACAGGAACTATGTACCAGAGTCTCTTGGCCTTCTCTTGCCCATGACTCTCAAGTTGGACCAAAGTCCTAATGATGGCAGTTACCAGTTATGGGCCACCTACAGATATTGACCCACTGGAGCCTCCAGGTTGTCAGCTCCATTCCCTTACAGATAAGGGAATGGAGACTTGGAGACAGGAAACAACAGAATCCCAAGCCCACACTCTACCTGTATTTCAAAGCTGGGGCAACAGGAAGGTGTGATCATTACAGCTCTAACTTCCTGGTCTCCAAGGACTCGCAGCTCCCCTTTACCTGCCTCCTCACCCTATCCTGCTTTTTGAGTCTGGGTCCACCTTACTGAGAGTACAACTTAGCATGTGCTGCATTTGTAACACATTTCACTTTCCAAACCAAGTCCACTGCCGCCACCCTCGAAGTGTCCCCCCGAGACAAGGAAGATGGCAGATGCCAGAAGTGCCTTCCAGTATCCATTCTTGCCTTTTACCCAACAGAACTCCAGTTTTGTCTGCAGTGACACTGCATCAGGGAGAACTCTAACATTCTTTGTACTACCTGGTTTTATAGCCAGAGTTGGTCACATCACCCAGTTCTAGCCAGCAAGGTGTAGACAGAATTTTCTGGGGAAAATGTCTCTTGTCAGAAAACATGAGCCCCTGGGGTCTGGGGGCTGGGAGGATTTGGGCTTTTTACCTTTTTCCTTCCTGGATTTCACCCTGATGCCTGGAGGTATAGGAGCCATCTTGTAATGACAAGGACAAAAGCTTTCACCAAGAATGGTGGGGCAGGAAGACAGAAGACAGGGTCCCTGACACTTTAAGAGCTGCCCGTCTCTGTCCCTTGTTCTGAAAGCATCATCCCTAGTTTGTTGATGCCATTGTCTTTGGTTATATGCAGCTGGATATTATAACATCTGTCTTACAGACAGGGACTGAGGCTCAGAGAGAAGTGACCTGCTCAAGGTTACGTAGCCAGTGAGTTAGAACATGTACCTTCCCCTCTTCCCAGGACACCCAGGCTCCCAGACAGCTGGGCCAGGCCAGGCTGGGGGTGAGTAGGGGCCAGTTACCTGGGCGTGGGGCTGCTGTCACTGCCCTTGCAGGAGCCTGAGTTGCTGCTGCTGCTGAGAGAAGAGGTGCCGTAGGCATCCCGCATGCTCACGGGTGGAGAGGTGCGCCTGGAGGCAGGAAGAAGAGGCAGGTGCTCGTTCTGGCTTGTGGGCAGCTGCGGACACTGGGCGAACACCGCCAGGCCGCTGCGGCCCAAAGGGCCCCCACTTCGGGGTCACCGCCGGGAGAGAAGCAGAAAGGAGAAGGGGATGCACAGACAGGGGTGACAGAACAGACAGTGCAAATCAAGATGGAAAACTAGGAGGACAACAGTTCTCCTGGCTTCCCCAGACAAGGATGGAGCTTGGGCAGGGCTGCAGGCCAGGGGTGGGGCCCTGTCTGCCCCTACCAGGTGCCTCAACTTTCAAGGTCCCCCAAGCCCAGAGGAGGAGTTCTCTGCATGGGCTGAGACAGAGGTGGAGGAGAATGGAGCAGGCAGGAGTAGGTACAGAAGGAGGAGCGCACAGGGGTGGAAACTAAGGGAGGCCGAGTGAGCCTGAGTGCAAGACTGCATAACATCCCCCCAGTAATCGTCAAGATCACACGACAATATTGACGATGGCAGCAATACCCTAGTTTAAGTCTTCAGAGAACTGCATATCCACCATGTCATTTGAACCCTTAAATAGTTTCGGAAGGAAGCGAGTGTTAGCAAGCCCATTTTAAAGGTAGGAAAACTAGGGAAACGACTTGCTCAAAGACAAACTGCCAGTTGGTGGCAGAGTGGGGACAGAGACCCTCTCTCTTCCTCCTCTCTGCTGCTTAGGCTCTGGGCAAGGGGGAGACTCACCTTCGGGATCCAGCAGAGGCCCGTCTAGTGCCCGGCAGGGACATGGCCATGAGGCTGCGGGTCCGAGTGAGAGGTGGGATGGGTGATGTCCCCGGGGCTGAGGAGAGAGGGCGCGTTGGGGGGGCCGCGGGGACGGCTGGGCCGGGCCACGTCATCCTCTCGCTGGGGCCGCTGCCCAGCATGGCTTCTCCTCTCCCCCTTCAGCAGGACACCCAGGGCTGAGTGAGGTCCTGGCAGGCCAGGCTCTGGCCACAGCTGCCTCCGCCAATGAATTTAGCAGGCTCCTGATACCCGACTTAAATAATTGGCAGAGCCTCAGGGAAGCCAGAAATCAGTAGTCCAAACCCGTGTTCTCCAGATGAGCGAATGTGCCTCAGAGAGCAAAGGCCTTGCCCCAGGTCACACAGGTATCGGGGCAGGGCCTCGAGACTGCCGGCACAGCGCCGAGTCCTTCACACTACAAGCCAGGTTCCCTGATCCCTGACACTTGGACCCCCACCCTTGTGTTGGTCAATCTTCCCTCCTCGGTGGGGTCTGCAGGCTGGAGGACTCCTGGAGCAGGACCAGAAACCCCAAATTATGCTGGGCTAGTCTTGACGTCACTTCCCAGAGTGCCTGTTGGCACGTGGCTCAGGGCTTCCCGTCTACAGGGGAGACAAGACAGACCAACATACCGGCACACGTGTGGAAACACATATGGATACACGATCACGGAAAGGTACTGTGTCCCTGACATTCCAAGACATGCGACACAGGTCTCAGTGAACACGCTCAGGGGACCTGTGCATGATGCAGGACATGCAGCTGGCCCTCCCACACACGTGCTGCACACAGGCATGCCCGCGCCCATCCGTGCAAAAGCGCATGCTGATTTTGGCATGCACCAGGACCTCAGGGCACAGGCTCATAGCAGATGAGGACTGGAGTGGGTGGGGACATTGAGACACCTTCTTTAGGGGGGTGTCTTGGTGGGCTGGGCCCAGTAGAAAGTGATCATGCCTGCAGAGACCTATCCTTGGCCCTCTTGACAAGTGGGTAAGGCTCCCTTCCTGTCCTAGGAAGGGGCTTGGGCTCTAAGGGCAGCCCTACAGGGGTTTAAGGAGGGGAGAGGTCCCATGCTGGGCTGGGTGTTGGCTGCTGTGGGGAGCAGGACTGCACTGGACAACAGCCCAGAGCTCCTGGAGTCAAGGGTAGAGGGGCCTAGGCTCTTTGCCACCAACATGCTAGTCCTGTGCCAGCTCCAGAGACCCCAGTTCCCTTCTTCCATGCTCAGAGCAGTGACTAAGGACAGCAGCCTGGGTTATAGGAGATTCGGCTGAGGACATGGTACCCTGGACCTTCCTCCATGCTGGGAAACAAGCTTTCATCAAGCCCCACTAGATGTCAGACCCCAGGCCAAGCATGTTACATACATTACGCCAGCGACTCCTCCCAACAACCCTATGAGGAAGTGCTGTGATTAGTCCCTTTACAGATGAGGAATTCGAGAGGGAAGCGACGGGCTCAAGTCACATCCCCAGTGTGCAGCAGGGCCAGCATCAGATGCTGAGGGGCTGGATCTCAACCCCAGAGTCCCAGGCGCAGGGCACCACCCCTTCCACGTCAGGGTCTCTGGGGAGCCTGGCCATCCTGGCCAACAGCGGGGCTGCCTCCTGAGTGGACAAAGGCGCTACTCAGGTGGCCTGTTTCCTGGCTGTGACACAGATGCAGCTTGTTCCCCTGCAGGGCCTGGACACAGCCAGTACTGTCTGCCCCGAGGTGTCGGGTGCCGGCGCAGGAGCCTCCGACACCACGCCTGTCACCTGAGCAGCTCGCTCCTGCTTGGCAACGTGTCCCGCCCATCATGCCTTGGCAGGGCCTCCTGGAACTACAGGGCTGACACCTGGAAGAGGAACTACGGAACAGGGGCTGGGGCGAAAGTGGTACCCCACACCTGTATCAGGAAGGCCACCAATGGCTCGTTGCCTCCTGCCTCCTGAACACATGAGGACTTGAACTAGGAGCAGCCAGAGTGGGGTAGTCCCTCCTCATGTGTGGGCAAGGGCTGTAAAGATCACCTGTCATTGACCGAACCCTTTTGTGGCCAGGCGACCATGCTGAGTGTTTTTGTGTGCCCTGGGCCATTTCTTCAAATACCAGTCCTTCAAGGCAGGCAGGAGTTGTTACCACATTTGGGCCAGGGCCACACAGGGTCCAGCAGACTCTGTCTCCTAGCCCCAGTCAGCCTGCTTTCACCGGTGTCCTTCCATCATCACCCCTTCCCTTCTAGCTTTTAGAAAGATGCAAAAATAAGGCTGTGCCTTCAGGAGGACTTCTCAGCAGAGGCAGGACTCAAATCTGAGGACGGGACTTACTCCTCCAAGTCAGCTTGGGTGAGTGTTGCTAAGGAGCTAGGAAAGGCCAGGGGGCATTCTAGGCCTAGGTCTGGGAGGCAGGCAAGATGCCTAGCTTGCCTTGGAGCTGTGTGTGGGCTTGGTACAATGAGGGCATTGTCGCATCTGTCCCTGCCCCTACCTTGCTTGGCAACCCCAAGCCTCCTCCTCTTGGGCTCCTTCTTCCTTCCTCTCTGGCCCCGGGGTTGGGAATGGGAGGTGTCTGAACCCAGTTGGAGCCAACAGTCTCCTGGGAGGCTGGAGCCAGGCATTCATCCAGGACGGAGGTGGAAGTGGCATTTCCCCTGCTGAGACAGGACCTTGCAGGCAGGGGTCCCTCGTGGGAGGGCAGAAGACACATAGGCCCAAAAGGAGTCACCTCTCCAGGATCCTGCTTAGAAGCCTCAGTGTGGGGCGTGTGCTCTCTCAGTTCCTTCCTCCCCTCTAGGCTCCAGAGAAGAGGCAGGTTGCCATGGTGTTTATCACCATGCCTCCTGTTTGGCCTGGAGTCCCACAGGCCTGTCCCCAAGTGGCAGGAGGCTGCCACTTGGAATGGAGGATGAAAAGGAACCCCTTAGCTGTGGGGTCTGGGCTCATAGTCTCTCATCACCTCAACCCCAAAATCAACCCAGCCCCTTCTCACTCCAGCCTCCCTCTATTTCCCCATCCTGCCACACTATGGCAACCCCGCTGTATCTACCCTTTTGATGAGTTCTTCACATGCACAGAATTTCCTGAGGATCTACAATAGGGGTTCAAGGGATCCAGCAGGATCCAGGGAACAGGAGATGGAAGGTGCAGAAACAGAGTCAAACAGATCTGGACTCAAATCCCAGCTCTGTCACCCTCCAGCTGCATGCCTTGGACAAGTCGTGCCATTTCTCTGAGTCTGAGCTTCCTCATCTGTAAGTGGGGCTATGACAGAATGCACCTCATGTGGTTACTGTGAGAATAACATGGGATAATATATACGTGAGCTTAGTTGAGTGCCCATCACACAATAAGCACTTAAAAATGGGGAATGACAATATTTTGGAAGTACATAATTGCAATGTAGTTGGAACTTCAAAACAGAAATGCATTCAAGGCATAATGGTGGCCTCAGGAAGGTCAGAAAAAGCTTCTCCAAAGAGAAATTTACACTGAGTCTTGAAGGATGAATAGGAGTTCACCAGGAAGAGAAAGTGTGTGGGAAGGAAGAAGCTTGAGTAAAGGCAGTGAGTAATTGAACAGCACAGCTGCTCAGGAAACTAGGGGGCCTGTTGAGGGCAGAGTCACAGTGGCTGTGAGGCTGCAGGAGGCTGGGCCAGGCCAGACAGAGCTACTTAAACCAGGATCTTGTTCCATAGGCAACGGAAGCCATGGAACGCCTGTAAAAGGCAGAAACATAATCAGATTTGCGTTTTAGAAAGCCCCTGGGTAGGGAGCCTTTGTGGAGCCTGGCTGAGAAGGGACAAGAATAGAGGCAGGGAGATGAGTTAGATTATCGAACACTCCCAGGTGAGAAATTAGAAGGGCTTGGGTCAGAGTGGCAGCAGAAGCAACGGGAAGAGGGCCTGGAATTTGCTTAAAACTCATCAGAGGCCCCTGATTAAGTAAAAATCAGGGGAAAAGCTCTTGGTCCTGGCATTCAAAGCACTCTCATCTATACCCTTTCCGATCTGCTCTCAGCTGCCCACTGACCTCCCCCCACACCACCGCCACCACACACACACACACACACCAGGAAAGTCCTGTTAGTTGCTCTCACATCTCTGCACAGGCTGTTTGCCCAGCCTGTAGCACCTTCCCTGCCCTGTCCTCATGCATAAATCATGTGCTGGGACTTCTCCCACAACTTACTGTCTCGAACACTTAGCATGCCATGCCTTGGGTTGAAACACCACCCTCTGGAGAATTTCATGAAAATAAACACAATCAACACACAACTGTAAGTAACACAATGGTTTAAAGAGGCATGTTTGATAGACCAAAGAGTTGGATTAGATGCTCTCTAAGACGCTTCTGGATCCAACATTCTCTGATTCTACAATTCTAGGGCTCTTAATGAAACGATAGACTTTAGATCGATCCTTTCTTCCCCTTCAATTACTAGGACTCCTGGGTTTCAGTTTCCACATCTGTAAAACTGGAA
Source organism: Eidolon dupreanum (assembly GCA_028627145.1). Lineage (NCBI taxonomy): Eukaryota > Metazoa > Chordata > Mammalia > Chiroptera > Pteropodidae > Eidolon > Eidolon dupreanum. The sequence continues at coordinate 18,936,927 of CM053504.1, read as the reverse complement.
AGCTGCATTCCTCAAAGAGACACTATGGCATCTTACTCAATCAGCAAGTCATGGGGGAAACCAGGTACTTAGGTTAATTCAATATTCTGGCTAAGTGAAAGTCCCTGTATATACTATAAATTATCTTTTTTTTTTCTTCAAAGAATTAGCCATCAATAGAAGAAGAAAGCTATCCTAAAATCCATCCAAGGGAACAGAACAATCTGTGTCTGATGACTCAAGCTTTTGATAGCTGTGGGAAGCAGAGCATTGCAACCAACAAAACAGAACTTGGGAGGAGTGGGGATTCTTTCTGCCAAGGTGACACTAGAAGGCAGAACATTCTGCCTGTCAAACAGCAGAGCGCCTGGTTCTCCTAGAATGCTAATGCAGAGAGAAGTGGGAGATGGCAGATGGGTCTGGGAGTGTTCCAGCAGCCACACTCTGGATCTCAGGGGATTAGTGCTATGAGGGTTATTTGTGGCCGAGGAGTTCAGTCAGCCTTCCATTGGCTTCACAGCCTCATCAGCCACCATGTTCCTCTGTACTATCAGTAAAATCCAGGACCTTTCTTCCTGAATTGGAAAGGGAAACAGTGGTGGCATGTGTCTACCTGGCTTCCGGTGCCCTGCCCAAGTTGCCCTCAGAGCTGGAACCATAGATGGGAGCCACTAGCCTACTTCGCACTGCGGTGACCCCAGCACAGTGGCAGGGCAGACCCACGACTAGGCCAAATGCTGCCTGGCTTCCCAAGGCAACCAAGATGGGAATGTGGGCTGAGGTGGCTGCCACACAGGAAGTCTCTGGTGGTCAGACTGAGATTCCAGGGCCTGGAGGGCATCGAGCCCAGTGGTCTTTAAACCACCCAGAGAACTTGCCTGCGGGAGTGTTGAGGGGTGGGCCTCCTCTTGCATCTGTTCTACATATGGACAGTCTGAAGTAAGACTACTTTTTAAAAAGGGTGTTTCAGGTTAAAAATCTGCATTTCCCAAAATAAGATACTACTTCACATCTACTAGGATGGCTATAATAATAATAAAAAAAAAAAAATGGACAAAAACAAGTATAGGTGAGAGTGTAGAGAAACTGGAACCCTCCTGCATCACTGGTGGGGATGGAAAATGGTGCAGCTGCTGTGGAAAACAGTCTGGCAGTTCCTCAAAAAGTTAAACACAGAATTACCATTTGACCTTGTAATTCCACTAGTGGATATATACCCCCAAGAATAGAAAGTAGATATTCAGACAAAAACTTGTATAGGACTGTTCATAGCAGCACTAGTCACAATAGCCAAAAGGAGGAAACAACCCAAATGTCCAAGAAATGAATGGATAAACAAATGTGGTATATACATAAAATGGAATACCATTTAGTCATAAAAAATAGTGAAATACTGATACATGCTGCCACATGGATGAACTTTGACAATATTTTGCTAAATGAAAGAAGCCAGACACAAAAGGCTACATGTTGTATGATTCCATTTATGTGAAACATCCAAAAGAGGGAAATCCATAGAGACAGAAAGCAGATTAATGGTTGCCAAGAGCAAGAGGAAGGAGGAATAGGAAATGGCTGTTAATGGGTAGGGGGTTTCTTTTTGAGTTGGCAAAATGTTTTGGAATTAGATAGTGCTGATGGATACACAACTTTGTGGTTATACTAAAAACCCTTGAATTGTGCGTTTTAAAATGGTGTATTTTATAAGTATGTGAATTATATCTCAATAAGGAACAAATTAAAAATCTATATATGTTTTAAATGAACAGTTGTAAAAGGACAGGTATGTATGGTCCAGGAAGGGGAAGGGAATTGCAACAGAATGGGAACTAGAACCAGCCCCCTCCCTCCGCCTGACTTCAGGAAGCCTGGCCCAGGGAGTGTCCCTGGTGCTCCTGATTCTGGGTCAGCCTGGAGGAGACAGGCAACTAACGCTGCCTCTTTTGTAGGTTTTACAAATCCACACTTCATGTGATCCCCACAGGTTCTCTGTGTAGGAAGGGCTGGTGGAGACTATTCCATCTGGCACATGGGAAACCAGAAGCTGCAGAGGCTGCAACATCATTCTAGGCTGCACCTTGGACTTCCGGGTCATGAGCGCCTGCATTTCTACTGCATCATGAAGGTCTCATGATACGGAGCTCCAGGACACGTATCATTATGCTGCATAAAAAAGGAAAAATCTACTTTCTCTGGAGACTTTCAGACCATGGTGAGATTAAGGGGTTACATCCCTACATTTTGGATAAGCAGGGCAAGGAAGATTGTTAAAAGAATTTTTCATGTCTTCTCTCTAAGCAGTGTATGTCTCTCACTGTTCCTCCAAGAGTCAGCCATGTGGGCAAAGGAGAAGCCCTCACCCTGAGGACCGCTGTTTTCAATCCTTTTACTAAGCTGCTGCATCCTGCTCATTAGCCCAGGTACTGTGCAACCTCACCACTGAGAGACCCTCAGCTCCCCTGAGCCACATCATATGGCTCGGTGACCTTAGGCCCTTGACCTCTTTGAGTCTCAGCTGCCTTGTGCATTCAGTGGGAATGCGCCCTCCTGACCCTGCCTGTCTTCAGGATCCAGCCAAAGCAATGAATGGGGGAATGGGGGAAGTTCCTGGACAACAGGAGGACTGAATGTTTCTTGCTAATACTACCACACCACCTGTTGAAGGGATTCTCTCTTTTCCCTTTCTTAGAGATCGTCTTTGCTTTACCCCAACAGGGCCCTGGGGTGGCTCTCCAGGGCAATGTCTGGCAGGCCTCCTATATGGGGAGGCACAGCAGGGGGGCTTCTGGTTTCCATCCTTGCCCCATTCAGCTGCAGACAGCCATGGGGAGGCATGGGGAACAGAGGGGCCATGGGGCTAGCCCCAAATTGGTGGCTGCCTGGCAAGTGGCTCCTAGCAGATGGAGGCCCTTTAGCAACCTTGGCCACAGCATGTGCTTCCCTGGGCTTCCTGGCTGATATAGCTGTCAGGCTGCAACCCAGCTCCTCTCCCTGCCACCTCCTCCCCAGTTTCCAGCTCCAAAGCATCACAGGAAGGGGAAGAAGATGAGGCTTCCATCTCTATGGATTCTCCCTTTTTTCCAGATCTCTGTCTTGGTTCTTAGGATCCTTGAGTCAATGCCCTGACTGCATTTATCCCAAGTACCAACAAGGACTAACACACTCTCAGAATTCTATGATGAAAAACATCTTGGGTAGACTTTGTCACAGCCCATTATTTTACGAGAAACTGAAATCCAGAAAGAGCATGTGATTTGTTGAGATTGCCCAGAAATTGGGGGAGAGAGCCTGGGCTGGGAGTGTGACTCTTAACTCTAGTGAGGAGGCTTCTGCACCACAACTTTCATTCCTCGCTTGCATTTAAATCCAGGCAAAAGTTCAGTCAGATCAAAATAAAGGGTAGATTTTTGAGTAAAAATGTCAAGGAAGGAAAGCCTAGGGGTAAGCCAGAAGTTCCACCAACTTTAAGGCAACTCACAAATGACATTCAGTAAAATATACATCAAAACCAAGGCCCTGGAAGAAGGGAATACCACAGCCTGACCACAAACACAATCATGGCAGCAACAACAAGGTTCAGATTTGACTCCAAGCTTCCTGGCCACTGATGCAAAAAGAGAAATCATGCCCAGTGTTTTTGTTCTCATGGTTAAGGGAGAGTGGGAAGCAGACTGATTCTTCGGGAGAAATAAAGAACTTCCTAAAATGAATGCTAAAGAAAACATTTTTGCATGAGATTTGCTATAAAGGAAGAGGACTGTCTGTTGGGAATCTGCAAGGAGGGTCCTAAAACAGAGGAAAGATGGTGCCCTCAGAGCTCACCCAAGTCGCCCTATGTGTGCTATGCTTCGCTGGCATGACAGGGACCTGTGGAACACAAGGACCAAAGGGCTAAGGGGATGTGGCGATGTCATTCAAACTGCTTGGGATTACTGTGCCTTTCCATGGGGATAGCTTGAGTCAACCTGAAATCAGGGAGCTTCAATCTTCCTAGGAATCCAAAACAGGGAGCCACATAAATTTACTCTTAATCATAGTCTCTCATTCTCATTCATATTTATTCTCTCTCTGTCTCTCCTGACATTTCATGACAATCTAGTTCAACTGACACATTTTCTAAGCAGAAAACAGAGGACTTGCCAAAGGCCACAGCGTGAGCTACGGGAGCAGGGCCACAGGGCTGAAAGTCAGCTCATTCCAGTCTCATCAACTACTCTGGGCACACTGCTCCTGTTGGAAGCCAACTCTCATCTACCTCTCTGAGGCTTCTGGGGGCTCTGAGTGGAGATACTAGCCCAGCTCACCCAACTGTTCCTGTTTTAGCCCAGAAGCCATGCTGATCCCATGTCAGCATCCTTCATCTCTCCTCCCGGATCCTTTCTCTCTCCAGCTGCCAGCTTTCCTGCCATCCTCAACAGCTGATTCTTGTCCAGATGATTTCCAATGGCATTTCCCATGTCAAGCTGAATTCTTTAGCCTTCACTAAGATCCAGAGCCTTCAACAGGGCCCAGCATGGCTCATGCTGGCTGGAAGGGGGTGGGTAATTATAAATCCCTCTCTCAAGAAGTCTTCCCTCTCTGAAGAAGCTGCTCCATACCTTAATTTAGCTAAAGTGAACATTTAAAAATACTTTAAAAGAGAGATTCTGCAAATATCTATGCCCTATTTAAAAAATCATTGTCTCAGAATGAGATTTTCCTCTTTGTTGACCAACCTAAAAAGAGAAACCATGACTTTGGGTTTGGATTTGAATTCCAAACTCTACCACCCGCCAACTCTATGTCAGTGGGGACACCGTCTTGCTTCTCTAAGCCTCAGTTTCATATGTAGGATGGGGCTAAGTACAGTTGGGCATGAGAATGTTCATGATTGGCAACGTGTTGCTAAATGCCTAGTGAGGACCTGGTGTAGGGAAAGCACTCCATATGCAGTAGTCATTATTTATTCACCTACATATATTCTTATTCTTAATGTTCTTCATGTATATTACATCTTTATCTCTCTCCCGAATCCTACTCTGAAATATTAGAATAGCTTGTATCTCATGGGTCCTTGACTACAGAATCATTTATACCTACTTAGGTCTACCAGCAAAAAAAAAAAAAAAAAAAAAAAGACCAATCAGTGTTTATTAAACAACAGAATTTCAGGGTATTGCCACTTTGATCTAACAGAGCATAAATAAATATGTCCAAAATATGAACTGATGCTTTGAATGTGACGCCACTCAGCATTTCACTGCTCCCTCCCTGGTTCCAAGCCACCATTTCTCTCCTGGGTGATCGGACAGTCTCACCCCTACAACCGCTACACAGTGGCCAGAAGGATCATTTTAGAATATGAATCAGATCATGTCACTTCTTTGCTCAAAACCTTTTCCAATGGTCTCATCTTTGAATAGAAGCCAAAGTCCTTACTTTGGCTGATGTGAAGCCCTTCATCCTGTCCCCATCCTCCCTCTTTCTCTGACCTCACCTACCACTCCCTCTCATCCATGCTGCTCTAGCCACATGGCCTCCTTGCACACTCCCACTCCAGGTCTTTGCACAGGCTGCTCCCTCTGCCTGGAATGCTCTTCCAGATCTCTCTGCCCAGTGTATTCTCTCTCTTCCTTCAGGTCTTTGCTCCAGTGTCACCTTCTTAGTGAAACTTCCTTGACAATTTCATTTAAATTACAAACCTCACTTCCCAGCACACTCACTTTCTTCCCATGCTTTATTTTCTCCACAGTCCTTAGCAACACCTAATATATATTTATGTATTTATTTTGTTTATTGTCTCTAGATATAAGCTCCAGAAAGGTAAGGATATTTGCCTACTTTGTTCTTTAATTCTCAGCACCCAGACCAGTGCTTAGGATATCACAGGCCTTCAATAAATATTTGCTGAATGAATATGTAGGTCTACATTCATTGATGTCATGACCCAAGTGTAAGCTTAGCAAATAAAAAAAGGGACAAAAAAATCTCTGTGGCACTTTGTATTATTATAGTCTGTATTTTTGTTTTGTTTTGTTTTGTTTTTAACACACATTATCCTATTTAGGTGTGCTTGTTTCTCCTACTAGATTGAGCTGGAAAGGTTTTAGTCATCTTTGAATCTTCAGTATCTAGCGAGGTCTTGAGTGCCAAACTCTTAATAACCGCATCTTAAGGGAAATCATGAAAGCAGCACAGTTTTAAAGCTGCCATCTAATCAACATTTCGCCAGGCACTGTCCTGGGTACTCCTCATCTCTTTTCTCAATTAACTGTTACATTGCCCACATAGATTAAAGGGTGTTCTCTCCATTCTACCACCAACGAAACTCGGGCTCCAGAGGCCAGTGAACTCGCATGAAGGTGTGTTGGCAAAGAGGTGGTAACACTGAGAGTGGAACTCACGACTGATGCCGAATGACATCCCCACACTCAGAAAATCCAATTAGTTGTGTTAATAACACCAAATCTTCACAGCAGCCCTCAGAGAAAGACGAAAGACACAGTTACTGTTAATTCTCATTTGCAGATTCTGTATTTGCAAATTCACCTACTTGCTAAAACTTATTTGTAACCCCAAATCAGTAATTGCAGTTCTTGCACAGTCATTCTTGGAAATGAGACAGCTGAGCAGAAAAAAATTTGAGTTGTCTGATGCCCATATTTCTCAGCCAATGTGGAACAAGTCAGCCTTCTGGTTTCATTTCTTATCTGGTAAACAAGCGTCCTTTTTGTGGTCTATTAAGTGCCATGTTTATAACATTTCTATGCTTTTTCTTGGTTTTGCTGTTTAAAATGACCCACATGTGTAGTGCTGAAGTGCTGTTTAGTGTTCCTATGCACAGGTGCCTTATGGAGAAAATATGTGAGTCAGGTAAGTTTCATTCAGGTATGAATTCTAGTGCTGTTGGCATGAGTTCAGTGTGAATGGATCAACAATATATATTAAAGACGGTGTCTTTAAACAGAAACATACACAAAACAAGGTTATGTATTAATCAGTTGATGAAACTGTTGTGACCACAGGCTGACAGGAACCTAGCCCTGTATTTTCCCTCAGGAGCGATGGTTCAGGAATTCAGGGTTTGCAGCAGCTTTATAGAATATAACTATCACAGATAATGAAAACTGACTATACTGAGCACAGCTATTCAGTGCACAGATTTGCACACATGAAGTCTAGTTGTGTTTATGCACAAGTGTGCACATGTAATCACATTCACCTGTGTGTTCTCTGCACTATGTACTACACACTACCATTAGCACCAGCACCAGCAGTCTGCTCTGGGGGCATAAATGGACTTATGTAAGAACTCAGGGGGTAGATAGAATCAGAATCAGATGCTTCTGGATTCAAATCTCAGCACAGCAGGGAGTCATGTGCTTCAGGCTAGTAACACTAAGGGCCAATTTCCTTATATGTATGTGAGGTTAATCATTGTCATGACCATAAAGACAGGTTGTACCAGTCAAGCTGCTAAGCACAGTGCCTAGCGTACAACAAGCCACAAGCCACAGCTGGGATATGGCTTCTGGCAGGCAGAGGAGAGAACCTTTGAAAGCCTCTGTATTTGCCTGGAGTGTGTACAGGGTCCAAACTTAGGGCCTCCTCCTCCTTAGCAGATTAACCTTCCTGCTCTGGCAGGCCTGGGCCTCATTCTGCCCAGTGCTATCTCCAGCAGCGTTTGTAGATCAGGAGTCCAGGAACCACAGGTCAGAGCCAGAAGGTACTTAGAGGCAGGCAACTCTAGAGGTCCCAAATTGGCAGCTCAAAGGCCCTATCATGCCTGTAGACCACTTTCCTTTGGCCTGCATGTGTATTTATGTGTGTGTGTGTGTGTGTGTATGTATGTATGTATGTATGTATATTAATTACAGTTAACATTCATAAATTGAGAGGTTTCATATTTTAATAAACCCAGATTTCTAACTTATCCTAAACAACCCAAAAGATCCTGCAGCTCTGTGTCTGCATTCCTGCATGACAATGATGGGTTGAGAAGTGGCTCCTTTTCACCAGAGTCCTTACCTGCACTCTTGCTCTTACACCTGGGCTGTTTTGTCAGCTGCCTAATATTGGAGTTTGGAATCTCTAGTCTAGTTAATCCCATTTTATAGGTAGAGAGCCTGAGGCTGGGGATGGGTGGCAAATCAGTGGTCAAGCTGGGACTCAAGCTACAGTCTTCTAGCTCTAAATTCAGGGTTCTGGGATGCACAAGGAGGCTGGGAACACAGCATGGGGGACTTGGGCTGAAGGGACATTCTCTTCTGGAAAAGGCTGCTAGGCTGAAGAGGTAGAGCAGAGAGCATTCAGCTCTGGCTTCAGTCGGCATAAAGCTCTCTTCTTCCCATTAGCTGGCAAACGCTGACCTCCCCCACCCCATAAGATAAACTCCTGCATGGGCTCTGTTGACACAGTGCTCTCAGGTGTCCCTCCCACAGGCCTTTTCCCCTGAGCAGGCATAGATCTTCATAATCACAAGGGGTGCTAAGGTGGCGTGCAGAGCAGGGGCTTTGTACCAGGGCAGGATACAGCTGGAAACCTAGTTCTAAGCAGACTGACCATGAACTTTAGCTTCTTCATCTGAAAGACAGGGTTTCAATTGTGAAGATTTAATTAGATAATGCATGTGGAAAGGCTGGTACACACTACCCAATGAACATTAGCTTCTTTACCATATTTTATAAACCAAGGCCCAGAGACAGGTGAATAATTCATCCCAAGCAAGTCATGATGTAAAACAGACTCCCTTAGCTCTGACTGGGTATTTTTTAAATGTTAAATATATTTTTGAAAGTAGTTATTATAGCCTGAAGTAGCATACACCTTTAAAAAAACAAAACAAAACAAAACAAAATACTCCAGTTCTGCAACTCAAAGATAAACCACTGCTTAATTTTATTGCTTCCCCTTCTAGTTTTTTCTAAGCACAGACAAAATTTTTTGGGGGGAAGGGTTGTTAGTTTTATATAATTATTGGCATACATGCAACTTTATATCTTTTAAAAATTTAACTTGGTTTAAGAATTGCCCATGATATAGCATATTCTTTATGAAAAGTATTTTACGGGCTGCAAAATATTGCATTTCATGAGTCCGTCCATCATGGTTAACTTAACATCGGCCCTCCAATGAACATTTAGACTTTCTCCCTATCAAAAAGAATGCTATAATAGATATTTTGATGCATAGTTATTTTTTTTTAATTTAGAATTATTTCCTCAGGTTGGGTCCCCAGTAGATATATGGGGTCAAAAAGTATGAAGATGCTACCAAACTACTTTCCTAAAGGGCTGAGTTGCCAGTTGACTGGTACATAACATATGCACATGAGCTGTGTTTTCACTTGACAACACCATGAACACTTAGCCTTGCCTCCTAAAAGGCAAGAGTTCAAGCTCAAGCACAGGAATTATCCAAGGTGATCTTTTTGTGTCCTTTTGGACTTGTGGCAAATGGGGAAACTGAGGCCTCCTGGAGAGACCTGGCTCTAAAATGGCCTAGCTCCAAGCTTGAAAGCAAGTTCCTCAAAGCTTTTTCCCTCTCTTAATTACACCACTTCTTATCTGTGTGGCAGCTCTGGCAGGGCCATTTCAGTTAATATTTACCAAGTGTCTACATGCTGGGTCCTCCCAGTAACTGAAGCATAGGTCAGGGAGGAGTTGGGCAGAGGAGGGAGTGAGTCTCTGCAGAACTCAGGAGGAGGTTCCCTTGAGCAGGGTTCTGAAAGATGGACTGCAGAGCCGTCTATGGAGGAACGCTTCAGATTCAAGGCAGGGGAAGGAGGAGGAGGACAAAGGGCTGGGTGCCGCCAGACCAGACAACATGGGGGGCAGAGGGGGAGTAGGGAGGAAGGCCGGGTGCTGGGTGAGTGCCATTTGAGGCTACAGAAAAAAGTTCTAGGCAGAGGAATGACAAGGTCAGGTCTACATTATAGAAGATAACCCTGTATCAGCTCTGCTGAGAATGGACTGGGAAGAGATGAGAAGCACCAGGAGAGCTAAGATGGGAGTAGAGGAAATGAGAGAAGCAAAGATAGATTCGAGAAAAATTTAGGAGATAGACTCTTCAGGGCCCCAAAGATTTGGGCTGTGGGGAACATGGGAAAAGGAAGAATCGTGATGGTGCTCAGGCCTCTGGGTAGGTCGGAGGTGATGGACACAAATCACCACCCACCCAATGGTCAGTCTACTCTTCTCCCTTAATAACGGAACCACATTTTTGTTCAAATGTGGCAATATAGCCAGCTTAAAACACACAAGTACCCAGAGTGGCAGTGGCAGTTCTGGCCTGTGAGCTGTGAGCAGAAACACCTAGGCTTGAGAATCTGGCAAATTGTGATTTAGCAAGGGCCACAAGAGAAGTGGGCACCATGCCTTCAGCAGCTCAGAGTCTTCCCTAGTGCCAGAAAAGGGCTGGATTGAGAACTGAGGCCTAGAAAACATCAGCTGAAGAACGTCAGGCGGCCCCAGATGATCTGGGAGTCCTGAGAACCCACATCCTATCCAGGGACCAAGAAAAGAGGCCCCGAGAGAGAACCACCGTCCATCTCTCCTGGGACACAAGAGAGCGAGCACAGCGGTGGGGGCCAGGACACAGCTCTGCCACTGACTCACAGGCCTAAGGGCATACTCTCTTGATCTTTTGTTACCTCAGTGTCTTCATCTATAAAATGGAGATAACACCCCCCCCACCTCATAGAGTTGTTGTAACAACCTGACCTCTGCTTTCTTTGTCAGCTTGGTCTCCCATGACATCTTCTTCCCAACCATCTTCCCTGAGCTCACTTTGTGGATTCACCATGTTTTTCCCTATGCAGTGCCTTCTGACTAGAAAGCCCTTCCAAGCTCTTTCCACCTACTTATCTTTTAGCTGCAACTCAAGCATGGACGCCTGCGCACAGCTTCATAGGAGACAGAGTTCATGGCTCCCTCCATGACGGCCCCACTGCACGTGCTCCTTCTGGAGCACTTCTTACACAATAGAACACAAGCTGTTTACACACGTCTCCACCCATGGACCACAGTCTTTCATGTTTTGAGGGTTTCTCCACACACGCACACACATAGGCATTTGGCTTAAGCAGCAGGTGAGCTGCTGGTTAGCTATGAAGGGCTCTGGCAGAAGAGATGATGCCCCTAACCAGGCTCCACACAGCCCGGAGCAAAGCAGAAAATGTTGCCCAGCTCTGCTCCAGCCAGCGCGTCCCCAAACCCAGCCCAGTGTGGAGCTCAACAAACCTTCCTTAATAGAAAGTAGCTCCCCCTCTTCTGTCTCCCAAAGGCTTTTTGATGGCAACAGATGGTGCTGACACACACCACTTGTCCTTGAAGTTGAGGTGGTTGGCTAGAGAGCTCTGCTCCAGCCTCTCACCCACAGGAAGGCACTGCTGTGCCCATCTCATGGACAAGATGAGAGAAGCTCACAAAAGTTACCTAACTTGCCTAGGGTCACAGGAATAAAAGAATCAAGGCACCCAGCCATGGGCCTACTTAATCTAGGGTTAGAGGTCTATGTGGGCTCTGACACTATACCCCGTGGGATCTCAGGGACTCAAGCTCCCTGTTTGCAAAATGAAGCTGTTGAGATGTGTTAACTTTGAGTTCCTCTGGGTGCTGTCTTTCCGTGGTCCTAGATGTTAATAGGGAAGAACGGAATTTGGAAGCAGGAGTCTCTCTCTCTCTCACACCCACACATTCATATGGGCATACACACATATGCACACTGAGTTTGAAACTCCCACAGGGCCTCTAGAGCAAGACACAGATTGGAAGAAAACATCTGCAAAATATGTATTTGACAAAAAACTTGTATCCAGAATATATAAAGAACTATTAAAACTTAATGATAAGATGAACAATAACCAAATGGTTAAAAATTTAAAAGTGGGCAAAATATTTGAACAGACACTTCACCAAAGAAGATATATGGATAACAAATAAGTACACAAAAGATGGTCAATATCAATACTCGATGAAAAAATGCAGATTAAAGCCATAAGGAGATACCACTGCATACCTGATAGAATGGTTAAAATTAAAAAGACTGACTGTATCAAGTGCTGGTGAGATCATGGAGGAACTGGAGCTCTTGTACATTGATGATGGAAATGTAAAAGGCTACAACACTTTGGAAATACTTGGGCCATTTCTTAAAAAGTTAAATACATATCTACCAATAATCCAGCCATTCCACCCAAGAGAATAGGAAGTATATGCCCACAAAGAGACTTATACACAAATGCTCATGGCAGCTTTATTTCTAAAAGAAAAAAACTGGATAAAAAACAAATGTCCATCAGATGAAGGGATAAACAAATGATGGTTTATCCTTCCATGCAATGGAATACTACTAAGCAATACAAAGTAATAAACTATTGATATACACAACATGAATCTCAAAATAATTATGCTGAGTGAAAGAAGCCAGCTCCCCACAAAGTACATACTGTATGATCCATTTAAATAAAATTCTAGAAAATGCAATCTGTAGTGATAGAAAGCAGATCGTGGTTGGCTGGGGGTGAGAGAAAAGGGGAGGCACAAGAGGGAGAAGTTGCAAAGGGGGAAGAGGAAACCTTTGGGGATGATGAATACATTTATTATTAATTGTGATGGTTTCATGGATTATAGACTATGTCAAAACTTACCAACTGTACACTTTAAATATGTGCAGCTTGTTGTATGCTGATTATAGTTCAATAAAGCTGGAAGAAGGGAGGAAAGAGACAGAGAAGGAGCAGCAGCACCAGGACGAGTCTTTCTTAGGAAGCCAGGCACACATACACAGACATACACACGAGTATGAAACTGCCAGTTAGCCTCTAGGGACTCTCTAAGAATTTCTCAGCCCAGGCTTCTATCTGCTAGGGATACAGAGGTTACTTTTCATTTGCTCATTTTATTTTTCCAGAGTACTTCCTGTGTGCCTGGCTTGCACTGGGCACTAGGGGTTCAGAGGTAAATCAAATACAGTTCGTGCCCCAGAAAGTTCATTATATCAGGTATCGTGTCACCTTCCCAAAATTTAACCTGAATTTAGCCACATGCCAAACACTCCCAGTCAGGTTCCCTTCACAAGATCTATTAGAGCTCTTCTTGGACCCAATTTTGTTTTTAGCCTTGACATCTCTTGGGAGAAAGCCTTCAATGAGCATGCAACTCCAGCAGAATTCTTTCATCTGTGCTAAACAGACATCCAAGCCGAACCCCAACTGATTTCTAATAATTGATTAATGAGATCTGAGTCAAGTCTTCACAGAATCAAAGGAATTCAAAACAGGAAAGAATCTGAAGGTTTCAAAGCCCAACATCTATCTGTTTGAAGCTCCATTTCTCTGAATAACATTCCTGTTCTGCAGTCACTCAGGCCCAGTTTGAATACCTCCCGTAAGAAGGGAGCTCACTACCAACTGAAGATGCATTGGATCTTTGCAAGACTAGAGGCATTATAAAGTTCTTTCTTTCCAACTATGGATGGAAGGATACTGGCATTTATTAAGCGCCTACTGTGTGTTAAACTCTGTGCAGGGGGCTTTACACATGTGAAATTTCTAATCTAGCTTAATTCTCATGCTGGCTTTGCTCCTATGAGGCTGGGATTATGATGCCTGTTTTTACCACTGAGGAAACAAAGGGTCAGGAAATCAAGTGACTTGCCCATGGTCGCAAAGTAAGTCTATGGTAGAGAATGAGATGGCAGTCCAAGTGTGTTCAACTCCAAAGTCTGTGCTCTCTGTTCTCAACCACTCAGAGAGCAGGAAGAAGGGCTCAAATCCCAGTCTTCTTCATCTGGATGTTGGCCTCTGGGATTCTGTCTCCTGCCAGTCCTACTGAATTCTGAGGTTCATCCTCTCCCAGGCACAAAGCTCTCAGAGTGAGGAGCCCCTTCTTGTGGGGGTGGAGAAGGGATTTCCAGAAGGAAGCCACAAAACAGGGAGTTGGCTCAAGCTGTCCTGCAGCTCCAATCTGGAGTCCAGCTACCATCCAGCATAGCCTGATCTCTGCAGGGCATGGAATAGAACGGTGTGGAGAGGCCAGGTATTTTCCATTCTCTGAGAGCACAGAGCTTGGCATGGTGACTAAGAGTCCTGGCTCTGTGAAGGAGCTGTCGAAGTCAGAAGAGGGACTCCTAAAAGATGGCATTTGATCTAGGCTTTGAGACAGATTAGAACATGGGGAGATAGCAGTAGTGGTAGCAAAAAAATTTCATGCAGAGGGAATCGGGCAAGTCCAAGTAATTGAGGTGGAAAGGAACGGCCCGTGGATGGAATACTGCAGACCTGGGGTAGAATGCATCCAAGGGTCCCCTAGAGACATTTCTGAAGTAACAAAGCTTTAAAATGCCCTTCTGTGTAGTTCTTAGGCCTGCTCACTCCAACCAGGCCCAGGGTTGCTAATCTTGCTCTTAAGAGCCCAGCTAAGGGCTAAGGAGGGAGGAATGGACATTCACAGGCCCAAGAGAACATAAAGAGAAAGAACGAGAAGGCAAAGAGAGAAAAAGGGGTCTGGGGAGAATGTGGACTGTGGTATCAGATATTTGGTAGCTCAGCTATATATCATATAACAGCTGTGGGACCTTGGACAACTTGCTTAAATTCACTGTGATTCAATTTTCTCTTCTATAATATTTTCCTCAAAAGTGGTAGGAGAGTGCTATAAGGTCCCACATCCCTGCTCCTGATATGTAGTATAGCTGTTATCATTAACCTGGACAAGAACTGGGTCTCAGAGGGGCAGAGAAGCACCTGAGGACCATAGAGAAGAGGGGCATTGTGAGTATGGCTGCTGTATACCAGACTCTTCCAAGCAGAGGATGTCTGCAGGAACAATTGATCCCTCTTTGGTAGATGAGAACATGGCCCAGGGGGTAAGGCAATTTGTCTGAGGCCCTGGGCTAGTTTGCAGCAGAATTGGAGATGAGCCAGGCCTGAATGAAGCCGGTGCTCACCCTGAGCAGCAAGTAGCTCCTAGGAGGCTCAGGATGCTTCAGTGGAAGGAGCTGAGGCTCCTGCCACCCTGGCTCTGTAACCCAAAAGTGAGGAAGAGGGCCTCAGTTGGATACCCCATGGCTGCCCCATAGCTTTCACCTCACTGCAAAGCCTAAGTTTGGCATGACTCTCTCCCAGATGGACTCAATGTCCAAAGTCTGCTACTTTTGAAAGGGAGAATGGGAGGGAGGTGAGTGGTAAAATAAAAAGAGGAGGGGTTGGCCGGGGGGTAAGAGGTGGAAATGTTTATCAAACCAGCCTCCTTATGAGGCTTTAGGAAAGACCCAGGATTCACTGTGTCTCCATTTCTACCATTTAAAAAGCCCAAGAGAACAGGGGAATGCCCTTTGCTGAGGGCCACCAGCCATGTTGATGAGCTCACTGCTCCAGGACTTGTTCACCTTACACAGTCCCACTCCTCTCCGTTTCCCCAGTTTTTACTCTGCCAGCCCTTTAAATTCTGTGCTAGTTCTTCCTCCTCCTCCAGGAAGTCTTCCCAGATAGCCACAGCCTATAGTTATTTTTTCACCTTGGAATGCCAGCAGCACCCACTGCTTGTATCACCTGTGATCAGGCCTACTAGAATTCCAGGTCCTCTGGATTGCAGGACTGTCAAGTACAGTCATTCCAAACTCCGTCCCATTGCAAAAATTCCTTCTAGAATCTCTGGACCTATGTGAACAGTCCAGAGACGAGGAGCTAGCTTTCAACACATACTGTTTCATTGTTAGATGGTTTTTCACTTTAGAATGTTCTTCTTGGAGCTCAGCCAAAATTCGCCTGTCTGGATGGCACTTATAAGTGCTGATTTGGGGTCTGCCCCTCAGGGTATATGGAAGCCTGAGTCTCTCCTATGACTGTACTTTGACTATCTGCAGATAATTACCTTTAAGCCCTGAAGACTACAATTCTGTCCCAACAGTGTGGGAAGCCTCGACCCATATACCTGGGGTGGTGTCCTGACCCCACAACTTCATATACAACTCTGGCCAGTTTCTTCTTTCTAACAGTTGCGGTTTCCTCAACCATGAAAACTCCCTACCTCACCAGGTAGCACTGTGCTTCACCAGTTGTATGTGGTAGTTTTATTATTTTGTTTTACTTATTTAGAGGTAATGTGGCTTAGAAGAATACAGCTTTGATGCCAAGCAGACCAGCATTTAAGTGTAGGCTTTGCTACATAGCAGCTGTGTAACTTTGAACAAACCATGTCCCCTTTCTGAGCCTTAGTGTCCTCATCTATAATATGAGGATAACATACACTAAGTGGGCTTGAATCGTTTTGCTTCTTGTTCTCTCTGACGCATCTGCATCTTGGCCTTTCTTCTGGATCTGCCCAGTTTTTCAAGTTAACAATAATGCAGCTACCCTTTTACTGATCATCATTGTGTGGTGGGCACAGGGCTGAGTGCTTCACTCAATCCCCATATACACTCTCTAAAACAGGTACTATATTGCTAGCACCCAATACTCCGAGGGCACGTAATCTAATAGCAGCTATGAGTAATGTTTCTGTGAACTGGGCCGTGTGCAACATCCATATATATTTATCAGGCTAAAAAGCTCCCTGATGGTAGGGACCACATCTTGGTGCCTGCCCCAGACTAGACACTCCATACATACTGGTTGAATGAATAGGTGTAAATGCTTTGCATTCCCCCACAGTGGCCAGGATAAAGCATTATCATGGTAGGTGCTCGATCAACATTTGATTAACTGGAGCCACAAAAATGTAACCTGTTATGAGTGGCTTTAGTCTGAATCCCAGAATGCCCTGAAATCATGTCAGTGGGGTTCCCCCTCCTAACTGGGAACTCCTCCGAGGTCCTTCTCTGAGAATGCTCTAGACTTCCTCCACAACCAGATCCCGACTTTTGCTCTGTGGTGGTCGTGTGGCAGAGCCGTACATGGACAGACCGCTGACTGTTCGGACCTCATCACAACCCAAGCAGAACGTGGCAGAACCTCAACTGCAAGGCCAGCATGGCTTCCAAAGAACAAGAACCGCCCTTCCCACTGAGGAGCTGCCAGAGCTTCTCTTCACACCTGTCTCTCAAGGGTCAGGCCTCACAGGCCATCAGCCAAGTTCCCTCTTCTGAGGGCTGCTGACCAAGCTTCCAGAGACCCTGAGGTAGGGAGGCCCAGCTAGTGCCAGCTTCAGTGGGGCACGGAGGTGTCTGGGGGCCTAGAGGTTCAATCCTGACAGTGCTGCTAAAGGGAAGGGATACAACAGGGCCTTTGAAGCTGGAGGGGGTGGACAGAAGCATAAGCTCTCAAGCTGCCAAAGTAACGTGTTACCTAGCCTTGTAGATGAAGCATGCCCTGGCCTAGGTGCACCTCTCCAGCCTTGTTTCTCTTCTCCGCACTCATGCTCAGCTGACAACTACTGAGCACTACGTGCCTGGCATCTAGAACTTTACATCAGGGGACACAGACTGATGGCCCACCACAGACACATTTTAATATGTGTATTTAAAAATGTTGCCTAGTTGACCACATTAAAAAAATCAAGAGATGTCACCAATAAACATCCAGATCGTTGTCTAATAAATCCGAAGATCTGACAACATTGGGCCCACATTCTTGCATGGCAAGGATGCAGGCGTAGGCTAGCAGCTGTTTCTTTCAAACAAGCCATTTGCTATAAATCCCCAAATAGCCCAACCTGTTCTGCTTCTGTAGGTTTGAGGTCCCTTGCTTTATTTACATGCTTTATTATGGCCTACACACCTTTTAATGACCCTACAAGATGGATAGTATCATTTACCCATTTTACAGATGAGGAAACAGAGGCTCTGAGAGAAAAAGTATTTTGGTCAAGATTCGAACCCAAGCAGCTTGACTCCAGAGCCAAACACCAGATACTGTTCTGTGACAAAATGAGCAAAATATGGACAATGCAGTGAGTTTTTAATAAATCAAAATGCATTCAATTTGAAGGAGTATTTTTTTTTTCCTGATAATATATAGCCTTCTCTGTGGTTAGAGGTGTTAAAATGATATGACAGTGATAGTAGACAGAACTCTAAGTATCACTTGAATGTCTTTATCTGGCAAAATAAAAAGTTGGCTGACCTAGGATAGATTCTCAAATGTACTGATCTTTGAAATCTAAATCTGAGGACCACTGCTCTGCTGTACAGCCTTCCTGTCCCAGAATGACAGCATGCTTCTGATGCTCCTGGTTCAAAAAACCTAAACCACCTCTATCAGTACCTCATCCTACCTTTGAAGAGGTGGCTTTAGAACTGAGCCTTTCCCAAGCCCTCTCCCTCCAGCAAACCCACAGAGCATTTGTTCATGCCTCTTGTTATATTTATCTCATTCTTCCTCAAATTACAGTTATCTGTATCCTATCCACTCTTGTACTCCCTAAAGTGGTTACAGAACAGAAGAAAGAGTTGCTGAATTGTCAGCCAGTCAGAGCTTGGAAAACCCTTGGAAATCACCACCTCTGACTCTCATTTTGCAGGTGTATAAAAGCAAAGGGCCTCGCCTCAGGCCACCCAGGGAGATGGTGGTAGAGCCGAGGTGAATCTCTCTGCTCCTCAGTGCTGGCTCTTTCCACTGCACCAGGCTGCTTCCCAGATACCCCTTTTTGGTTGACTCAGCACCTCAACTCGGAGGACAGTGCTGAGCATGTGACAAACACTTCATAAATATCTGTCTATTAAGAGATGCAAAGCAGCCTAGGGAACACAGGCCTCCTTATCTCCAAGGACCCTCAGCTTGAGCTTCATATCACCTGCATCAAACCTCTACTCAGTGTGAGCTGCCCATCAAATGAAGAAATGGTGCCTCAGGCCCCTTGTGACCTGGATGTAGAAAGACTGCATACAGCTGAGAAAAGCAATCCCCATTAGACCAGAGTTATGATCCCAGCTTTGCTGAGCAATCTTAGGTAAATGCCTTCACCCCTCCAGGTATTAGGTGCTCCAGACAGAAGGAACGCTGAGAACAGATATGAAGAAGAATTCCCCAAGCCTACTGGATGGCTGTAAGCACTAGACAGGCTTTCTAAGAGGAATTTCAGAGTCTTGCCTCTAAAAACCTCTAAGGACAGGAAAGATTCTGGCCCACCTGGGACAAATGAATAGTTCCATTGGAACTATGCCACAGAGTGAGCTTGAATGGCCCCTTAACCTCTGTGGCTACTTTTTGGGTTGCTGGGGTCAAGAGCCAACAAGTCTTTAAAACTGTTCAGAAATGTCCTAAGCTGAGTAGAACATTTATCATGATCACCACCACCACCACCACCACGCACAAACTCAGTGCCGAAAATAAGGAGATGGCAATAGTATCATCTCTCTAAAGCTTCCTGACCCTTGAGTAGGAAAGACCATTCCCCTTTCCCTATCCCATTATACCCCATATCAGTATTATCACAGATCCTAGATGGTTTATCATACCCACATGTTTAGATATTTGTCTCCCACTGTCAGTTATGAGCTTCTTGAACTAAAGATCAACTCTTACTCTTTCCTGTATCCCATGCACTTATCCCAGGGCCTGGCTAATAAATAATAAACAATGCTGATTAATTAGCTAGACAAGGAATCCCCTCCACTCCTATTCTGGGACAAGGTGGCATTTGGGCCCTATTAGAGCCAGTAGATGCATCCAGTCCATTTGGGGAATGGGAACACTGACATTTAGAGGGAACTGGTTTACCCAAAGCTACTCCAACAATGATAGAGGGCTCAGACTAAAAGAAACCTTTTTGACTCCCAGCTATACTTTTTCAGATTATACAGCACATTAGCTGTGTAACTCCGGGCAAGACTCTTTGCCTCTCTACCCTAGCTTTCTCACTTATAAACTGGGTAAATGATAGTGCCTACATAATGGGATCATCTGAGAAATAAAAAAGTGAACCTGTGTAAAACAGAGCATGGCAAACAAGAAATGCTCAAAAAATGAATGATTGTCATTCATTCCTAGCCATTCTCCTTGGTAAAGGGGCACCCATTGCCCACCAGCAAACCAGAGCTCATGGTGAAAGGAAGACTTTTCAGCACTGACTTACACACTTTTCAACCCAGCAAGTCCCCTGCAGTAATCACTTTGGGGAAAGGCCTGATCTTTTGTCACACATCCTTCACAGCTTTCCCTTCTCTAAACCCCTACGCATGCATGCAATACACACACAGCTCACAGCAATGACAGCAAGTCTATGTGAAAAGGCGGCAAAACTTTTGCAAGAGCATGATCTTTCGAGTCAGATAGACCTGGTGTCAGGTAACAGTTCTGTCACTTCTAGCTGTGCAATCTTAGGCAAGTTAATATCTCTCTACCTCAGTCTCATCATCTTTCAAATAGGTATAACTTGTTATGAGGATTACCTGAGATAGGTAACGGTTGGGTACTCCATAAAAGATACTGAAAGTAATAATAATTGTCTTATTTTCCTTTAATAAAATCCACTTGACAAAATGTCAGAACTGAAAGAAACTTTAGGGATCATGTAGTCCAGTCTACTCATTTTATAGGTAGAGACCTAGAGATCTTGAGGGGAGGCATGATTGGCCCAAGGTCACACATGAGGCAGTGGCAGAATGAAACCTGGGACCTGGGTCTCCTGAATTTTTTAGTGAACATCCTTTTGGCCCACTTGATTCTCCTTATCTGTCCCCCTCCCCCAAACATAGCAAGTGGCTGGAATCACTCTCTTCCAAATCCTCTTCCCTTCATGTTCATCTTAGCATCATCTGTTTGCCAATGTCACTACTCTCCCAGGCACACATAGGCCCCCTCGAGTCTGACTTGAGGACAAGGTAAAACCACTAATGGCCACTGGCAATAGTAATAACGGTATTAGTAACAGCAATAATAATGACAACCAACAACCTGCACAGTGCCCTTACTTAAAAGTGATTTCACCTATATCATCAACACATTTCTGTAGTTTCTCCCAAACTTTGGCTTAGAAATATGATTTCTCAGACTTACTGAGGACTTTCTTTGTGCCTACCCACAGTCTAGAGGTTGGAGACTCAGGAGAAACTCCTCTGCTGAGAGAAGCTCATAATCTAATGGGGATGTAGGGAAGGTGGGGACATCACAACTTCTTTTGGCCCAAATGGTGCAGCAGCAAAATGCCCTGCCCTATCCTGTGGGGAGCCTTCTTTATCATTCTGTCAAGAGGCAGAATGTATCTGGAATAAACCAGAACAAGAAAGGGTAAAGCAAGGCTGAAAATGAGAGCAAGAGGGAAGATAAAGAATAGAAAATATGGACACCAAAAACTTAAATGCCTCATCTCAGGGAGATTCTAGTGAGAGACTCCAGGGAGGGCAAGGGAGCAGCTGTGAGATCCATGTAAAATCAGGAAGCCTTGGTTCCTGCCCCTTGCAAGCACACAAGATTCTGAGGCTTCTGTTTCCTTAGGGACTCTGCCCTCAGATGCCAAGATTTTCCAAACCTAGTACTGGGTTATATATACCTCCTTGGGACCATCATTTGCTAGAATGATGTCACAGCCCTTGCAGTGGAAATGTTTGTACCTCCTGGTTGCTTCCTAGACCCTCAGCCCGGCAGCCCAACACACTCCAGCATTCATTATTCTCTGGCAGGGACACCATCCGCAGGGATGTGGAAGAGACTGGAGAGGGGGTTGGGGAGTGAAGAGAGAAGACTAAAAGAAGCTACCCCTTCTCTCTTTCTCCAGTCTATTTCCCAAGTCCTGCGTTTCCGAGAACCTATGTGCCAAGTATAGGCATGATTTTAGGTGTTTCTATATACATCTCATTTAATCCTCATATCCTCTGAGACATGTACCTTTCTTCCCATATTTACAGATAAGGAAACTGAAGCTTGGGGAAGGGAAGTTACTTGACAAAGGTCACCATAGTGTTGGCACAGGAATGCCAGTATTGGACTGTCTGATGCCTCCAGTTCCATGAGGCCCACAAGGTCAATGTTGCACTTGGGAAGCCCATAGTTAAAAGAGATAACTGAGGAAATCCCAATTATTTCATCTACACAAGTTTAAATTCTGGGTTTCTTTAATAGAGCAGTCCCCTGACATGTAAGAGCTACTTGAGTGGCATATTAAAATTGTATAGACCATCTAATCCAACTCCTGCATTTAACAGATGAGCAGACAGACACCCACGCCTAAAGAGTTTTAAAATGGCTACTGTGGCCTACTAGCAAACTAAGGGACTAGAACTCCAATCTTTTGCACTTTCCCTACACCACCCTATCTGCAGAGACCACCTTTTCTGAGAAGCAACTCCAGCTTATCCCACACCACCAGATGGGCAGAGAAGGCAGAGGAAACAGGCAGTTTGTAACCAGGTCTCTCCCCACCTGCAGGGCTGAGGAAGGGAATATGGGGCTTCTCAGGCTAGTAGGTGTTCCAAACAACCCAGTTCCCTGTTGAGGGGTGGAAGGAGAAAGCATTGTATGTATTCCATGGAAGCTTCAGGAAGACTGAGACTCAGATCTCCCACTCTAGAGGTTATGGACATTTTTTCTATATCTACTGCAGAGCCCCAATGCTTCTTGGGCAAATATGGGAAAGAGGCAGTCACTGGCACTTGACCTTGGGTTGGGTGTGTGGTTCCATCCTTCTCACACCCCCAGGTACCCTTGCTCCTCTATGAGAAAAAAAGCTTAAATGTTTGCCAAATGCTGGAAGAGAAAGACAAATAGGAATGGGGTGGTCCCTAAAAACCTCCTAATCGCCCACCTTGGGCATCTTCCCTGTTGCAATAAGCTCTCTAATTGTGAATTTCACGGCGGTAGTGGTGGGGGGTGCAATTAGAAGGATTTAGGGGAATGAAGGGAGGGTAAGAATGAGTCACAGTTAACCCTTCCTTGGCCGCTGCCCTCTGAGAATTCTACCGCAGCGAACGGCCCCCGCCCGCCGCCGCGGTGGGGCGCAGGGCCCGCTCCCCGCTCGCCACGGCCTCCTCACCTGATCCCACTGGCCCTCCGCAGCCCCGCCGGCTCGCACCACTCCACCCGGGCTTGGCGCAGCGCCTCTGCAGTCACTGCTGCAGCTGCCTGGCCCTGATCAGCAACCTGCGGTGGTGGGGAAAAAGACAGACAGGTGCGGGTGAACGCGGGCGGGGACTCCCAGGCAGCCGAGCCCACGGCCGCTGACAGCTGGGCCGCCGCAGCCGGAAAGCCTGGGGTTCAGGCTGCCTGCCGAGCGCTCGGTCCGCTTCTCCTTGCTGTCCGCGCCTCCCCTCCCCCCATCCTGTACTTGGTACTCTGGACTGAGGCCAGCGCGGCTGGGCAGTGGGCCCAGAGATCCCCGGGGTCCCTGTCATTACCTGCGGAGGCTTCCATGGCTTCGGCTGCCCTGCCGGGGCTGCCGAACAGCTCTCCGGAGCCCCTGCTGGAGAAGGCTAACTGAGTGCTCGCCGGGGCTGGGGCTGCCGGAGGGGAGGGGGAAAGTGAGGTGGATGGAAGGGATGAGCCAGTCGGCGGCTCGCCGGCAGCTGCGTAAGCGACTGGTCTTCACTTTCCTTCTTAAAGAGATAGTTGGCATCTTGCTCCTGAGGGCGTGGGAGCAGAGACGTGAGCACGCAGAGTGGCGTCCCTCCCACACCAGCCTGTGCTTAGAGATGGGCGGTAGGGCATCGCCGAAAGCGAGTTGGTCTACTGAAAGGCTGTGTGAACCTGGGCTAGTCCCTTTACCTCTTTGGGCCTCAGCTTTCTGGTACTTAACACCGGATGATGCTACTAATCTCGCTTCTTGGCACACAGTCGGCTTACATTAAACAGAAATTTGATCCCAATTCCTTTAGGAACATTTTTCACTCCCCAAACCAAGTACCTCTGAGTACCAGAGTTATTTAATGCAAACTGCACTTGGACTACTAAGAAAAATGATAGCAAGAATTTCGAATATCTGAAAACGAAGATGTTGCTCTTTGAAGTTAAGATGGTGAATCATTGGAAAAGTGGAAAGCTAAACAATCACAACCTAACTAAATGTTCATGAAACACCTTTTCCCTCTGTCTTCCATCACTGTCACAGGGAAAACAAGGAAAGATCAAGGGGGAAAAGTTCAGAAAACTGTATTCTCTGCCTAGCCCTCCTACTTCTAGCCATGCAACAAGAGATATCTCCACAAGAGATGTTAACTCACTCTGTGGACCCATTTTTTATATAGTTTACGTGTGGGAAGCAGAGCGCTGAAAGAAGGTGCTACCTCCTTCTTAACCAGCCCTAACTATCTGATCAGTCATTCCTCTGCTCAAAACCATCACTCGTCTTTGCTCAAATGTCACTGCTTCAGGGAGAACTTCCTTGACCACCCTACATAAACCATAACTCCCTTCTCTCCCACTCCCTCTGCCATAGTTTTGCTGTATTTCGCCACCAGCTGATGTGTTGTATATTTACTATTTGTTAGTCCGTCATTATCATCCCCCTAGAATGTATGGTCCACGAGGGAAGGAACTTTGTTTTGTCCCCTACTATATCCCTAGGCCCTAGAATAGTGCCTAATACATATTAGGTGCTCGATAAATATTGACAAAGTGAGTAAGAGAGCAAGCACACATTGTACCTGGCCCTAGTCTCTATAACACTAGGCTAGATGCCATCCTGTTCTCTTAAGACTCTTAAGTCCTTAAGTTTCTGTCTACTCTTGACAGGGCAGAATTTGGTACCCTGTACTTTCTACCCTAAGCTGATTTTTCCAAGAGAATTTATAAAGTGACTTCACTGACTTTGTATCATGATCCTGTGACGCTGTCCTGGTGAGAAACAGTATTTATAAAGTACAAAAAGAAATAATTATTTTAAATTAACTGTTACTTTTCAAAGCTGAATCTTTTTCTGTAGCTCTGATTTGTGGTAAACCCATTACTCTATAACAATACCTATAATTTTGCAATAAATTTTTTTGGTATTGGTTGTATTTTCCCCTCTATTCAATTACATTGAATTCTCCTATCAGATTATATTATGCTTTATGGAAAAAATGGTAGAGCAGTTGTAGCAGGAATAAGAAACTGTGGTTGAAAAAGCCATATAAAATGAGTTCTACTGTTTAAAAACACTAATGCCATATTAGCAAGTTAATTGATAAAATGTTTGATCTGCCCTTAAGGCCCACCTAAATTATATAAGTGATTTCTTTACACTTAAAGCAAAACCATAGGAAGCCATGTAATTATTGTTTATCAGGAGATAATTTCTGAGGTCCTCATTAAAAAAATATTTTTTTGTCTGTCCTCCATTCCAGCTCTCCCCCACCCCCCACCCCCACCCCGCGTGGTACTTAGAAGGCTACATTTCCCAGTAATCTCCACAAGGAGCTTCCCCAGAGCTAGAGAGCACCTCCACCCACAATACTCCCATTTGGAAGGGTGTCAGCTAGTAAAGAATTCTTTCCTCAGCATCATAAAGCATGTGACTGAGAAGAGAACCAGTGTTTAATTATAATGTAAATTACAACAAATGAGGATTTTAAGCATAAAATAAAATTATTCTAAAGAAATCAGTAGTTTTGTTTTGTTTTGTACAAATTGGGAAATACTTATATTTGTTTAGTTTCAAAGCAATTTTGGTTCCAATTCTGGGTAAGCACACTCTTCACATTAAATATCACAATAAAACCTGAACAAAATGCATGGAGCAACTACTTGAAAACTCTGATTTGTTTAGTTTCAAAGCAATTTTGGTTCCAATTCTGGGTAAGCACACTCTTCACATTGAATATCACAATAAAACCTGAACAAAATGCATGGAGCAACTACTTAAAAACTCTGAAGAGAGAATGCTAGCAGGCAAATGCGGGAAGAAAGTCAGAATTTGATGTACCACTAAACTAGTGAATTTACCCTTTTCATTTCTTCTGGTATCCCCTGGTCTGGTCTCAAGGCAGCCCAAACTCCAGAATTGGGGAATTGACACAGTGAGAGCTCCCAGAGTATCTCCCTAGCTCTGACTTGAAAATAAGGAAAGGAGAACCCTAATGCTCCAGGTAAGTGGGGGAAATAATTTTTATTTTCTTTTTTAGTCTTTTCTCCATTATCTCATGACCCAGCCTCTAAGCAATCCTGCAGTAATGGCTGTGACAGTAGGAATACACAGGTGCCTAAAACTCTAAGGAGAAACTTCTCCAATCAGAATAGCTATGGTCCTGAGAAAGGACGAGCCGCTGCTGTTTTTCATCTCTTTCTATCCTCCCACCATTTGACTCCAGATTCGGGTTCAATCATGGGGAAAATGCAGCAAAACAGAGCAGAGTAAATAAGGCTCCTGGCTCCCACTTTCTGGTGAATTCCAAAGAGGATAAACTAAATAATAATAAAGATAATATAGAAAAATAATAACTTTCAGTTACTATTGAAAAGTAAAAACAAAGAAAAACTCTTAAAAGCAATCAGAGAAAAATGATGTGCTAATTACATGGGAATAATGATTTGAATAACTGTGGCTCTCTCAAACAAAACCATGGAGGGCAGGAGAAACATGAAATAAAAATTCTAAATTGATGAAAGAAATGAGCAGTCAACCAGAATTCTATACCTAGCAAAAATATCTTTCAGAAATAAAGATGATATAAGGACATTCTCAGATAAAGGAAAACTAAGATAATTCATTGCCAGAAGATCTTCACTGGAAGAACTGTTAAAGAAAATTCTTCAGACAGAAGGGAAACTATATTAGAAGAAAACTTGGAACATCAGAAAGGAAAGGACAATCAAAATGGTAAATAACTAGGTAAATTTAATAGATCATTCTCCTCTTGAATTCTTTAAAATATGTTTGACAATGAAAAGCAAACCGCAACATTGTCTGATGGGTTTCAATGTTTGTAGATGTAAAACACAAGACAATTACAATTAAAATATACAGGAGAGATTATAAAGAAACTTATATGTTGCAAAGTTTCTACACTCTAGTTGAAGCGGAAAAATGTGGATTCTAAATAGAGTGTGAAAAATTAAGCATGTCTTTGCAATCTCTAGAGCAACCGTTGGAAAATATTTACAACAAAGGATATAGTAAAAAAAAAAACAGATAAGTTAAAATGGAATTCTGAAACATTTTCGAATACTCTAAAAGAAGACAAGAAAGGGGAAGCAGAAATGAAAAGTAGAGGGAACAAACATTAAACAAATAATAAAATGGTAGATCTAAATCTAAACATATCAATAGCTACATTAAGTGTAAATGGTTTAAACACATCAATTAAAAAAGAGATGATCAGAATAGACAAAAATGACTTAATTAGATGCTATCTACAAGAAACCCAGTTTAAATATAATTATATGGGTAGGCTAAAAATAAAACATGGAAAAATATATTGCATGCAAACACTAATCAAAGGAAAGCTGGAATGGCTTAATATGAGAAAAAGTAGACTTCACAGACAGAGAAAGACAAATACTGTATGATTTGTTTACTTACCCATGTAATCTAAAAAACAAAACAAATGAACAACAGAAACAGACTCATAAATACAGAAAACAAATTTGTGGTTACCAGATGGGGAGAGATCAGAGCGTGGTAAAATAAAGGGGATTATGAGGTACAAATTTCCAGTCATAAAATAAATAAGTCATAAGGATGTAATGTACAGCATAAGAATATAGTCAAAAATACCGTAATAACTTTGTACAGTGACAGCTGGTAACTAGACTTACTGTGATTGTTTTGCAATGTATATAAATATCAAATCACTATGATGTACACATGAAACTAACAGGATATCATATGCCAATTATACTTCAGTTAAAAAAAAAAAAAGAAAGAAAAAGTAGACTTCAAAGCAAAGAAAATGACCAGGGATAAAGAGATTCATTATATAGCAATAAAAGGGTCACTTCACCAGGAAGACATGATAATTGTAAATGTGGATGCACCTAATAAAAAAGCTTCAAAATACACTAAACAAAAACTGACAGAACTGAAAGGAGAAATGGACAGATTGACAATTATAGCTGCAGACATGAACGCCCTTTCTTATTAATAAATAGAACTAGTAGATAGAAAATAAGCAAAGTTATAGAAGAACTGAGCAGCGCTATCAACCAACTAGGTCCAACTGACATTATAGAACAATCCACCTAACAACTGCATAAAATATTCTTTTCAAGCACCCTGGAACATCCACCAAGACGGTCTCTATACTAGGTCATAAAATAAACTTTAAGTATATTTAAAATAATCAAAGTCATTTAAGGTATGTTTTTTAATGATATAGACTAGAAATGAATTGCAGAAAAAGAAGAGGAAATCTCCCTTAGAAATTAGACAACATACTTCTAAATAATCCATCCATGGGTCAAAGAGGATATCTCAAGGGAAATTAGAAAATATTTTGAACTGAACAAAAGTGAAAATACAAGATATCAAAAATTGTGCAATGCAGCTAAAGCTTTATAATGCTTAATATATACCATTAAGCATTTATATTAGAAAAGAAAGAAGTTCTCATATCAATTAAGCTCCATATTAAAAAAAAACTAGAAAAATAAAAACAAAATAAACCCAAAGCAAGCCAAAGAAAAGAAATATAAAATCAGAACAGAAATCAATGAAATGGAAAAAGAAAAAGAAAAGAGAAAATCAACGAAACCAAAAACTTGTCTTGGAAAAGACCAATAAAACTAATAAACCTCTAATACTACTGAAACAAAAAAAGAGAGAAGACATAAGTTAACAGTATCTAGAATGAAAGAAGAGTTATTACTCTAGATCCTACAGACATTGAAAGGATAAGAGAATACTCCAAACAACCCTATATACATAATCACCAGTTTAGATTAAGTAGAACAATTCCTTGCAAACCACAAACTACCAAAACTCACAGCAAATGAAATAGGTAAATGAATAGCCCTACAACTATTTAAAAGTTCAATTTATAGTTTAAAACCTTCCAAAATATAAATCTCCAGGTCCTGATGGTTTCATAGGTGAATTCTACCAAACATTTAAAGAAGAAATAACACCAATTCTGCACAGTCTCTTCCAGAAAAACAAAATGGGAGAAAATGCTTTCCAAGTTATCTTATGAAACCAATATTATCCTGGTACCAAAACCAGAAAAAGAGAGTAAAAGACAAATATAAACCAATATTCCTCATGAACACAGATGCAAAAATCCTAAGCAAGATGTTAGTCAATCCATATGAAAAGATGCTTAACATCATCAGTTATTAGGGAAGTGCAAGTCAAAACAGTAAGATATCACTTTGCATTCACTAGGATTGCTATAATTGAAAAAAGTGACAATAACAAAGTATTGGCAAGAGTATAGAGAAATTGAAACTCTCATATATTGCTGGTGGAAATGTAACATGGTGCAATTACTTTGAGAAATAACCTGACAGTTCCTCAAAAAGTTAAATATAGAATTATCATATGATATCTCTATGATATCATAGAGATATGGTATCATAACTCAGTAATTCTACTCCTAGGTATATAGCCAAGAAAAATGAAAATATGTATACACAAAAACTTAAACACTAATGTTCATAACAGCATTATTCATAATTGTCAAAAAGTTGAAAATAATCTACGTTGTCTATCAACTGATGAATTGATCAACAAAATGTATATCAATTTAGCCATTAAAAGAATGAAGTACAGACACATTCTATAACATGGATAACCTTAACAAAATTATGCTAAGTGAAAAAAAGCCAGGCACAAAGGGCCATATATTGTATGAGAAACAGAAAGTGAATTAGTGATTGCTAGGAGTTGTGGGAAGGGAAGAGATGAAGAGTGATTGCTAAAGAGTGTGGGGTTTCTTTTGGGATGATGAAAATATACTAAAATTAAATAATGGTTATGGTTGTATAACACTGTGAATATATTAAAAATCATGAATTGAGTATTTTAAAAAGGGTGAATTTTATGTTATGTGAATTTTATCTCAATAAAGCTGTTAAAATATATTAGAAAATTGTATCCAGTGATACATAAAAGAAATAATACACCATGACAAATTGGAACTTATTCTGGAAATGCAAAACGGGTTAAACAATCAAAAATCAATTGGTGTAATCCACCATATTAATAGTCTGAAGAAGAAAAACCTCATGATTCAATCAATAAATTCAGAAAAAGCAGTTAACAAAATTCAATATACATTCATGATAAAACAAACAAACAAACAAACAAACAAACCACAAACCTCTCAATAAACTAGGAATAGAAAGGACTATCCCCAACCTGATAAAAATTACACGTGCATGTGCATACACACACACACACACACACACACACACACGCACACCAGCTATAACTAACATCTTACTTCATGGTTAAAGAGTAAATGCTATCCTTGCACTGGAAACAGACTGCAAACTGTTCCTATTTGCAGCCAATATGATTAAGTAGAAAATCCCAAGGAATCTATAAAAAACAAATTCCTAGAACTAATTTATGAGTTTAGCAAGGTCACAGGATTCAAAGTTAACCCACAAAAGTCAATTGTATTAATGACAAAATTACAGCGATGGGGAACAATTAGTGGTTGTCAGGGACTATGGAAGAGGGAAGAAAGGGAGGTGGCTGTGGCTACAAAATGGTAGCACAAGCGATCCTTGTGATGGAATCATTCTGTTTCTTGACTGTGGTAGCTATCACATGAAGCTACATATAATTGTATAAAACTAAATACACGCAAATAAGTGCATGTAAAACTGGTAAAATATGAATAAAGTGAGTACATTGTATTAACATCAATTTCCTGTGATGTTGTATTATAATTACGCAAGATGTTACCTTTGGGAGAAACTGGGTGAAGGGTATACAGGATCTCGTTCTATTACTTTTTTACAACTGCATAAGAACCTACAATTATCTCAAAATAAAAAGTAAACAAAATGTCAACTGGAACTCTCATACATTGCTAGTGGGATTGCAAAAAAGTACATACATTCTGGAAAATAATTTGGCAAACTCTTATCAAGTTAAACATGCATTTACCACATTACCCAGCAATCCCACTCCTAGATATTTACTCTAGAGAAATAAAAACTATATTCAAACAAAAACTGTACACAAGTATATGGAGCAACTCTGTTTATAATTGTCAAAAACTGGAAACAACTTAGATGTCCTTCAGGGGATAAATGAATAAACAAACTGGTATATCCAGACAACAGAATACTACTCAGCAATAAATAAGATAGAACCACTGATAACATACAACAAATCAGACTAATCTCAAAGATATACTGAGTGAAAGAAGCCAGTCTCCAAAAGGTTACATACTATAATGACTCCATTTATAAGACATTCTCAGAAAGAGAAAACTATAGTCATGTAGAAGAGTCATTGCCAAGAATTAGAATGGGGGAAAAGTGTGACTACAAAGGGAGTTTTTTTGGGTGATAATACTGTTGGTATCCTGCTTATGGCGGTTATAGGAATCTACATATGTATTAAAAATAATAGAATTGTGCACCAAAACAAAAAAGTCAATTTTTCTGTATGTTAATTTAAACAATAAAAGAAATGTTTAAAAGGGCAATTTGATATTTAAATCTTATAGTTATACATTCAAAGAAGCCATCTGGAATTTAGTTTATAGCACAATTCTAGATACAACAGTATTTTAGAGTAGCATAGGCTTCATTTTACAGTACACTATGGAGCTCACAGAGCATTATATAAAAATTTCTTAACAAACTTCAACTAAGATAAAAGAAAAACAAAGATTTTAATGTAAAAAATGCTCAGTAAACACTAAGTAAAACAACATTTATTTTAGTAACCTTTACTTCAACTGTAGCTACAGACAACATGCTATTTTTTTTAACATAAGAAGCAGACTTAGTTTTGCTGACACATGAATGGTAGTTATAATAATCATTAAATAGTGAATAAAAATTAAATAATCTATAAATAGATTAAAAGTCACTCAGACAACTTAAAACAAAGATGAATTTTATAACTCTTAAATTGAGATATTAGATTAAAAACCATGACACTAGGTCAAATCAAGGATGATATGCATTAGAATCAAATAAATTATTGTCTGTGGGGAAATAAGAAAGTGTTAATTATGGATTAATCTCATAAATTTTAAATAAATAATCCAATGTAAAATAGACTTTTAAAAAAATCCTTGAATGTTTCTTGAAAGCATATAGTATTTAAAAAATGTTTTCTAAATGCAACATTTAAGTCAGAATAATGGTAAATGCTGTACATTCAAGTCAGCTAAGTTAAAATGGCACTTAGCTATAATTCAGTATCTCTGTAAGCATATACAGGTTTCCAGTTCTGGATAAGATTATTCTGAACTTACAAAGAAGAAATGGAAAGTTGGCCTGTCTGAAATGGATCAGACCTTCAGCTGCTTCCAGACGGCTATTGCATTAAATTGAACAATCTATACAAAAATTACAGTGATGACACAAATCTGCATGTTTTGGATTTCCTTCACATTTTATGGAACATTGGTCCCACTGTAGCTATAATATCTGCATAGGGGGCACTCTGGCTCAACTCAATAGCCCGCTGTTTTTTTAGGGCAAGAAAGGTATAAAATTTGGCAGCAGCTTGTTTTCGGTCACTATTTCTGCAGAGAGTCATCAGACTAAACAGCTGCATTCCCATCTTGTTGGATTCCTGGGAAAATAATTAGAAAAAAAGAAAAGGAAAAGAAAACAAGAAGATTAAAAGTAAAGCAGACTGTGGAGGTATAATCAACAACAAAATTATTGATATTTTTGAAATCCTTAAATGGAGAAATGCAAATGAATCTTTAGTAAGCTTAAAAGCCATATAAGTCATTGAGCACAAGTTTGGTTCATTGAGAAAATGCATGCAAAAGAACTGAAATATTATACAAATTTCTAACATATTATACAAATGTTAGGTCTTTTACAAAATGAATGTTAACATAAATGGCTTCCATGGAAATTGCAATTTAGACTTTCAAGGAGAGAAAAATCCACAGGACTTTGGGAGTCTCCAAATAATGAAAAGTATGAGCCTATTAGGTTTCTTTTCCTTCAAGGTACTGGGGAGTGGGGGTGACATAAAACTCTAGTGGTAAATGTAGAATTATATTTGTAACATCTCAGTGGCAAGGCAGTATGACTATGTAAACATCTCCCAGTTTCTTTACACAGGTTAAAAAGATGTTGGATTTACCACAGGGTAACTGTGAACCTACTAGAACAAACTGAGGTATAACAAAGTGTTTAATTATGGATGAAGATAACTGCTTTTATGAAGACTAGTAGTTGGAATCAGATTCCTTGAATACAAGTATAGTTTTTTTAGTTAGAAATATTGTAGTAAACACTGGCCAGTATCCCTGTAATGTACTCCCTGGATAGTTGTAAAACATTTTTAGAAATATCATATACAAGTTTTTTGCCAGTCTATAACATTTAACAAATTAATAAGTTAAATACTTTATCATACTTCATCTCAACCAAAGGAGTGGCCCAGTGTCAGCAACCTTTCAGAGATGGCATGATAAGCCTTCATTTACTATTCCTCTTGAAGAGACATGATGTGGATTGGGTGACTTTTCCTCCTGGGAAAAAGTATAAGCTGGAGGGAGATGTGGGGTGAATTCCTTGAAAGTCTA
The DNA here is from genome assembly GCA_028627145.1 of Eidolon dupreanum. Taxonomy (NCBI): domain Eukaryota; kingdom Metazoa; phylum Chordata; class Mammalia; order Chiroptera; family Pteropodidae; genus Eidolon; species Eidolon dupreanum. Next base: position 18,903,441 of record CM053504.1, on the reverse strand, counting down.
CTTGGGAGCGGTTAGATGCCTCAGGTCTACTCCAACACTTTGCTGAACCAAGAGACCCCTACTCCCATACCCTAGCAGGCTCTTTCCCCTGGAGAAGAGCACAGATAGCGTTTTCAATTTCAAGAATTCTTTTGAAAAATACCCTGAGGGGACAAATGTGCAAAATTGAACACACATGCTTATTCTGTTCCCTCCAGAAACCCCTCTAAAATGAAGGAGGCCTTTGTAGAAATACCAACTGTTGAAACTCTAGTCTTGGGACACCAGGCACTGTGGATGGTAGAGAACTGTCATACCACAAACTGGGAGGAGGAGTGGGGAATTTAAGGTCTATACTCTAAACGGTAAGACAGTCAGTCTCTTCCTTACCAGTGTTTGGTTCCCAAAACATGGGTATCATGACCAGATATCATAATCAGTAGAGTTGAAGATTAAGCTCAGGAAACTGACCATTCTGAGTAGAAAACACTTATAGAGAATGACATCTTTGTGTGTGGGGGGGTCAGAGGCGGGGCATCACCCAATTACCTCACTACAATGACTACAAGTCTACAAGCCTCAGTCATGCTTAGGTAACTTCAAATCAAACTTTTGGTGTCTTACTCTTAAATAAAAACAGACAACTCAAAACATTTGAGTAAAATTTCTAACATTCGAGAGCAAAAGAGAATGCATTCAAGAGAATTGCTAAGGAAATAGATAATATAGAGAACAGAAAAAAACTATAACTTCTAAAAATTTAAGAAAAAACACTGCATCCATGAAAAATGCTGAGGATACTATTTAGAGAAAGCAGATCAGTGGTTTGCTTGGGGATGGGAGATATTTAACAAGGGATTATCAAGAGGTACAAGAAAAATTTGGGGGTTGTACATATGTTCTCTATCTTGATTGTGGTGATGATTTCACAGGTATATACAGATGTCAAAACTTATCTAACTGTATACTTTAAATTAGGTACAGTGTATTGTGTGTTAATCATACTTCAATAAAGCTATTAAGAAACTAAATAAAAAGATTAAGATGCTATAAAACAAAAGAATAATTAAAAACTAAAAAAACTGGAAAACAGAAAAGGTGAAAACAGAAATAAAATTCAATAGACTGAAACATAAAGTTGAAGAAATCTTCTAGAGACTAGGGGGAAAATAGGAAATTAATATAGGGAATAAAATATTTTTAAAAAATTAAAGGCATAATTCAGGAGGTCAAATATCAGACCCACCAGGTCCCACCTGCTAGACCATAAAAAGAGAACAGATTAACAACAAAAAGGAAATCCAAGAAATACAAAACATTTCCTAGAACTCAAGGATATTGAACTTTCAGAATAAAGAACCCACTACAGGCTCAGCACAATAATGAAAAAAGACCCATACCAAAGCACATCATCATGAAATTTCAGACCACTAGAGATAAAGAAAAAATATAAAAGTTTCCAGAGAGAAAATAAAGATCACTGACAAATGATGACCAACCAAGCAGCATCTGACTTTTCAGTAACAACACAAGAAACAGAAATGTTATGAAGCTTTCGACATCTGAGAGAGATTATTTTCAAACAATGTTCAAAGACAACGAAACAAGTTAAAAGTAAAGAAAATTTCAGACTTGTGTGTAGGGTCTCTATCTCCTATGCATTCTTTATATCAGGAAGTTAAGAGAGTATGTCAACCAAAAGGAAAATCAAAGTACCAAGATATAGAGGAACTAACATAGGAAAGAGACAAAGGAATTCTCATGTATGGTAAAGGAATGTCCCAAGATAAAAACTGTGGAGTAGACCTATGGAACAACTAATCCAGGTTAGAAGAAGAGGATGTTGAGCTTCAGGAGGGGTATCTTCAAGAAAAACAAATGGAACCAATGAATTAATTTATATATTTGACCATACTCAAAGGGATTTTATTATGTTGCTAGAGAGTCTGGAAAAAGAATTAAGGATGGGTATATAGACACTAAGCTAAGGGAAAAAATGAAGTAATGATTAACTGTCTCACCACCAAAATCCCCATAAAGTTGACAAGCAAATAAATGTAATTCCACTATGAAATTTCAATGTGAACTAATTTTTATATAGTCTTTGTCACTTAATATCCATTCTCCTCTCCTTCCATAGTAAAAGAATTATTAGCTGGGCCCAAGGTTGCCAGATAAGGACTACATTTCCCAGTTAGATGTGGCAAAGTGATTAAGTGCTGGTCAATGAAGAGAGAAAAGTAATACACACAATTACTGGGTTGTAAAGGAAACTTTGCTGCTGAATGAAATGTGGACATACTGGATAGTCAGCCATTTTGGATCCTGAGAATAAAGAAAATGAGGTAAAGGGAAACTGAGTCTCTGACAACTTTGTGAGTATAGATGCCAAACCAGATTATACTTTTACCTGAGAGAGATATACACTTCTATCTTTTTAAGCCATTGATATTTTGGTTCTATGTTATAATCAAACCTGCATCAAAATTATTACAAGTATGACACTATAAGCACTGAATACTGTGCTAAAAATACACTGGTGAAGGGGGAGATGTAACTTAACTAAATTTTCATTTTCTGTTGAATGAAATAAATAGATAAAATTTAAAGCTGAACTAACAAGGAAACAAAAACATGTAATTAGAAATGTGGATATAAATATTAAAAGAAATAGCTTAATATAGGTGCTACTTGTGAGCAGGACTTGGAGATAAGAAGGGGGAAGACAAAAGACTTCTGTGTTTCCTTTTGAGCAATATAGGATAGTACTATTACACTTCTAAAATTATATACATGTATTATTTTGATAAAAATTTAAGTTAAATTTTAAAATTACCTGTTTCACTCTTAAACTGTTATAAACTAAGTTTCATAGTAAAAATTTATTGCTAGCATGCTTAAAACAAGAATTGGACATAAAATAGATGTCTACGGGCATGAGTATAGGTAAGAAGTTGATAGAACATGTAGGCACCAAAAACAAACTCCCATATTTAGCCTTGGGTATACCACTCAAAACCATTTCACTCTAGCAGAATTTAGCCTCAGCAAAAACATGATGAAAAAGTTTCATTTTTTATTAATATCTAGAAGACTGAAGTCACATTTTACTTACTTTAAAAATAAAAATTGGGTTGATAAACCCTACCATCTTACCCGTAAACTATTTAACATCTGAAGTATTCTTCGATTCCATATCTCTGTCTCAATATTTTGTTCATTTCCCAATGACTCCTGTTTGAATGATTGACAAAATATTTCACTTAAGTTTTACTGAATGTTTACTATTTGTCAGGTATAGTGTTAATTCCTATAAGGAACACAACTATAATACTGGGTCCTGCCAAATAAGGAGCTTATAGGCTGATAATAGAACAAGACTAGCATACAGATAGAGATCAACTCTTGCAGGATTACATCTATATTCCCCAAGCTTCTGATAAGGAAGAGTAAGAGATTCTGCAGTCTTAACTGGAAATGCATCCTAGACATTGGGCCTTTACTTTCAAAAGTAAAGTCAGCAAAGACTGCCACTTTTGGCTATAACTTATCCCAACCCTTGTCAATCTTAACTTGGTTAATAGTAGTAAATATAGAGCTATAGAGAAACTGCCTCGTAAAGGCTTTTATTTGAACTTACTTGGTGATACAGGAGCTCTAACAATAACTGATGTTTCGTAGTTTGTGTACAATTGGGTTAGAAACCCAATTTTGGATTTTGAGGGTACCTTGTCCAAAAATGATCAACCTACTGCCTGTCATGTAATCTGAAAAGATCCATTCTTTATAGTCTTTAAAACTTAGCTAACTTCAGAAACACTTCAATATTTAAAAATTGTAAAGCTGAAATCCTTTCACAGGAACTCACTCTAAGCACTTTCCAAATAACACCTTACAAGCTGAGAACAGAAACTGGGCAGAGGAAAGGTGCCAATGAGTCTGATAAAAGAGTAGGCCTACGAAGGATTAGGGGAAGGAAAGTGACACAAATCTGACCTACTTTATAATTTTTCCTAGGCTAGCTCTGACCATGCAACCCAACAACATTTGTATCACCCTTATCACAGATTCACTGTCAAGCTTTCATATATACCTCTAGAGCTCAGTCACTTCCTAAAAGTGCTTTCAATTTTGTGGACCCCAAGATGATTTCAGAAAGCTCCAGAATATTCTGTATGACATTTTAAATTATTTGAGGTTAAGTGGAATATTGAGTCCCCATTCCCACCAGCTGTATCAGCTTCCTGGTCCTACCTCTGTTGTATCTTTTCTTCCATTCCAAAAAGACAATTTGAAAATATGGTCACTATTCTGAAGAGTTTCCCAAATCCCTCTAGCTACAATTATTGTTTATTCCTTTCTGGTCTGTGTGGGATAAATAAGCTCATCCAATTATTGTTATTTTTTATTGTTAAATACAGAAAATGCTGTTTTTCAAATGTAAAAAGCAATGGTCAAACTCTTTGTTAAAGACCCATGAGATTGCAGCTTCACCTATATTGTACAACTAGACTAATCAGGAAAAGGCTCAGAAGAAATAGTCTGTGTGCTTTGCTGAAGCCTGTCCACTTGATCTATCTGGACACCCTCAGCTGAATCCATTGTGTGTAAAGCCCAGTGGATTATTAAAACAGCTGAACTTGTGCTGTGTTGTGGTTTGCTTGACCATGTATGAAAATAACCTGTGTCTATAGAGGCAAAGAGAAAGGCAAAAAGGAATCGACTCGCTTGTGGATCAGCTGTTTAATGTTTCAGGTAAAAAGGTATTTTTGCCCTAGATTATCCAGATAACTCAGTCTGTTTTCCACATATTAAAAAATAACCTAAGAGTCTTAGAACTTACCATAATGATAATTTATTTAAAAATAAAATTAACATCAGGGATTAAGCATTTTGATATTATTAAAAATGCCTTCAGCACTCTGGGACAAAAGAAGAAAATAAGACAGTAACATATATGGAGTCAGGCGAGTCTGATGTTGCATCTGGCTTTGATACTGACTTGTGGCCCTTTGAGCAGACTATTTTCTTTTTCTGATCTCTAGAAGTCTTATATAGATATAGGATAGATATAGGCCTTGAGCCATATGATGTTTTAGAAAAAAATGCCCATATATATTTTGTTAAATAAAGTAAAATTTTCCAATGTCCTGGTCTAAGTCCCTAATATAGCTATTTCTTTAGAGAAGTTATAAGAGTAACTTTCAAAAAGTGATTCTCAACATTTTAAATCTGTGACTACCTTTGATAAGCATAAAAATTTCACACTTTAAAATTACTTGAAGTTTCAAAAGAAAGACAAAAAAAGTCAAAGCAATTCTGAATATATTTTATCAAACCACTCACACACTAATTTAAATTATAATTTTAGAAAATAACATGACAGCTCTAAAAACCAATTTTTAGGTATAGAAGATATTAAACATTTAGGAACAAAGTTTTAAAGACCATTTCCAAGACTATGTATATATTTACCAGTTCAACTGGACAATTTTCAATTTCTTGTGCCAAGATGGCACTCAGTAAAGAGGATTCCTCAACAGCTGAGGAAACCATTTCAACAATATCCTGCTAAAGCAAATCAGAAAAAAAATAGGTAAGTCATCACAGTAGTAGTATTCATCACAGGAACAATCCCATTTTATTAAATGCTTTAATCACATGAATGTTCATTTATAAAACTAATGTAAAGTACTACCCACATTCTTAAAATACTATTTCTAAAATATCCCAGATTGGCAGCCCGACTTAAATATTCCTGTTTTCCATATGCCTCCTACGAATGAAGAACTTGCACGCTCCATTCCCCTTGCTTCCTATCCTTGTCCCTCCTATTTCTCTTGCCACTGCAGATCTCTTATCAAAAGACTGCTGTTGTTTACCTGAGGCCACTTTCCTTTTGAAAAATTTATCTAGCCCCAGTCTTCTACCTCTATTCACATGCCAGTACCAGGTGGTAGAGGAAGATCTACAAACAGAGGAAGAATGGGGGAAGGAATATTAATGTCCCTACGTAAGGCTATGACAGGATTCTTGCCACCACTGCCACAGCTGTCACTGGCAAAAGGGAAGAAAAACTATAAGTGAAAGGAGAGTGAAGACACAAAGGCAGAAGGAAAAAGAGAAAGCTAGGAATTCTCCATTCCCTATCATCTCCGCTTTTCATTGCTATAGAAGCTGTCAGCACCTTTTTCATCTTCAACCAGTCACCAAGCTTCATATCCCAGCTGTCATCTATGATCTTGTTTAACTTAGGAGCTTCCTACAACATAGTTTACTTGATTTTTCACTTCAGCTTTTTAAAATTTTAGTGATTATAAGAGGTCATATTTTATTCTTTAATATACATATTTGTGGAGAATTATTATGTTTTTCTATTTTAATTTCTATGACTATTCTACATTTTAGATACTCTATTTTGTAGTTACTTTACATAAAAATTCTGTTTTATGAAGATTTGAAAATTAGTAATCAGAATCAATATTTCCTTGTACCTTCAAACTAACTGTGCTCCCTTTCCTGACTATATTCCACATCTGTTCATCATTTTTGGAAGCAGAATAAGAATGAAATTGAAGGTTAAAGCATAAGTGTAGGATTAAGGAGTAAAAGGTTCAGAAGAACCAGTGAATCAATCTCTTTCCTTCACTTCAAGCACTCGGGAAAATCTATTTTATTAATATGTTAAAAAGTCATGAACTAAACCAGATTGCCTAATCAGAATTTTCAGTGGGTGTGCAACCCAATATCTTAATATCCAGTATGTTGTCAAATATTTAGTAAAATGTATTCTCTTTAAATGCATTATGAAATTGCCTTTCTTTCCAAGGACATTCAGTTTCATTGTGGATTGACTTTGAATTCCCTGAGTGGTTATCAAAGAATAGTGATGATGGAACAGACCAGGAAAGTACTGGTTTATTTTTACCTGGTGTGACTACAATACTTACAATTGTACATTCAATAAACTTATGACTGATAAAATCTTTTAAAGTACACTGTTTCCAAATATGTTTTCAAATAAATGTTTTTTGAATAACTATATTTTTCAGATAAAAATTATGTCTTTGAATAAAAAAATTTTTACATTTACCAAAGTCTTGAATCTTTAGATAATTTTTCAGATTCAAGGCTAAGGTAACTGGTGGATCTAAAACATATTACTCTTAGAGGTAGGAATGATGAATTTATGATCAGAGATAAAACATAGGTGTATTGTCTAGAGTTCTAAAAGATTCCATGACATATTGAATGTGGGACTAGTCGAATTCTCAGCATATAACCAGAATCAAGTACAATCATTTATTTAATGTACCATGCAAAATACTATTTCAGGATGAAACTACTTATATTGTGATTTACAATCCTAAACGTCAAGAAAACACTGTTCAGCAGATGAAAATCATGTTTTATTCTCTAGTACTGCTACTTACTAAAGAAACTATAGGATAATAGATGAAATGTAAACTATAAATGTAAGAAGATATATCAGAGTTTCAATGTTCCTTCACTATATCTGTGTCAGAAAATAATAATATTTTATGATTCTCTGGTTAACTTACCTCAGAGTTAATGTTTTTATTGGTAGCCTCATGAGAGCTACAATTAGATCCACCAATTACATCCTTCCAAGTATTGGGTTGACTTAACTCTTGTTGAAAATTTGGCTCTTCCATCTTGGAGGCCTCTGAATTATTAAGGAAGTAAACAAGATTTCACCAAAATATCTTCCCAACTTAAATTGCAATTTGATTGTTACAAAAGAAAACTTTTGACATTGGAATCCAAGAACTTAAGCAAAGGGTGCATAAACTCTTTATGGCTCCGAAGTCTGACATTTACCTTCCCTTTCACATAAGCCTCTTTATCACCTCGACTCCCTATCCTCCATCAACTACTCCCTTGGCACTTGCCCTTACACATTCACTCACAAGACAAAATGGATAGTTCAAGCCCATCTTGGTATATTGTTCAGCACATTTTAATGATTTTAAGAAGGAAGCAGAGCTTCACTCACCACATAAGTTCGTTTTTATTATTCCTTTATATTAGCCACAATAATAATCAGCGAAATTAACATCCCATATATCCTCTGGGTGTGTGGAAATTTTTATGTCTCAGGTTAACTGTATTATTTAAATGCTAGTCTTATCACTAGGTGACTTTTCATGTTAGTTGTCTTAAAAGTGAAACATTATCCTACTAAATATAAATATTTTCTTTGTTAGTTTGTAAGTATTACCTTTGGGGTGGAGGGGGTGAGAAAGAGTAAGATTAAGATTAGTATGCATAGTATATATACTTTACCTTTTTATGTAACTTTTTGGACAAAAATTAATCCACAAAGCAGAAAAATACAATGCTGATGTAACAATTTTTTTAAGTTCAAATATGCTTCTAGAGACAGCATGTATACTTAGGAATATAGAATTGGATCCCATCTTCATTTTGAAATGTAAAATGAAATTTTTGTTTCTACAACATTACCCTCAACATCAACAGAATTAGGATGTCTCACCTACTATATTTCTGCTTCCAATTTCTTCCCTTCCTGACTGCTTCTGTATCACTTTTCTTCCAAGTTTAAAGCCAGAGGACAGAAAGCATTTTGTAAACAACTGTAAAAATATACATTTTTGTTTCTCATTTTTGTACAAGGAAAGCAATTCAATAAAATGCAAGCAACCATATGCTAAAAAGCCAAAATTATAATTCATGTATACACATCCAGCAAGTCAACTCAAAATAAGGAGGTATTTTTTCACAAGTTAAATTCTGCTGTATGAGTGTAAATATGCATTTATTTATTTATAATCAAACATTGCACCCATGTAAAAGGATGGAAAGTATTACCACTTTCAGTTCAGTATGAATCAAATCCTGGGCAGCAGTTGACAGAAGTGTATCCACTCCTCCCCTCTTCTTCCACATCATCAGTCTTTGGGTAGGTGGTGCAAGTTCCAAAACTGTGAGTGTGTCAGTAAATGAAGTAAGTTGTTTATGCATAATTTTGCTACTGATCTCCTTGACTGGATCTATGAGCAACTTCCTCTTTTTGCCTTTCTTTTTCCAAGCAATGTCTAAATATAAGAAATAGCCACAAATGTTATTGGTTGTACAGCTCTGTAAAATGATATTCTAGGTACTGCACATCTAAGAAATGTCTACCACAATATAACCTACAGAGTTGTATAGGAAAGAAAATCCCCTTCTCCCTACTGAAAATTATGCTTTACAAAGCTTTTGTACAACTCGAGTGTCTAAGCGGCCAACAGTTGACACATTTCATAAGGTGTTCCTCAGAGATAGATGCTGAGGAGGGAATCTGTTCACCTACTCAGTGGACGACTGAGCAAATGTGGAACAGAGGATATATTAATCAGCAAGGCACTCAATTCTGAGGTCCCTTAAAGTATCTACATAACAGCATAACTTTTTGAAACACTAATTTGTATTTGTCCAGCGTATTTTTCCCTCCCCCACTAAAATTCATACACAAAGTCCAAGTGGGTAGCTAGGCCCATGGTATTTCATTGTTATAGGTAATTTTACCAGGTAGAAAGCAGAAGTCAAGCTTTTCCTTAGTAAAGATGCAAAAGGGAAGGAAGCATTAGATTTCCCAGAATGGGTAAAGATCTGTGATCAGATGGAGACTGAAGGAACAAGAAACTGATTGCTGATGTGCCACAATAAAATTCTGGGAACATAACAAGATCCCAGCTGTGTAATGACCCCAGAGGCTATGTAGGCAAGGACAGTGGGTACCACAAACTGGTGTGGCTGATGACCAGAGGTTCCCTTTCACCTGCTACACACCTCCTCTAAATTTGCTATTAATGAATTAGGGCAGATAAAAGAGCTATGCAGACTAAAATTCTTGCCGGCCGAGTGGAAGAGAGGCTCAGAGTTGAATTTAGTAAAGAAAAAAAAAATGGAATCCCTTATTTCTTGTAAGTCTGAGTTTATAAACTAGATCCCTATCAATCATACTACTTAAAACTAGGATGTTCCTAAAAGTTCTAGTTATATATTAGATTCATATTTATTGTTTATTCCTAAAAACATGATTGAGGTTAAACATTAGAGGAGATAGTTTCTCTTTTCTGAAACTTTTATTCTGTCTTATTTTATATTCATTTGCATGTTTATTTATTTCTTGATCAGACTGTAAGCTTCTTAAAAGCAGGAACTATGTCTTCTTCATCTCTGTTCTCAACACAGAGTAATGGTTCAATAATTACTGGAATTGAACTCAGTCTTAAATTTTCCAGATTTCCAAACTGGAAATATGGTTTGACCATGACTAAATATAATGAAAGGATCATCTCAAATTTACATCACGCTCTTCCTCTATTATCTGACAAGTGTTATTATTATTAGATTGACTACCTCCTAAAATATTTCATAGATTATTCAAATATCTAACAGTAAATAGGATAGTGTCAAAAATAAAAATAAATACATGAATGACTGACCTGAAGCATCAATTGGATCAAGGGTAAATCTTTCCTCTTCATTAGATAATGTAGTTGCATCTGTTTTCTCATTTTCAGGTAGACATATACACTCTGGATTTTCTGGTTCTACTAATCAACACCACCATAAAAGGAATTATTTAAAAGAATAGTTATGTTACGAGCTAGAGGACTATATGAGAATTAAAGTAAAAGATAAACTACTTGAAGACTTATATATTGCTAACTAAAGCCACATCTGAATTCTTAGAATTATGTATTTAATAGAATTGAAGAGATTCAGATATCATATGATCTGGGACCCAGAGTGTTTAGGTGAGTCGAATATCATCACTCTCTTTTGCACATGTGACATGTGAGGCTGGACTTAGATGTGACTGTACTCATAGTGAAAGTGAAAACAGTGGTACAAACCTTAATAAATGACTGACATAAATTTGATTACGTTTGCTAAAATATTTTTAATCTGTTAAACCTTTTAATTATTAGTTGACCCATAAAGAACCATAACTAAATTTTTATTGCCTGTCTCTATTTATCCTTTAAAGCTCTACTAAAGCAAATGTAACATCCAAAAGAGTGAAAAATCAAAATGGGGCTAATTGTACTTTTACTTCTTAAAATAATCAGACTAAAAGACCTCAAATCATTTAAGGTACCTTTACATGAATTTCAAGTAGAAAATATCCCCCCATTTATAATTTCTCTCAAGTTGTATATAGATTGTCAAACCATATTACTATTAATAATTAATAGCCATATTAATGTCAAACATTAATGATTTTTTTATGTAACATATATTAATTTAATGATTCAAAAGAACAGTATTTTGGCAGGGTATTTAAATGTGCTCTCATACCAAACAAACCCATGCCTGGTTAAATAACCATTATAGTACCTTTCTCAGAACCCAGTTTTCTTCTCTACATTGTCTAGAGTCAGATTAAGAGAGTTTGGGAAACAATGTTTTTTATTATTTTTTGCTATAGTATACTGCTATTTAAACTCAGAAGTTCTGAGGCTTAATTGGAATATTAGCATCTGTTCACTTTCTACACAAAGGAAAATTTCAACATACCCTTTATAATATCAGGAGGCTCAGGAGGCAGGGAAATTTCTCTGTTCAATTGCATGTCTTCTAACAGGATATTTTCATCATGTTGCAATAGATTGTCTTAAAAAACACAATACTTTTGTCATACAGAGTTGAACCTATCATTTATTCACTAAAATTTTATTGACATTATTGTATGCAAGGAATTGTGAATGGATACAAAAATGAATGAACCTTAAGTACTTAAATTTGATTGGTTACAGAGACTATCACATTTCATGCAGGATGACATAGAATTTTATATATTTAATTTCCTTTCCTTAATTAAAAATCTATTTTAGATGTTTAATTTCAAAAAATATATACTAAACCTATGTCAAGATAGTAGCCTTGTTACAAAGCTGCTTGGATTGTCTACTCTATTACAATTATTATTTTATAATATCATAATATAAAAACAAAATAATAATATAAAATGCTGGCACATCCTTTAGAATAGTTTTCCCACAATTTGTTAAAGAAAACAATGTTTTTTAGTATATGATCTAGTATATTTTGTGAGGAATATACTAACTTACTCTTTCCTCTCTAAAATTAGGAATTTTTAAAAATAAAAACAAGCAGTATTTCACAACCTTTATGGAAAATGTGTTTAAACAGTTGGCTACTTACTTAGACCTAGCCTAAATGTTTAAATATACCATAAACTTTGAAAACTTGTGTAAAAAATGTGTTGGTTTATAAGACATAGAAGCATATCTGAAATTTGAGTTTGATCTAATAAATCCACTAATACATTATAGTAATTTGATAAAATAAATATACAATTTCTATAGATACAGACAGCATACCAATCATTTCTCCTGCAGCCCCCTCATCTCCAAATCCATCTCCACTGTCATAGAAGAGAGTTTTTTCTCCAATGACACTTCCAGAACTATGTTCAACTAAAGGACCACTGGAATTCAGCAATATGTTGTCATCAAAGAAGCTGTGTCTTCTGAGAATTTCAGATTCCTCCCCTAAATAAATAAATAAATAAATAAATAAATAAATAAATAAATATATAGCATTAATTCTGAATTAGTCAAGAAAACATAAAATTTTAGGGTTAGAAGGAAATTCAGATATCCTCTTGTATGGCCTCCCTCATTTTACCAATAAGGAAAATGAGAGCTAACAAACTTATTTGAATTATTAAACTAAAGTCGCTTAATCAGTGGAGGTTGGATTTGTAGTCTAATGCTTTTTCCAAAATAATACTAATACTAATACTAATATCAAAACATCAGAATAGAGTTTTTAGTTGTGGTACATTTTAATAATTTCCCAGAAGGTTATTATTGGCAGTGGGAAGTAGGTCATGTTCAGCTTGATCAAGTATTATTTCATATTATTTTAAGGATAATTGCTTGTGTAACTTATCCATAATGGGAGTTCATAAAATAATGAGCATATCTGCCATCTTAGGAATGGAAAGATAGGTAAAATATTATAAAATGGGCTTAAAACATTTATTCAATAAATGTTTATTGAATGACTGGGTATTAGTCAATATAGTAGGGGTTAGAGATACAGCAGTAAAAAAAGATAAAAATTGGTCAGCTAATATTAACTGAGTGCTTATTATGTGTATTATATTATGCAATAGAAGATACTATTATGCAGACAAGGAAATACATCTACAGAAAGGTTTTGTAACATGCACACAGTCATACCCTAATAAATGACAAGAGCCAGGATCTGAGCCCAGGAGAGAGAGTGGTAGTATAAATATTAGAATTCTGACTGGTAAAATATTTTGCCAAACAGAGAAATGAGAGAAAAATCCTAAGCCACCGACAGCAGCAGATAAAATAAACTCCCTGCTTCAAACTGGCCTGCTTTCAGAATGGCACTAAACAAATCCATATTCTTTCCTTTCCTTGGGTTTGAATTTCTAAGTCCAGTAGTCTGAAACTTCGAAGGGTCAGAGATTGATCTTCTATTCCCGTCCTTTAACAACCCACATTAGTTCTAGTCAGTAAAGAAAGTCATGAAGTATTATTCATATTGAAAATTCTTCTATAGACACACATCTTCTAGAAAGTAAGAGTTGAAAAGGCAACCTTCATTGCGCTGGACTAAAGATTTGCTCAATAGGAAAGACTGACTTTTTAAAAAAGAACTAAAGATATATTCACATCTTCTAGGTGCAGCTTCATAGCTCCCGAAAGAAAATTCATCCTTGGTCAATAAGACAATAACATTTGTGAACAGACACTATATTCTTAGCACTGAGCATCACAAGAACCTGAGCTTACACACAAAAAAATTAATGAAATAATCATTGCCTTCAATCTTATATTGTAATCCAGAATAGGATGAATTAATATTAAACATTTCTTAGAGGACATGAGATTTGAGTTTGTTTTTGAAGAAGAGAAAAAAATTACTTATTGATGGGAAGGATTAAAGGAGGGAATAAGGGAAATAACTCTGTTGTTGCTAGTAGTATCCCAATTTTACAGATAGGGCATTAAGGCTTAGAAAAATTAGATAATTTGCTCAAAATCACATAGTAAGTCAATAGAGAAAACCCAGATTCAAATTCAAGTTTGTTGGTCTACTAAGAACTTGTTCTTCCTACATATAATAGAAAAAGGCAAGGACAAAATTATTGGGGGTTACATTTGTATATTGAAAAATTCATTCTGAAGGTATTTCTACTGACATAGCAATAGCTATTTTTATTGGCATTGTTTCAATAAAAATGCAAATATAACTGATTGTGACTTGTAATTTTAATTTCTCAAATATCCTCACCAAAGCTCCCAGCTTGGAAAAGTAGATCATTGCCATAATCTTCTTTAAGTGTGATTTCTTCTGGTCTGCTTTGGTTCTGAGTAAATTGTTCTGAAACATCAATAGCACTATGGAGAAATATAAGATTGGGGAAAACTTGTGAACAGAACACAATGATTTTGTAGTATACTACAATACGACAACAACAACAAAATAGGTTTTATTATAAGAATAAAGGAAAATTTTTACTTTTTCAATAGAATTGTTTCCCCTCTTCCTCCTCCTCCTCTTCTTCTCTCTTCCTTCCTCTCCCCACACCCCATCTCTCTCTCACTCTCTCTTAAATCAACACTCATTCCCTTGGGGATCTCCTATGCCTCATGGTTGAAGTTCCATGTGTATACTGACAACTCCCAAATTTATATGTCCCACCCAGACCCAGTTATTCAACTACCTACTTAATTCCCCTTGGATGTACAACAGTCATCTCAAAACTTATGTCCAAAATCTAATTTACTTCCTTCACCCTGCCACTCTCAAACCTGTCATTCCCTAGTTATCCTGATATCATTAAGTGGTAACTCCATTTTCATGGCAAAAATCATATAGTCATCCTTCACTCCTCTCTCTTAAAGCTATATAAAATCTGCAAATCTTGTTGGCTTTGCCTTCAACATATATCCATAATTTGACTGCTACCACATTGATAAAATGAAGGCTGAGAACTAATTATGGACACTGTCATTCCTCACCTGCACTTCTTACTGTAATGATCTTCTCACAGGCTCTCTGCTTCTTCCCTTTCCCCCTCATAGTAAGTAGCCA
Source organism: Eidolon dupreanum (assembly GCA_028627145.1). NCBI lineage: Eukaryota > Metazoa > Chordata > Mammalia > Chiroptera > Pteropodidae > Eidolon > Eidolon dupreanum. Next base: position 18,888,324 of record CM053504.1, on the reverse strand, counting down.
GGGAGAGCACATTGAAATCAAGTCAAATCTAGTCACTCTCCTGATCAACACTTTCCTGTGCTCCCTGAGTAAAATAAAAGTCCTTATTGTAGCCTCCAACACCCTATATCATCTGCATCCCCAGCTACCTCTCTGATCTAGGACCCTCATGTATTTACTCCATACCAGTCTCACTTGCCTCCTTGTTGTTCCTTGAAAATGTCCAGTGTGCTCTGCTTTAGGGCCTTTCTATCTGCTCTACCTGGAACATTCTTCCCCACATTACTGAGTGATTCCTTCCTTCACCTTCTTCAGGTTTCTGTTTGGAACTTATTCCTATCCTGACCATTCTATTATTTATTTTATTTTCTGTCTACTCCATCTGTTTATTGTCTGTCTACTCCAACTAAAATGTAAGATTCATGAGGCCATGAGGCCAGGAGCTGTGTTTTATTCGTTGGCATATGGAAGGCATCCAAAAAATATTTAGTGAATGAATAAATGTATATACCGTCAAAACTGTAAACTACATTCAGCAAATATGATACATTTTTGGTGTTATATTTTGAAATTTCACACTAAATTTAAGCTTTTGTCAACTACATGTTTACTTGGTTGTTAATCACATTCCATTTGTGCTCATAGAATCTGAATGTGAAAATACCAAGAAAATCAAACTAAAGAAAAATAAAATTATTTACTTCACATTCTGGGTGTCAAAATCATGAAATTCTTCTGGCAGTGTGATAGCACTGTAGGCTGCTTCAAAATTCTCTTTTGGAAGGTCAACTAGTCCTGAAAAGAGCAAAAAACCATATCCAGTAAGTGATGATGGTATACAAAATAAGAAATTCCCAATTAAATTTCTTTTATTTAAGTGAGACTTTCTCTCACGGGACTACTGCTTAGTCTTCTAACTGGTTTCTCTGTATTCACTCCTGCCACTCCTCAGTCCATTCTCCACAAAGCAGCCAGTGATATTTTAAATACAAAATCAGATTGGATCACTCCCATGCTTAAAATGATTCAATGACTTCCCCAGTACATTTAAATAAAATCCCAATTTCTAATCAGGGTCTCTGCAGCTCTATAAACCTATTGGCATCATCTAATGACACTCTCTCCCTCACTCACTATACTCCAACCATATTGGCCTTTTTGTTCCCCAAACAAGTCAAGCACTTTTCTACCTCAAGACCTTTGCTCTTGCAGTTCCCTCTGCCCAGAATGCTATTCCCTCAGGGACTTTTTACATGGCTGGGTATTTCTCATTCTTCGAGTTTGAGCTTAAATTCTGTCCTATCAGAAAGGTTTTTCCTGACTAACCTAAAATAAATTTTGCTGTTCTTTTCTGCTGTAGTCCTCTTTATATTCTTTAATAGCATAATCATGATCTATAATTCTTGTAATAATTTAAAAAACCTTTTTCCTTATCTGATTTCTTCGCCATACTAAAAGGGACCTTATTTGTCTTGTTTGTTCTTACATCCCAGAACCTTACTTAGTGTTTCACAAAAAACATGGGGTCAGTAAATATTTGTGGAATATATAAATGAAATAATGAACAAATGAATCATATTTGATATCATAAATCTACCTAGAGATTCCACAAATATTTTAAATAAAGAAAAAACTCTTTCAATCTCGATTCAATAAATATTAACTGAGGGAACAGTATGTGTAAGGCCCTGAGAAAAGTACTATAAGAAATTCAAAAAATAAATATGACAAAGATGTTGCCTTCAGGAGACTGCTGACTAGTGTGAGAGGTAAAGCATATACTTAAATAACCATAATACAAGATGGAAAATGATGTCTTAAAATTAAAATTTGAAGTCATTTTATCTATGATATATGTAAACCTCTAGCATTTTCAAATGCCTAAAGATGTTCTATAATATTTCATAAATAGCATGCTACTTAGAGTCTTGAGAATTCTAAAAACAATAACTGATTAATATCTGGGTTTTGTCAATCACACTATTTCTAAGTGATCTCAGAAAGACGAAAATAGATATGGCAAACTAAATGACCCATTAAAACTGAATATTAGAGTTTCTTACACAAGTTTGGTAGCTTTAAGTATGTTTCTTATGTAAATACACAGAAACTACAAGTTTTTGAAAGCATAACTTTTTCCTACAAACCCGGAAAAGAGCGAGTAAAAGAATACAATTTTTCCTTAAACATGGAAAATTAGATTCAGTCAAAAGAAAGTTACATTCATTATACTTACCCTCAAATTCTGGATTGCCGCCAATTTAAAAAGTCCACCCAAAACAAAAATGCAAAAGGAAAGCAAGGTAGTAACACAAAGCAATGTTGCACATATACCTGGGCGAAATGTCATCTTCATTTTAAGCAATGCTTCACTGCAATCTGCCAAAAGATATTTTGCCTTCCTATTATAGATTCGAACAACTCCTAAAAGAAGGTGTCCTGAAGTTCGAAGTGCAATTTTCACCTTTCAATAATTTAAAAAGTATTAGAATATTAAAAATTAGATTCATAAACCCTGTTCTTTGAAAATTACAAAATAATAAGAATTTCTTCTCTTTAAAAAACAGACATTTTGCAAACAGAGACTCATGGACATGGACAATCGACTAGTGGTTACCAGTGGGGAGGGGAGAGGGGGAAAAAAATAAAATGTTAAAAATAAATAAATATTTTTTTTTTAAAAAAAGCAGACATTTTGTAGTCATATTTAAAGGAAATCACTTAACTTTTACCTCACCAAGTAAAATAGTTAACTTATGTTTTTTATTCCATGAAGATAATCTAATGTTGAATTTGGGTGAAGTCTGCTATTACTGGTTTCATAGGAAGAATATAAACTATAGTCAGGTAGACCTGGACTCAAGCCTTGCTCAGTTGCTGAGTCATTTAACCTTCCTGAAGTTTAATCAATTAATAATGGCTACAATTTATTATATACTTATTTTGTGTCAAGCATTGTCCTAGGAACTTTTGATACATTAAATTAATTTTGACAGCAACCTCTACTTACAGAAGAAAAAAGAGATTCACATATGCCCAAAGTAACACAACTATTAAGTGACAGAGCAGGAATTAAATTTGACCAACTCAAAAGTTCATACTCTTAATTCAGCCTATTTCATAGGGTTGTTGTGAAGATTAAATAAACTAATGAATATAAAGTCTAGTCCAGTGCCTGAAACATGGTAGGTTTTCAATTATAATTCATCCTCTCTCAAGCAGAAAATTACTTAACCTATTAAAATAATAAAATACTATTTTAATATAAATCCTAATAGCTGTTACAGTTTTCATAATGAACATAGTACTATATTGTTTATGAAGTGTTTTCATATATATTTTGATTTATACTCAATCCTCCTTTCTACTCTCCTCATTCATTCACTCATTATTTTTCTAAGAAATACTTATTTGGTAATTACTATGTATACAATATTTTGTTAGGAAATATAAAGGATGACAAAATATATATAAAACATGACATTTATCCTTCAGGGTCCAATCTATTTATGATAAATATATAAAATAATTACCAGCAGAAACCAATATGTGTATATGCTCAGGCAATAAATGGTATAGGAATTAACAATGAGACCATTTGAGAAGCAAAACTTCCTTGGAAATGTATTTCATGATGTAATGTATTTTAATTCCTTTTCTCTCCACAAGTCATGGCAAATACATACTATAATCTTAATAACATACCTTAGGTGAAATAATTTTTTCAATGGTTATCTCTAGATTACATTCAAATACATGGGCCTTCGTGAGTTTCTTCTCCCAGTGAGCTGCAAGCCAGATTTTGGCCAATGGCCCTCGCTTACTCATAAGCACATGTGTGTAGAACATGTTGCTTGTATTCCTTAGTTGTCTTTAACGAACTAGAGAGAACTTTAAAAGATATTTAAAATTTGATTACAAAAACTTTTGTTATTTTATAGTAAGCAAAAACATTCTTCATTAATTCTATAAAAATAACACTCAGATTATCTTCTAAGTCAATGTATTAGTCAATTTAAATTATTTTCTTATACAGAAGAAACCCTTATTTAAAATACAAAATGATAAACTAATGATAGAGATCTATTAGACTGTGAACCACACCTAGTTTAAATGTATCCTGATCACTAATCACTTTTTACATTTACTTATTTTATCCTATAAAGGGTTTGAGTTCTCTAATCAATATAGTCAAATAGAGGAAAAAACTGAGAAAAATAGGAGCTGGAAATGAAAAAAAAATACAATAGGAAAAGGTGGACAAAACTAAGAAAAATAAACACAAGTCATTTCTTTTCTAAAACTTAAGAATTTGAGAAGTGTTGGATCATTGATTTATATGCAGATGTTGAATTTCTTTGTCCTCTTCAAGATGCTCTGATTTATCAACAATGTATTAATTTTTGAAATAAAAATAATATAACTCCAAAGGATCATAAAGTGGAAAAAATAAGAAAACAAGAAACTATAGGGAAAAAATCAGAAGACAAGAAACAAAAATTAAAATGTTTTGAAATAACAGTGGTAAAAGAAAACCACTTAAAAGAAAAAGAATTTATGCACATTTCTACAAATTATACTAGTCTCAATAATATCATAAGCCTCCATTATTAAGCAAAGGGATGTTATAATAGTGTGGCTGACTTTCTAAAGAAGAAAATTACTGCTCACATATAAGTAATCTTAAGCTGCCACTAAAAAAGCTTCTTTCTTGTTCTTTTCTACTTAAAGTTCTGAGAAAAGAGCAAATTGAGCCAAAATGAACACAAAAACAAAATCGGCCACAAAATTAACAATTTAGCTTAACTTTGATCAATGCCCATTTCCACCCCAAGTATAAAATCATTGGGCCCCAAAGAAAGATTATGCAATTTACCAAACCACATTACCCAGTGGAACAGCTAGAGATTTTAATGTTTATGGTTTGTGTCTGCCTTGGTCCCACTTTCTCCCTTTCTATCTTTGTGTTTGGTATCTTGGAATAAATTCCAATTTATCTTTTGAAATTGCTCCCAGTTGTATAATTATTAATGTACTTTAAGAACAAAATACAACCCTGTGGTTTAATATTCCCGAGACATTGATTTTCCTGAGCACATATTCCCATCCCCACCTCACCTCCCCCAAATCCTCTCACAAAACCCCAAAAGTCCCGAGGGTGATTTTCAGATTGAATTTACTCCATGCAAAGTAAAGCGAACGCTAATGCATGGACCTAGGCCCCACGGAAGGAGGGTAAGGGCGCCGGCCAAAAGGATCCTGGGCGGAGGAAGGGTCGAAGGCGGACTAGGCCGGGATGCTCGGGAAGAGAGTCTGGGGAGAGCGACGAGGTCGAGCTCCTTTGCCGGAGCAAACAGGGGTGAGAGGCGAGGAAAAGAAAGGTGCTGGGGAGAGGTGTGTCCAAGATTGTGAGGAGACCCAGACATCAAGAGTAGGGACGTCAAGACCTCCCTCCACAGACGACTCCTCAGAGTCAAGGCCGGGCGTTCAGTGAGGGAAACTGAGACCAGAGGGGGACCACAAGCACCCGTTTCCCCTCAGCGTGGGGGAGACCACGGGCCGCGCATCCAGCCTACAAAGGGCTGCGGGTGGCGGCGTTTATCCCTCAGGCAGGGGCTTCGTGGCTCGTGCGGGTGAGGGGCCCAGCGGGGCGCGTGCGGGTGCGGGGGGCCTCGGCCGCCGTCACTCAGCCTGCTTTCAGCTCCCGGGTTCCGCCCGGCCCCTCGGGCTGTGCCCTACTTTCTGCGCCGTATCTAATGACAGTGCGCCGGAGAAGGGTCTGCGAAGAGGAGTGTCCAGGTTAGCGCGTCGTGTCTCAGGCGGTCGGCTCCCAGAGCGCCTGGGCGTCAGCCAGTGCGCTGCCCGACAAGGGGCGGGGCAGTGGGCCGGGGAGGGGGCGGGGCTGAATGAGAGAGGCGGGACTTTGGGCGGGGACTCAGGGGCGGGGCTAAGGGTCGCAGTGGGCAAAGGACTTGGCAAGGCGAGGGGCGGGGCAACGAGATGAGGGCGGGACGAGGCGGGTGAACCGCACCAGAGTCCCAGAACAAAGTCACCCTCCTACTTCTTGTACTCTTGGAGCTCTCAGACTTTGGACTTCACTGGTGCATGGGAATGACAGGGGCAGGGCCCGGGTTTTACAGAACAATTGGGGAAGGTGTAATGTCTAACCCCTCTCCCTGGTCTCTGAGCATCCCTAGGATGGAGTCGCATCTCTTGCACTTACCAGCTAAAGGGTTTATTTAATCCCTTGAACCTCAGTTTTTCTCATTTGCAAAAAGGAAATGATGACAGTGAAAGAAACTGTGCCATAGGTATTGTAAGAAATAAATGAGATGAAGCATATAAAGAGCCTAGCGATAATAAATGTTCAATAAATATTAGCTTTTATTACTGTTGTTGTTAAAAAGATCATTCACATTGACCTACCCTTTGAGGACAGCAAACATTTTCCTGCCTGGACTATCACAGCTTTCAATAGTCAAAGCCAATCGCTACAACCTAAGAAAAATCATACTAGAGCATAAGGACCAAGGCTGGCTTCCTTCCTTGAGCTTCACAGTAAATACTAATAAATCTAGGAACAGCAATAGTATCTAATATGTAGGTTATTGATAAGGTCCCAGGCTCCTTGCTGATTGGTTGTCTCATTTACTTCAGACAACCTCACAAGGTAGTCCCCCTTTTGCAATGAGGGTATAACCTGGAGAGAAGAAACCTGTGTAGAGTCTCATAGTTGGGAATGGTAGAGACAGAATGCAAACTCAGGTTTAGCTCCCACTTTTCCACCTCAGGGAATAGTGTCACAGCAACCGCTCACGCAGATATCTAGAAGACACTTTTGATGCCAACCTCTCCTCTACCTTAACGTCAATCCATCAGTGAGCCCATCACTCCACCTTCAAAGATGACTTTATATACTACTCCCTCCACCCTATCTAAGTCATCTCCATCCTGGAAAATCTCCAACAGCCTCCTCAGCACTCTCCTTCATGTCACTTGCCTCCCTTAAGCCCATTGTCCACACTGAAGCCAGAGAGGTCTTTGAAAAACATAAATCAAATCACATCACCCCCGACCTCCCCTTTAAAGCCCTTTAAGTCTTCCTGTTGCTCTTAGACTAAAACAAACTCTCCTGACAAAAAATGTCCTCTGCCCCCCATACTTATTATTCTAGCTTCATTTCATGTGGGTGGATTTATCTTGACAATAATGTATCTTCAGTTTCAGGGCCCTTGCTTGCATTGGCCCTGGGAGAAACATAGAGCAATATGTTCACCTGGGCATACATTTTTGTAAACGTGGCAGAAGTAAGATATTTAACTGTAATCCTTCAAGATCGATGTATCTTTCCACTCTAATTCTTCCTTATCACACTATGTTGGTTGTGGCAATGTCATACCTGAAGAATGCAGCTGAGGCAGAGTTGAGTTAGGTGTACATTTAATTTAGGTTCAGAGATGTCTTGGACTGATTGGTTGAATGGGATTAGTGCCCTTATAAAAGAGACTCTTGAGGGTGCCCTTGCCCCTTCTGCCACATGAAGATGCAGGGAGAAGACAGCAGTCTATGAATCAGAAAGCAATTCTCACTAGACATTGAATGTACTAGCACCTTGATTTTGGACTTCCCAGCCTTCAGAACTGTGAGAAAGAAATGTTCATTGTTTAAGCTATGCAGTCTATGGTAGTTGCTATAGTAGCCTGAAAAGACAAAGACAAGAAGGATCCATTTATACAATTCACAGTCACTTTCATCTATAGTAATATCATTGCTGTCTATCTCAGTGTAGGAATGGCTTCCAGGAATACTCCTACTGCCCACTGTGCTGATTTACACTGTCCTATGATATGAAGGTGCATACATTGTATTAGTGCTCAGCCTCAGGAATATGTACATAGTGGGTGGAAAACAGTATTTGAAACACACAGAGCCAGAAGCTAGTCTATGGAAGTCTCCCAATCATTAGATATATTAAACTATAAGCAGAAGATTTGGTTTTCAGCAAAGCCTAGTTAAAGCAGAAGTTATTTCCTGTCAGAAATATATTTGGCAGCGTAGCATATATAATTAAAAGTGCATTGCACATTTTTTCTTACTATCCAGTAGGAATTATACAGACTAGAGAAATCAGAGCCCTGTGTTTGTAGGCCATGTGGCAAATATAAAGCAGTACTATAAACAGATGGGTGAAGTTTCATGTGTTATTATCTCATTGTGTTGAGTCATGTCTTTCTTAGCATTTCTGTCCTCATCATGTCTCGTGCTTACAGATGAAATGATCTGCAGGCCATAACAAAAGTAGTAATTCACTAAGAGAAATAGATACATTTCAAGTCAAAGCAATGAATGGATTTGGATTGTTTGATAATCTAACTAGTTAAAAAGAGTGAATTATATAAATACATTGGGTTCAGGCTTAAATATCTCATTTACTTGACCTGAAATACTGGCATGGATAAAGGTTTAATCTTTGGAGAGTGGGGAATTGACAATAAACTGGTCAATGTGTTGTCAACTCAAACAGTCTGTAAAATAAGTCACTATACAAGAAGACTTACAGTTCATATAAGAAAAAAACCTAGAGGTTTTCCCTAATTTGACAATTATTCTAAAAATTAACCTGGCATTAAGCTTTATAACTTAAAGAAAATGGCTTACATTATCCACAAGAATTAATCTTGTAAACACTGAATTATCTTTATATCTTTATAGAAAGACAAAATCATTGTCTTATGACTGAATGATCAAAGAATATACAGCAAAAAATGGAGAGAAAAATTATTATAGAGCTATATTATGCAGCTAATTAATAAAAATATGCGGTCTTTAGATTGTATGATGTTTGTGATGTTTGTCAGCTTTTAAAATTTTGTAATTTGTTATTTCTTGTCATTCTAAAAAAATTTCCTTTCTAAACTAATTCTGTATTTATGAATTTGTATTCTTTTTTTCTTTAAGTCCTGTCCTTGCTCAGCTGTGCTCTAGCCATATTGGATTTCTCCATGTCCACATAGTAATATTAGAAAAATATATTGTAAATGAATGAATGAATGACTCAGAAACTGGAATGCTAGAATGTTAACTACATGAAAACATGCATTTTTTCTGTTTTATATTTATTGCTACATTCCCGCATCCAGAATAGTGGCTGGCATACAGCAGGTGCACAACACGTATTTTTAAAAACGAATCCAGACCTGTTAAACTGCAGGCAATGCTTCTTTCCGTTGCATCTAGTTATTGCCAGTTTACAAAGCACTTTCCCAAGATCCTCTTCACAGCTCTAAGAGGTGTCATTTTCATTTTAGAGTTAAGGTTACATGGAGGCTGAGAGGAGAAATGATTTGCCCCAGTCACGGGCAGAGCTGAAATCCAAACACAGATATCAAGATTTGAAATTCAAACACTTTTCTCGAAAAAGCCTTATCCTCCTTGGCCCTTCCAATAAGATGCCCCACAACAGGAACGCAGATGCTGAAGCAGCCGGTTCTACGACCCAGAGCAGGTAGGTTCCCAGAAGAATTACTCTGTATGGACACCAGGTGGCGCCCATTCACAGAGTAGTTTCCCTAGTCTGATAGCATTTGATATGATAAGGGACGCAAAAACGTTTGTCAAAAACCAAACTTTAAACCACCAGTTTACTGTGCTCTCAACTGTCCTGCTTTTGCTTCCTTGGCCATTGTCTTTTGGGTCTGACTAGAAAAACTTAGTCTTTCCCTCCTGAGTAGGATAAAATCCTGTTCCCCACCTCCTGTGTGTTTCTCCTTTACTTTTACACAGATCACTTTACTTCTGACATTTCAAAAGTGTGAGGTTTTTCTCCACATCAAACAATTCTCCACTAGCTGGGTGTTCTACAATTTAAATAAATTCTAACACTATCTACCTGGAGGTCCCACTGGTTAAGACCTCAGTCCCAACCTGCTCCCAAGACTTCAGATGCCAATCACAAGTAGTAGGTCCATGGGGTGACTCACAACTTCAGTCTAACTTGGCTACAAAGCAAAGGTTCCAACGACCCCCTCTTCAGTTCAATTAATTTTCTAGAGTGGCTCACAGAACTTGGGGGAAACACTTACTTACCTTTACCAGTTTATTAGAGGATACAGATAAACAGCCAGATGAAAAGATACATAGGACACGGTCTGGGAGGGTCCCCAGTGCAGGAGAGCATCTACACCTTCCCGGAGTACATCACCTTCCTGGTATGTGGACGTGTTCCCCAACCTGGAAGCTCCCTGATTCCCCTACCATTGGGATTTTATGGACACTCCCTCACATAGGCGTGATCAATTATTCACTCAGTTTCCAGTCTTTTTCCCTTCTCTGGAAGATGGAGGGGAGGGGCTGGAAATTTCAAGCCTCTAATCATGGCTTGGTCTTTTTGGTGATGATTCGCCATCCAGGAGCCATCCAAGAACTCACCCAGAGTCAACAGAACAGTGGAACAAAAGATGTTTCTAGTGTTCTTATCACTTAGGAATTTATAAGGGTTTTAGGAGCCTTATGTCAGTGATGAAGTCAAAGACAAATATTAGAACAAGAGATGCTCCTAGTGCTCTTATCACTTGGGAAAATACAAAAGTTTCAGGAGCTCTGTGCTGGGAACTGGGGCCAGAGACCAATATATATTTTCTATCATCTCACAAGGCCTCATTTTTCTCCTCTGACAAATGAGAATATTAATACATACTTCCTAGCTAGGTGTGATGTTTTGTTGTCTACACATAGTAGAGGTTCAATAAGCATATGTTCTCTTTCTTCTGACAGGGCCCAAGGTAATCTCCAGCTATAGAAAATTTTTCTTAGCCCTGCGTATTGGCCAGAGTGATCTCCAGAAGGAATGAGAGGGAAATTCCCTTTTGTTGATCACCTATTATGCTAGGCTGAAAAATGACCCCCGCATCTTGATTCCTGGAAATTGTGAATGTTATTTTATAGGGCAAAAGGGGAGCAAGTCTTCGCAGATGTGATTAAAGATTTTAAGATGGGGAGATTATCCTGGATTACCTAGGTGGGCCCTAAGTGCAATCACATGTATCCTCAGTAAGCGGAAGGCAGAGGGAGATTTTACACACACAGGAGAAGGCTATGTGAAGACAGAGGCAGAGATCAGAGTGATGTGGCCTCAAGTCAAGAAATGGCAGCAGCCACCAGAAGCTAGAAGAGGTCAAGAATGCAATCTCTCCTAGAGCCTCAGGAGGGAGTACAGCCTGGCCAACACCTTGATTTTGGGCCCAGTGAAACTGACTTGGGCCCAGTGAAATAGGAGCAGAGCCGTGGCCTGGGGAGTAGAGATGGGACAGGCAGAGGCGGGGCAAACATCCCATTTGCGAACTGGAGCTCAAGATATGCTGGGAGCAGGGAAAGGAGTACACTACTGGGGACACCCAAATTCTGTTTCGACTTACTACCATGGTGACCCAGAGGGTGTTGTCTTAGAAATGTCTTTCACACACAGAAAGCCCCACAGAGACCAGACTGTCTTGCACCAGAAGAAGGGGAAGGGGCACGTGAGCTTGATTATCACTGCCTTTGCAGCCTCTCTCCCATGGCACTCCTCCCCCCACTGCTGCTGATTAGAAGAGCAACAACATATCCTGGGTAAGAGCGCTGCTTAGGCAGAAGATAGATGTGTGATTTAATGACACCACTGCCATTTACTCATTGTGTTATTTTGGGCAACTTAGCTCTGCTAAACAATAATTTCTTCATCCAAAGAAAAAAATGGAGATATAATATCACCCTTGCAGAACCGTTGACTGGATCAGGGAACTAAAATCTTTACAGTGTTTCCTATAGTGCTGGCAGTTAGGGTAGCTGATTTATAAAGAAAACAAACAGCTTACATGGCACATATACAGCCCTTATTAGATGACAGGCACTGTTGTAAATGTTTTACATGTACTCACTAATTTTTTCCTTACAACAATCCCAAGAGGTGGGAAATATTATTATTCCCATTCTACAGATGATGAAACTGGGGCACAGAGAGTTTAAAGACTTGCCCAAAGTCACACAATTAGTAAATGCTAGAGCTAGGATCTGAATATAGGTACTAAGGCTCCGAGCTGTATTTAAAACCACTGCAGTATTCTGAGTTTAAAAATGGTAGCTGTTGTCCTTAATTATAATAGTGAAAATTAATGTGCTAGGGACATGTTGACTTCTTGCATTTGCTCAATAGCCCTATGAGGTGATTTCTGTTATTCTTTCCACTTTATAGATGAGCAGACTAAATAAAGAAAAGTTATGTTATTTGCCTAAGGTCATAGAGCTAATAAGTAGCAGACCTAGTATTCAAACCCAGGCAGTCTAGTGTCAAGACCCTGACTCTTAATTACTACATTATATTAGCTATGTATTGATGATGTTGGTGTTAGAGTAGAAGAGGTGGAAAAAGAAGTGAAGAAGTAGAAGATGGAGAAGGAGGAGGAAATGGGAGAAAAGGAGTGGGGAAGAGGAGAAGAAAATAAATTTACTTTATATGCTAACAACCTATATGTCTAGGTGTCAAAGTTGAGCTGATGAGTCGGATTCCCTGTCTATAGACTCTGACGTAGAGAAATAGCAGGAGAGTGACATCTTTAGCAGTGGGAGTGGAAACTGAAAAGATGCAGAAACTTAAGCCCAGGCAAATTAAGGGAAGCTGAAGCCACAAAGTTGGACAGACTGCAGAACAGACTCCAGCCCTGGTTCTCAGACTTCATTTGAGAAGTGGGGGTTATTTAAACTCAGTTCCCAAGCCTTGACTCAGAAGTCCTGACTCAGTAGGCATAGGTGTTGGCATTTCTAATGTGCACCTGAGAAATTCCTGGGGCAGTGGAGGAGGCTGATGAGGACCCAATCTGACAGGACAAAGAAGCTGGTCTGTTGAGAGAACAGAGCATACATCTGACACCCTGGTGCCCACTAGACTCTTCTGTTCCCCACATTCCCCAGCCCCATCCTGGGACAGACCACATGACTTATTATAGCCAATGGACTGTGGGAGGAAGGAATATACATCACTTCTTGGCTAACATGTCAAAGAGCCAGTGTTTGCCTCTCCAAATGTATCTTCTTTGCTGTGGCATCTGGTGGATGCCCATGGGCTCTGGGACCTAGAGCCTTGAGAAGAATGTGCTGGCTGGTGCCATGGGGAGGAATTATTGCTGTAAGGAGAAGCAGCTTTGCTGGGTGGTGCTGATAGGAACAGGAAGCCCAAGGAAGCTACAGAGAATAAAGATGAAAAAGTAAGTTCTTTCTTCCTCCTCCAGCCCTGCTTACTGGCAAAGTCTAACAAACTCTAACCTAGAGCACTGGTAATATAGAAATATGGTTTGTGGGGTCCTAGCCCCAGCATCACAGTGCAGGTTGTTTTTTAAGTTTTGTTTATTTTTAACTGTGGTAAAATATAATGTAACATAAATGTTACCATTTTAACATTTTTAAGTGTACAGTTCAGTGGTATCAAGTACATTCACATCGTTATGCCACCGTCACCGCCACCCACCCAGAATTATTTCATCTTGCAAAACTGAAACTCTGTGCTCATTGAACAACTTCCCACTCGCCACTCTCCAAGCTCCTGGCAACCACCATTCGACCTTGTCTTTATGGATTTACTCTGGGCACCTCGTATAAACAAAATCATACAATATTTGCGCTTTTGTGACTGGCTTATTTCAGTTAACATAATGTCTTCAAAGTTCACCCATGTTCTAACATATGCTAGAATTTTAAGGCTGAATGAAATTCTATTTTATGTATATATCACATTTTGTATATCCATTCAGCTGTCAATATACAGAGAAGTATTTTTTATATTTTCAAATATTATATTAAAAAAAATCCCATGTCAGTCTGACTATAAACATCGTACATATAACACACTCCTCCCAACTTTACTTCTGTATACAACGGGTTTACTTTTTCAAAGCCATAAAAACAATATTCTAATATGCAAGTTAATTTTCAAAATTAAAAATGCCTACCAATAATTGGACCATCTTAACACCAGGACCTTTTATTTTCACCTCTTCCATTTTAAAGTCTTTCTTATAGGCAGATATAATTTTTCAAAGTTATGACTTCAGCACCTCATACAATTGAGTTTTCTGCCACACCATAAACCTTGCTGCTTGCTTTTACAGGGTTGTTATTGCCAACCCTGAATGAATGAAATGCTGTTTTCTTCATTATTTCCCTCCTTTGTGTCTTTGAACATCTGGATTGTATTCCTCAGGACTGCTTTGGTTGCAAATGAGGGAAACCCTACTCAAATCAGCTTAAGCAAAAACAAATTGGTGTGTGTGGTGGTGGTGGAATTTACTGGTTTCAGTCACTGGAAAGAATGCAGGAGTAACTCATGGCATGAGGGCTTGAAACCAGGAACTAAAAAGAACAAGCACTCTTACTCTTGACCTATCTCTCTTTCTTTCTCTACTTCTCTTTGAAGATTAGCTTTTTTCTTTCCTAGTACAGACAGGTCTTCCTCACCTGGCAGGGAACATGGCCACTGGCAGCCCCATTTTGCAACTACAGTAGAACAAGAATCCAGCTAGCAATCCCAGAGAAGGGCTGTTATTGGCTGTGTGGAGTCACATGCCCATGCACTGGGCCAATCCTGTTGTTAGGGTGACCATGGATTATAATTGGGTGGGCTTGATCACATGCCCATCACTAAGGCCAGGGTGGTGACAGGGTTTGTTGCTTTCAGATAAAGGGGAACATGAAGGCCTACTGGGAAGACAGAAAACAACCATCACAGTGTTCTGTTTTTCACCATGGCACACATCAGCTCTTTCTTTGTTTTAACAATCATTCTGTGAGAAATCCCCAAGGATAAGATTACTGTCATGGTGCCTGCCAGAAGCTATGTAATATGTTTGTGTTTTCAGAGGGTCTTCACATCCAATACTATATTTGTGCCTCATCAAAAAACAACAAAAAAATAACAACAAAACAAAACAAAAGCACTGATAACTGATAGAAAAGGAATCAGTGACCCAGCGAAGTTGACTGATGGGTCCAGGGACACATAGTAGATAAGGACAGAGGTGTACCCAGAGAATTCCTAACTCCCATTTCAGTGCTCTCCCCCAACAACATCACAAAGCTTGGACTAGTGGCTTTCACCAAGTGGCTTTCACGTCCAAGCCCAGGATCATCTCTAGCCAGTTAAGGGAGGGAGCTTCGTCTGCTATCTACCCTTTGGAGGAGATGGGTCAGCTGTCTAGATGATATGGGCTGGCAGCTCCTGCCTTCAGAGCCTGCTCGAGCTCTGATGGGGGATGTCCCTCCGCTGGACCTGGCATCCTCCCATTGGGCACTCTCAGCATGCAGCTCCTCCAGGACACTGTGAAGATGCTTCAGTGTGAGCAGGAGCCTCTGGTCTTGGACCTGCATCTCAGCCTAAGAGAGAGAGAATAAGTCTGTGGGGAGGTGGACAGAGCACTGAACATTCCCCTATCCCATCACTGTCTCATAGAAGATAAGCCTACAATTTTG
Organism: Eidolon dupreanum; assembly: GCA_028627145.1. Taxonomy (NCBI): domain Eukaryota; kingdom Metazoa; phylum Chordata; class Mammalia; order Chiroptera; family Pteropodidae; genus Eidolon; species Eidolon dupreanum. The sequence goes on along the minus strand of CM053504.1, from coordinate 18,872,850 downwards.
CAGAAGCTGTGCCCACCAATGCCTGTTTCTTCATCTGCAAAATGAAAAGCAAATTACTTACCTTTCAAGGCTCTTACGAGGACTGAATGAATCAGCCCCCACTCTAAAATATGACATGCTGAGCTACCAAGGTGTGCGATTATATTTACCATCACCATCATCAATATTAAATCCACTATATGCTTTAATCTTCACTGTAAAAATTATTTTATAGGTATTAAGAGGATAGTGACTTCATATTAAAGTGGAATACACACTGTAGGCTGGCGGGAGCCCTTTGGAAAACTAATTCTCAGCACAAGGTCCAGGGAACCCCTTGGTCCCAAAAGCCCTTTCAGGGCATCAGTGAGGTCAAAGCTACTTTCATTACAACACTGTAAGATACTATTGCCCTTTTCATTTTTTCATATCTTATGAGTATACAGTGGAGTTTTCTGGAAGCTATATGATGTGATATGTCATTGAACGCAGAAGCAGAGATGAGATTCAGCTGTATTTTGTTAAGGAAGACACTAAAGAAATTTGCAACTGAGGAAAACAGTGCCACTGTTCATTAGATATTTTCTTTGAAAAATATAGTTTAGCATTTATTTTAAGTAAAATATTTTATTAACATGTAATGAATTAGTAATGTTATTTTTAAATGCATGAACAAATGCTAAAAATTTCAGTTTTGGTTTCTAATTCTGTCAATATTTATAACTATTACTCACATTAAAAAGAATTTTTTGGTGTCCTTAATAATTTTTAAGAACATGAAGAGGTTCTAAGACCCAAAAGTTTGAGAATTGCTACTTCAGGATTCTCTACCATCCCCACTCACCAGTCCCCACTCCTTTCATTTTCCCCTAGGGCTGGTTTTCCCCATATATTTTCTCTTTTATGCTTTCTCTTTTAAGATGTTAAAATTAGAGCACCGGAATGGAAGTTAGGAAGTCTTTGGGTGCACTTCTGTCCTCATCTACTATGTGTTCCTGGACCCATTACTCAACTTCTCTGGGTTACTGGTTCCTTTTCTATCAGTTATCGAGGAATTCTTATACATGATATAAAATTTTAAAGCTACAAAAAGGCATATAGTGTAAAGACTCCTCCACTTCACCTTGTTCTATTGGACAGCTCAGTCTCCTCCCCAAGAGGTGACCACTGGGAATGGATTTCCCTTCTGAAGCTACCTGAGGCACAGTTGATTAGAAATATGAACTCTCTCTGTTTCTCTCTCTTTCTCTCTCTGTTGCTGACCCTCCTTTCTGTCTCTGTCTCTCTCTCTATCTCTGTCTTTGTCTGTCTCTCTCTCTCTTCCTCCCTCCCTTCTTTCCTCCCTCCCTCCAAGAGATCATTATTTCTCCATTAAAAATAGTATTTTTATTTTCATTTATTTTACGAATGAGAAGATAAAGCCCATTTCCTCCATTCCAGCAATAGTAATACCACCAAGAGAGTAGATAGCTAGAAAGAGGAAACTTGAAGGTAAAAGTCAGATCACCACCTGAGAACACTGGGATTCCTTAAGCTGCACCTCAAGTGGTATCAGGGCCGTACCTCCTAATTCCTGGGAAAACATTAAGTCTGTTTTCTCAGTTTTAGGGTTTTCCTCCTACATGTTTTATTTTTCTATCCAGTCTTTAGCACCAGCTCTGCTGGGTATATGTGAGAAGGCAATGAGGCTTGGAAGCGGTGTCAAAGGAGGTAATGGCCTCAGTGCCTTTGGCTTTGAGGGTGGGACCCTGGCCAAACTGGCTTCAACAGTAGGGAAGTGTCTCGTCTCATAAGGTGAGAGGCCCTGTGGTAAGGTTGCCTCACGGCTCAGTTTTCTCAAGCTTTGCAGTGTGTAGCTCTGCCCTTCTGCATTAATGCCACTTAGTCACCAGGTTGGTTTGCCTTGTCACAAGACAACTGCAGCTCCTTCCCTCTTTTAGATTCCACCAGGACTTTGGGGCTCACATGATCCCAGGGAAGGAGGGAGAGCACTGGATTTTGGTCCATGGTACTCACTAAGGTTACTGAATTTTTCCTTCTGCTGTATGAAGTGACTGTCCATTGCTGGTCCTTCCCTGCAAGGGCTTCTTGGCTGGGCTCCAGAAGGACCCTGGTAGAGTCATGTAAATTCCATGTGATACAGGTTAAAAAAAAAAACAGGCTTCACAAGTCAGGGATCAGCAACAGGAGACTTAAGAATCCCTTTCTTGGCATCACATGCAGGGAGGTGCCTGGTCCTGACAGGCTGTGCCCTAGGTGGGCTCCCCCTGCCCTGCCTTGTTCCCCCTCCTTATGGGGTGAGAGAGAGGTACTTTATCAGGTGAAAACTGTTATTTTGGGTTTAGAAACCAAGCAGTCTCAGCATGGGCACCCAGTATTTAGGGGAACATGGGGAAGGCCTGCTGCCCAGCTTCTGGATCTCCGAGGACTATAAGAAACTGAAGCTCCTGCTGCTGGAGTCCCCTGGCCTCAAGAGAAGCCCTACTAGGTCAGCCCCTCCCTCCTGGGTGACGATGGGTTGACTTTCAGCTGATCTGTTGCCTGGAAACACAGAAAGGTCGTTTTGAACAATACTGTCTGTCCTTCCCCAGGAGAATCTGGGGTATTGGGGATATAAACCTTGGGTACCTTCTGGAATTCCCTGAACCACCCCCTTCTTGCTCTTGGCTGATGTCTCCACACACTTTGTGGCACTCCACTATTTTGGAACTTGGAGAAAACACCACAGGGAGAGGCATAAGGCCGGGCATCCTGAGCAGCCACCCAGAGATCAAGAAACAACTCAGGAGAGGTAGTTCAGTTCAGGAGAGTTAGTGCCCCCTGGGGTGGACCTTTACCAACAGGAAATGGGAGATAGGAGTGAGCTGGGCAAATGTATTTCCTCTTCTCTCTCCCTCAGGATGCAGATCCTCCTTCAATTCCTGCAGAGAAATCCTGCATGGAGATAAACCAGCTGCTGAGAGAACCGCTGAGCCTCCTTAAGGTTCCTTCTGAAGTGGCAGTCAGCTTGGTAATATAATGCATTATCTGGCTAGCACTGGCTTTTGTCTCCATTCTCTTTTTCCCTCACTCTCACTACTCTGGGCTTGTATCTCCAAATAAATCATTAATACCCCAATCTTTGTGGGAGCCTCTGCTTTCTAGAGGACCCAGGCTAAGACAGTGGGTATACTCCAAGTCCACCTGGGTCAGTATCAACATAGATGTGCCAAGCAGACACTATGTGAATTATATGATCTTTTCACCGAATTCTTACAACAACCCCTGCAGTGTTGGTACTATTGTTATCCCTGTCTTAAGATAAGGAAACTAAGGCTCAAAGAGGTAAAACCACTTGCTGGAAGCTACGGAGCAGCAGAGCTGGGCACATATGCAGGACTCGGTGCAATTCTAAAACCAGTCTGGCAAGCACTGCACCCAAAGCCTCTTATGTAGGCCATGACCTACTTATCTCAGTACCTAAGATGGTGGCTGGTCCCAGCAGGGCGCCTGCAGGGCCTACACCCCAGTGTGCAGCCTCTGCCCCAGCCAAGGGGGCACCTGGGAGGGGGGACCAGAAAACCTTGCAAGACATGGGGCAAAGGCATCAGGTAAAAAGAAATGCAAAGCCTTACCAGCTCCTTTCTCAGCCACTCCAGAGTCTGCCCAAGATTTGGGGTTGGCTCTTCTGCTGTTTTCATCTCAGTGTCCTTGGTGAGACCTTGATGCTGACCTGGTAATGGGCTTGAGAGCCCTTTGACTTGTTCAGTCTCCCTCCTGCTTTAGGTTGTATGCAGTCTGACCAGTCACTAAGGATGGAGTTAATGAGAGCAGAAAGTGGCTCACATTGGAAAATGTAGGTTTTTTTTTTTTAAAGGGCTTCAGTGCTCTGAACAGAACAAAGAGGGAGGGCAGGAGGGAGACCATTGGGATATTAGTGTCTCAGTGCCTGCAGGTTCCAGAATCCAAGATCTGATGCCAACAGGATCAAGGACACTGAAAGGCTTTAAATGATAAGAACAATAATTATTATGAGAATAGGTGTCCCCTTCTGAGGGCTCTAAGTGAGAAATATATATATATATATTATATATAATATATATGTTATATTATATATATTATAATATATATATTATACATAATATATATGTTATATTATATATATTATAATATATATTATACACATATATTATATATATTATATGTTATATTATATATATTATATTATATATATTATATTATATATATTATAAATATATATAATATATTATATATATTTTATATATACACACACATATATATAAAATCTCTCTACACAGAATCTCTCTCTATAAAAATATATATACTCTATTATTTATATATAAAATCTCATTTATACACATTATATATTATATATTATATGTAGTATATTTGTATATAAATTTATATATAAATAAAATCTCATTTAGGTGAATACATCATCTACTGCATCTGCATCCCATCCCCTCCCTCCCTTCCTCACCTACCCATAGAGTCTAGATAAAGGAAAATGCTCACTCTCCAAGTCTCCTTACTTCTGGGATGCCCAGGTGTCCCATTTCTAGCAAATGAGATCAAAATAGAAATTTGCTATTAGACTTCCAGGAAAACTTTTGCCTACCTGATAAAAGGAAAAATGTCAATGATGCTCCCCCTTTACTCCTACTTTCTTCCCCTTCCTTCTGCTTCAGATGTGGATGTGATGCTTGGATTCACAGTAACCATCTTGTAACCCTAAGACAAAGGTCAGGAAAATTGCAGAGGCATTGGAATCACTGAATCACAGAATCACTAACAATAAACTCCACTTTTAATTAGGCAAACACAGTCCTAACTGACATACTATTTATTTTTCATAACACTGCGAAGTGGGTGTCCTTTAATTTTTTCCTCAACAAAGATTAAGTACCTACTATTTGCCAAGTTCTGCTGTAGGCACTGGGGATATAGCCTCAAATCAGAGAGACAAATATCCCACTTTCTTGGAGCTGGCATCATAATGGATAGAAACAAACAATAATCAAATTAATATATGATGAAAATAAATAGGACCTATTCTCATGTAGGTTTTTAAATTTTTTTATTCTACCCACATGAGGTAGGAACCCCAAACCGAGAATTAACATAGTGGCCCCAGATAAAGAGCTGAAGTGACTCACAAAACAAACTGAACCCATTCTGGAAGGGCTGCCTCAACCCAGGGCACGCAAGCTATCCTGAAGATGAATTTATAATCCAAAATTACAAAACACACAAGGAAACCATTCCCCATAAGTGAGAGTCAGCAGATACCATCAATAGCAGGATCAGACTCCTCTCCCCCTAAGAACTTCAGATGAAGACAACAAAAAAAGTATTTTGAAAAGAATTAAAGTCATAGAAGAAGGAATCAAAAACATAAGAAAAAAAGACACTATTAAAAAAGGCAGATAGACTAATGGTTGCTAGAGTTGGGGAGTGGTCAAAATTGGTGGACTAAAAAGGTACAAACATCCAGTTATAAAATAAATAAGTCATGAGCACGTAATGTACAGCATGGTGACTATAGTTAATAATACCGTATTGCATATTTAAAAGTAGCTAAGAGGGTAACTCTTAAAAGTTCACATCATAATAAAAAATATTCTATAACTATGTATGGAGATGGATATTAACTAGACTTACTGTGGTGATTATTTTGCAATAATTACAAATATCAAATCATTACATTGTATGCCTGAAACTAATGTAGTGTTGTATATCAACTATAATGCAAAAAAAGACAGATTTGAAAAAGAACTAAATAAAATTTATAGAAGTAAAAATTATAGCAACTGTTTATAAATTGAAGAAAAAAGAAGCACATTTAGTGGAGCTCTGTAATATAGAGCTAGGGCAGTGGGTGGACATAGGGAGGCAGACTGGATTCAGTAGAAGGAAAATGTAGAATCCTTCTAAGCAGTGGGCACTCAGTGGAGTATGGAAGCACAACCCATATGGTCAGTGAGGCTGGATAAGGTGCTCTACTGCTCAGTGGTGGGACCTGAAACTCATTCCAAGTATGAGATGAACTGGGCAGGAAAAGGGGTGTTGGATAGGAAGCCAGGACATCTGGGTTCTAACCCAGCTCTACCAAATTTTCTGTGTGAACTTAGACCTCATCCTTCCCATCTTAGGCATAACAAAACTCAAAAGAGTTACAACATTAAGTTGTAAAAAATGTCACATTTCTTGTACACTAGGGTTTTTTACAGCCTGAGGTACATTTTGACTGCCACATATGAGAAAATTTTATGTGCAATTTCACCTTATTGAGTTGTCACTCTTTGGAACCAGAGAGGACCTGAGAAACTCTTGCCTACCACATCATACCCCTTCTGAACACAGAGGCCAGAAATGATTTCTTCTGGACAGGTCACCAGGCTTTGTGTCACATGACCCTATAATTATGCGACAACTGCCTGGATCAGAGATGAGTGCCCCAGCCCAAGGCAGCCATCTACAGACTGAACAGGAAGGAGATCTTTGGCTTATGGGTGATAAGCAGGAAAGGAACAATATTCACCTAGTGGTGACCAAATGATCCAATCAGATCACTTAGAGAATGTAAATTTGCCACAGATAAAGAGGTTGGGTTGTCATAAGGATGCTGTATAATAAACCTCCCAAACGCCTTACCTTCAAACAACAATTACTTACTTTTCCTTTTGAGTTTGTGGGTTGGTGGGGATGGTCTACATCAGATCAGATCTGCATATTTGAGCCTGCTTCATAGGTCTCTTGTCCTCTTCCTGGAATCACTGGGCTACTGGAGTGTGTTCTTTTCCTTGCAATGGTAAAAGATAAGAGAGCAAGTGGAACCATGCAGGACCTCTTGTCACACTGTCACTTTTACCACATATCATTAGGCAAAGTGAGTCACAGGCCAAGCCCAAAGTTAAAGGGTCAGGGATGTACACTCTATCTAGGAAGAGGTCACATCATGTGTGGAGCTGGGGAAGGGTGAAGAAGTGAGACTCATTCTACACCAGGAAGGAAATTAATTCAGAAATGGGGCCACAGGCCTGGAGGGGCCCAGAGAGAAGGCAGCAAGCAGAAATCATCAGGTGGCAGGACCTGGTGATAAGAAGGATTGCTGGGTGGCAGTGACAAGAGACCCAGAAAGAACTAGAGACTTGAAGAATCTAGACTAGGTATCATGCTAAGCCTTTGACATACATATTTTGTTTCATCCTCAAAACCTATGATTGCAATTCCCAGGCCATGTGCCAAGGCACCCTGAGGCATGACAGAAATCTCACAGAAGTACTACAAAATATTTTTTTTTAATTTTGAGGAAAACACAGTAATATCTGCCAGGTACTGTGCAAACTACAATTATTGTTTGAACCTAATTGCTTAACAAATAACTATTAGGTATTATTTGTGCCTGGCACACTGCGAAAATGTTACTAAGATGCTAAGGGTGCTGTGAACTGAGAAAGTTTAGGAACCTCTGCCTATGAGGTAGCTACCATAAAATGCAGTTAACTGCAGATAATGGCAAAGTTATCTGCAGATAACTGCATTTTATGGTTGATTACAAATAGATCCTATTATTAGCCCCTTTTTATAGACAAGGAAACTAAGGCTCAAAGTGGCATGGATTTTCCTAGGATCACCCCAGCAAGTAAATAATGGGGCTGGAATTAGAACTTGTTTTCTTTGACCTGTGTGCAGGGTGTTGCCTGTTGTCTTGCAGTGATGGGGGGCCAACCAGCTCAAGCCAGGCCATCTGCCACCCTCCTGGGAAAGTCCAGTGGGTTTCTGCCCAATACAGTTGTGATGTTGATAGGAATGCCTGACAATTAGTCTGGTACTCTGTCCTTGGTCTCCAGTGCCCTAACTGACCTGAAAAGCCATTTCTTGTGGTTAACTTGTTTGATGCACTTTCATTTATTTTTAATCCACTGTTAGGATTTTGGCTCATAGCACAATTTATGTAATAGAAATGCTTGGCATGTGGTGATAGGGGGAGATGGAGTCAGGAGGCCTAGAAAGAGAAAGAACTTAAACTGTGAGTGAGGAAAAATGTCCTCACCAAATACAAAGCCAGAATGGCCATCTATTCATCATCCATGAGCAGCTAATAATATGGCTTCCATGCATCAGACCCTGCACTGAATGATGGGGGTACAGTAGTGAGCAAGAAAGATCTCATACCTGACCTCACGGAACTTATGGTCCAGTTAATAGGAATATCTTCCAGATGGGGCAAGTGGGCTCAGAGATGTCATTTAGCTTTGCTTCCATGTCTGACTCCTAGCAGTCAAGTGGTTCAAAAGTTATACTTTATGTCACAAGACTGGCACATATATATGCAGAATGAATACATGAAAGAAGAAAGGAGTAAATTTGTGAATGAAGAAACTATGGCTCAAATGGAGATGTGAGTTGTCTAGGCAAGTCAGCAGCTGTGGCAAAAACAGCAGGTTGCCCTTCACTGTCCCTTCTCCTAGTCACACATGGCAAAAGATTACATTCCCAGACTCCCTTACAGATGAGTGTGGTCATGTGACAAATCCTGACCAATGGGATATAAATGGAAGTGATTTGTGCAATTTCTGGGTTGTGTCCTTAAAAGGAGGAGGAGGGTTCCTGCCTTGTCCTCTTGCTGACTGGAATGTAGCCATTATGGCTGGAGGTGAAGCAGCCACTTAAACCACAAAAAGAAACAACCCAGGCCTCTTGTGACTGGTGAAGCCACCATGCCAAGGTTAACTGCCAAGTATACTTTTATGTAAGAGAGAAATCAGTTCTGTTTTATTGAAAACACTATTATTTTCATTCCCTTTAATGCAGGAGTCAAACCAATGTCCTAAGACTATAGCAGCAGAGCTAGCAGCAGGTCATTTCCATTGACTTCCCCTACTCAGACCCTTTCTATAATTTTTCACCCATATATTTAATTCTCTTCCAAGTGTTCTCTTCTTTGTAACCTGATCTGCTCCTCACAACAGCTCTGTGAAGTCCATTGAAGAGAGAGAAATTCTGTGATGCTCACGGGGCAGACAGGGAATCCAAGATGCAAGGGTAGTAGATGATCTGTCCTGAGGCATATGAGCAGAGTTATCCCCATCTCCCGGGTGAGGAAAGTGGGCTCAGAGATGTCATTTAGCTCTGCTTCCATATCTGACTCCTAGAATAGGATCTTACCACTCTTACAGCTGTCCCCTCTCCTCTATTGGGCACCTTAGCCCTCATCCCTACTTAGTAAAATACAAATTAGGTGGATGTTTAGCAGAAAGCAGCTTCCACATATGAGAGCCCTCAAACCATCCCACACTCTCTTCCTGCCACATGAGCACATACCATCACATAAAATAGAGGGAACACAAAAATGGAGTGTAGTTGTCTTGGGGGTCCCAACACTGCATCTCCTTCTGTGTCCCTTTGGCCCAGACAAGCAAGACCAGTAATACAATCATCGTCTTCTACCTGTGTCCTCAGAGATCTCAGGACCCAGTATCTTTGTACTATTTTGGAAAAGTCCTACATCCTCAAGTCAGGAAAGGATAGCCTCTGACCAGACGAGGTGGTAGAGAGTCTGGTAAAGCAGAATAGAATCGTGGGAAGAGTGTCCTGTGGCCTCAACTAGCCTTGGGTGTGACTCTAAGGCAAGTTGCCTAATTGATGTGAGCCCTAATTCCCTCCCCATGTGAATGAGCTCCAAGTTCCCAAGCTGTCAGAGTCAGGGTAGGTGGGTGGGACCGGAAAAGATAACCCACATGAACAGGGAACAGACCACAGAAGGTGTTCCATCAGGGCTCCTCCTTCTCCTCTCTTCCTGGTCTATCCTCTCCCAAGGGAATGACTATAAATCCAGCTAACCCAGAGCCACCAGTGCACCAGGTCCTCCTGGCCTAGGGAGAAGGGCACATAGATGAGAGAAGACAAGGCTCCTGCCCTCACAGAGCTGCAAGGAAGAGGCACTTGCTCTTACAGAGGCTGGGAATGTGGACCTTGATTTCCCTTCTTTCTCTTTCCATGGCAGGGAGAGATCTCAGCACCCAGGTTTTCCATTCCTCACAGCTGAGAGCTTCAGATAGACCAGATGGAGAGGAAGGGAATGCCAACCAGGTGGCTAAAGGTGTGTGTGCATGTAGGGGTGTGTGTGTGTGTGTGTGGTCACACCTTCCAAGGCCTGGACATGTCCACCAATTCATTTCCTTAAGTCCCTGAACTAGTCCCATTACCACAATATCAGGGTTGCTCCATAAAAGCATCAGAGCTCCAGGAAAACCAAATGAGCAAGGCTGGTGCCACAGGGTAAACATAAAAAAAGTGAACAAACCCAGACACCAGATTCGGCAAGGTGCCCAGAGGCAGATGAAACTGAATGGGGTAGGAGAGAGGAGGCATGTGGCTGATCAGCACTTGTACTCCAGGTCTGTTGTCTATTTAAGATCTCAAAAATCAATCTGGAAGTCTGAGGCCCTTGGTTCAGGTTGTACTTCTACTGACCCTCAGGTATGATCAATCTCTTCTCTCTTTGGCACTCAATTTCCCCAAATGTAAAATTGGGGATAATATAAACAAACAGGAATTTTGCATGTGCTTTGAAAATTATGATGGAACCCAGCATAGTAGTTATGAGGACTGAGCTGGGGTCTAAATTTGAATCCTGGATCTATGGTATACCAATTGTGTGACCTGAGGCAATTTGTTGACCACTCTATGCCTCCATTTCCTCATCATAAAATGGGGATAATAATAGGACCTATGTGATAAGACAGTTAAAATGATGAGTTAAGATTTGTAAAGCACTTAGAACAGTGCCTGGTGTATAGGGAGGCCTATATAAGTGTTTGTCAACCAAAGGAAACACACAAGTAATTTATTACTATTACTTCATTTCTGAGCCTGTAAAGTGTTGTTTCTTTCCCCTTTCATGAATACTTTTCCCTTCTTCCCCTTCCTTCATCTAGTGAAATCTCAATCTTATCTGAGTTATTCTCTCATATCACCCTCCTGGACACACTGCAGACGTTTTTCAGTTTTCTCACCTGGAACATATGCAGTCAGATTAAATCTATATTTTCAAACTTCAGCTACTCACATACCTCCTTCTCAATTTTTGCCTACCAACTTTGCTTTGATTTACTTATATTTGTCTTTAAACTGATCATGTTAGGTAGGAATAGTTTTTTTCTGCGTGACAGAAAATCTAAAGTAATAGTAGCTTATACAAGCTAGGAGCTTACTTCTCTAACAAATAAAAGTATGGGAAACTATCCTAGGCTGGTGTTTCCAGGGTCATCTGTGATCCAGATTCCTTCAATTTTATTGCTCCTCCATCCTAACATGCTTGCACCTCACGGTCCAAGATGGCTGCTCCAGCTCCACCCATCAGGTCTGCATCCTGGCAACAGGAACAACAAAAGGGGAGAAAGAGAGCACAGCTCCCTTTATAAAAAGAGCACTTAATATATTTTGTCCATGCCACCTCCTCTGATATTCTAATAGCTTATTGTTTACTTGGTAATATCCAACTGCAAAGGAGGCTGGGAAATGGAATCCTTATTTTGAGTGTACTGTGCTAGCTATTGATCAAGGATTCTATCTTAGTAGAAAAAAGGGAGCATGAATACTGGAGCAAATTATATGGTGTCTCAACTTTACATTGACATATTTTTTTCTGTCCTCACTCTAAGTAATATTATCCATGATATCTTTAGTTTCATGAGCTAGTTATGTTTTCCTAAAATACATTAAAATAAATGCCTAGTCATTAAAATGAATTCACATAAGTATGTGTAGATATAGATATGGCATAGATGGTGGTAGACTGTTACTATTCCCAGTGATCCATACCTCTCAGTATTCATACCCTTATGTAGACCCTTCCTCTTGAATCTGGGCTGGCCTGTGACTTGCACTAAAGCAATAAAATGCAGCAGAAGTGATCTGTACCTGTTCAGCCCTTGGCTTTAAGAAGCTTCAACAGCTTCTTCTTTTGTACCCTGGGGAAAGCCGAGTGCCATATAAACACTCTGACTACCTTGAGACCACCATTGTGTGAGGAAGCCCAAGATAATCACCTGGAGAGACTGTGTGGAAGAGACTAGAAAAACCCTGCTGACAGTGAGAAGCAAGATCCCAGATACATGGCCAACTTTGAGCTTTTCCAGTCACCTCCTAGCTTTTTTTTATCACCCCAGCTAACACCATAGAGCAGAATTGACCTGTCCTCACTGAGTCCAGCCCAACCTGCAAAACTGAGCAAATAAATTATGAGTTTCCTTTTAAGCTGCTAAGTTTTGGGGGTAGTTTCTTATGCAGTGATAGCCCAAACACTTAACTATATAACACCTAAAATCATGTTATGTACCACTACCCTTTGGAAAATTCTGGATTAAGTGATGTTCTCACATTCTACAAGAGGTCTCCATTCTCTCACAGACCCATACATCACAGATAAATAACTGCAGTGAATTGACTGAAGACCTATCACATGCAAGCACGACCACAAAAACCTCCCAAATTGTCTCCTTTCTCTCTTGTCCCTTGCACCTGGGAGCAGCCAGAGAAAGAATGTTTTCAAAATGCAAATCTGATCACATCTCTCTCCTGCTTATTATCTACTGCAATATTCACAAGGAGTCTTCTTAGGTTCAACTACGCACTCAGACTTAACAGATGACCATAAGCTACACTTGGCATTGACCTACTCTGTGGGATATAGTACAGGAACTTCAGCTTGCTAACATGGCAAAGAATGTCAGCATCAAGCATTTCTTTCAGGGGGAGTCCTTGCTGCTGTCTATCAGAGCAGTACAGCATAGGTGCAAGATGATGAGATCCCCATTTGGTGGGTACAGAAGTCATCCTAGCTTAAAAGCTTCATGTCCCACAGGAGCCAATATCTTTGGAGTTGCCCAGTTATATGAGTCGCCATACTCATGAAGCCCAAAGTATGATTTCCCACCAGGTACTTACAATTCCTCCCAGCCAAATGCAATCAGGGGTCTTTTTAAAACAACAACAACAACAACAACAACAACAACAACAACAACAACATTTTTAGAACAATCTTAAATTTACAGAAAAATTGGGAAAAGAGTACAGAGAGCTCCCATATACCCCACATTCAGTTTCCTCTATTATTAACACCTTATATCAGTATGGTATATTTGTTACAATTAATAAGCCAATATTGATACATTATTAGCTAAACTTCATACTTTATTCAAATTCCTTTAGTGTTTACCTAATGTTATTTTTCTATCCCAAGATCCTATTGAGGACACCATACTACATTTAGTCATCATGTCTTAGCGGTGACAATTTCTCAGATTTTCCTTGCTTTTGATGTCCTTGATAGTTTTGAGGTGTACTGGTTAAGTATTTTATAAAATATCCCTCAGTTGGGATTTGTTTTAGGATTACCTCATGGCTAGATGAGGGTTATGGGTTTTGAGAGGGGAATCACAGAGGTAAGGTGACTACTCATCACATCATATCAAGGATATATACTATCAACATGATTTGACTGTTGATGTTGACCTTTATCACCTGCCTGAAGTAATCAGGTTTGTCATGTTTCTCCCCTCCCCAACTCTTTCATACTATCAAAAGTCACTATACTCAGACCACACTTAAAAACTGGGAAGTTATGTTCCCTCTCCTTGAGGTTGGTATATCTACATATTTGGATTTCTGCATGAGAGATTTATCTTTTCTCACCCATTTTTTCATTTATCACACTTTAGGTTACAATCCAATATTTATTTATTTATTTTGTTGATCAAAATTTTCCAGCTTTGGTCATTGGGAGCTCTTTCAGTTGACCTCCCATCATTCCGTGTGTGTGTGTGTGTGTATGTGTGTGTGTGTGTGTGTTTATTTAAGCATTTCTTTACTTTCTGGCAATATAAGAAGCTCCAGGCTCATTTTGTATATTTCCTGCCCCAGTCCTAGAATCAGCCATTTCTCCCTGGTTCCTTTTATTGGAGAATGGTATTAGAAACCAAGATCTGGGCCCTAGGTGTGCTCATTGCTATTCACTATCATTGCTTCTAGGATGTCTTGGTTGACAGAAAAAGGAAATATGTGGATGTATACTAACCTGTGTGAATATACATATCTATATGTAATCATCTGCATCTATGTTAACTTAAGCATGAGTTCATATCGATATCTCCAATTCTAATCTGTTACATGGATTATTCTAGCCTCCTCCTCACAGGTCATTTTTATCATAGCGATGTTGCCTAGTAACATAGTGGACATATGTTTGTCTGTTTCCAAGGAAACAGAGCTAGACAGTTAACCAAACGTATAATTCTCATGCAAAAGAGGAAAAGATTTTAACCCTTTATTCTCACTAATCAGCAGCTACCCACTGCTCTGAAGATAAAGAACTAACTCTTTGGCCTATGAAATTCTGCGGTGACCTGGCCTGCTGAAAATCTAGTTGTGTCTCCTGCTATGTTCCTTACTGAGCTCTCCATGGCAACCACTGTAGTCCCCTTTGAGCCTCACACTCACCATACTCCCCTGCCTCCGGGGCCTCTGCCCATGCCAGTCCCTCTGCTGGATCTCTCTTCTTTGCCCTCTTTATCTGACTGCCTTCCATTAATCCTTCTGATTTCAGTTCAATCCTTGCTTCTGCAGGAAGGCCATCCTCATCTCCCAGGCTAGGTCAGCACTTTCTTTCAGGTTGACATAACACTATGTACCTTTGCTTTGTAGCACATACTATAGTCGCAGTGCTACATTTACTTATCCTTTCTCCCACTAGAATACAAGCTTCTTGGGGGTATGGATGAAGTTTACCTAGTTAACCAGTATATAATAGGCGTTCATATTCTCTTTGTTGAAGTTCTCAGTGTGTTCATCCATTCTTTTCTCCAGTTTAGTGAGCATCTTTACGATTATTACTTTAAAGCCTTAGTAAATTACTTATCTCCATTTCACTGATGTTTTTTTCCTTGAGGTTTAATCTTGTATTTTTCATTTCGAACATATTCCTCTGTTTCTTCATTTTGTTTGACTTTGTGTTGGTTTCTATATAACAGATGAACCAACCACCTCTCTCAGTCTTGAAAGAGTGGCCTCATATAGAAAATGAACCTTGTCATTCAGCCCTGCCTAAGCTCTTAGCTGTCTCTCAAAACTTTGTGTTTGTCCTATTACATTTTTAATAGCTCCCTATAGCTGAGGGTATGCCAAGACCTATCAATGTCCTAAAGGGGAGGATCTTAGCATGCAAATATATATAGTCTTGTGGGACTACAAGTATAAGCCCTACTGGCTACCAGAGCCAGGTAATCTGGAGGTATCCCCTGGGTTACAGCTGCAAAATTCATGGCTGCAGATGAATGTATAAGCTCTTTTCTGGGTGATACTAGTGGGCTAGAGCAAGACAGAAGGAAAGTGCCAAGATGGCATCCATACCCTATGTTCCTTGAGAGCAGCTCCATAGGCCACTAAATGTGTACCAAACCTGAAACCTGCCCCTCAGGCCAAAGATCCAGGACAAGCAAAGAGGCCTCCCTCACAGAAAGACTGGGGATGTGCTTCAGTCCACTGTCTGTGCACTGGAGGTGGCAGCTCGCCAAGCACTGTCTTTCCAATTGTCATGGTCCCATGGGACCCAGGAATGAAAGACCCCCTGGCCACTAAATCCAGGCAATCAAGGGGTGTTCCCTAGGCAGCAGCTGCAAAATACAGTGTATCAGAAACATATAAAGCTCCCCTTCAGGAGACACTGGCACTCTGGAGCATGTCAGGTAGTGCCAGCCCTCTGAGATCTCTGAAAAGGATTACAGTCAGCCCCTAGATGCATGCTTAATTAGAAGTCTGCCCCTCAGGCCTCAGTCATGATGATTAGGCAATAAGCCTCCTTCACAGGAAGACTGAGCTCCAGGGTCTGTTGCCTCTTGCTGGGGTAGCTGTTTAAGAACTCATTCCCCCTTGGACCCACAAGCATAAGCCCCTCTGGCCACCACAGCCAGGCAATGTAGAGGTGTCCTTTGGCAGTACTCATAAAAATTGGGGTGCTAGATAAGGGTATAACATAAGCTCCTTTCTGGGTGACACCAATTATTAAAGTCCATGGGACTATGAACATAAGCTCTTCTGGTCTCCAGTGCCAAGCAACAAGAGGTGTCCCTTAGGAAACAGCCACAACAATCAGGGTACAAGATGTGTATAAAAGCTCTGTTCTGTGAGATACTGGTGCCCTAGAGCATGACAATAGGAGAAAGTACCTGCCAGTCTCCATCCCCAGAGAGTCTTCTAGCAGGCTCTTACATGTGTGTGTTAAATTAGATGCCTGCTCCTCAGGCCAAAGCTTTAATATAAGCAGCTCCTTCACTTTAAATCTGAGTATGATTGGCTGCCTCTGAGCTGGGCCCTGGGGTGTGTGAGTCTGAGTGTATGAGGCTTTTAAGAGCAATTTCTCAAATTGCTTCAGTCTTGTGGGTCTCAGGATGCAAGGCCCATTGTTTTCAAAGTTAGATGTACTGAGGGCTCATATCTTAAGTGTCTTAAAAGTTGGAATGTCCAACATGGGGTTTGAACCCTTTACTCCTTAAGGAGAAGCTCTGGGTTTTGAGTTGCCTCCCTGTTACGGGTTGCCATGCCAGGGGTGAGGTTAACAGTGAGATTGTGTCCCAGTCTTTCCTAGATGAATAAAAAGAAAGGATCAATCAACTTGAAGACAAGACAGTGAAACTCACCCAATTAGAGTAGCAAAAAGAAAAAAAAAGAATGAAAAAAAAGTGAAGATAGTTTAAGGGAATTACAGGAAAACATTAAATAGCCTAAGATTTGAATCATAGGGCTCCCAGGTGAGAAAAGAAAGAAAAGGGGGCAGAAATATTATTTGAAGAAATAAAGGCTGAAAACTTTCCTAACCTGGAAGAAGGAAACAGATATCCAGATCCAGGAATATCAGAGAGTTCCAAAAAAGAGAAACCCAAAGAGATCCATACCAAGACACATTATAACTAAAATGTCAAAAGTTAAAGACAAGGAGAGAACATTAGAAGCAAGAGAAAAACAACTTCTTATGTACAAGGGAACCCCCATAAGATGATAAGCAGATCTTTCAGGAGAAACTTTGCAGGTTTGAAGGGATGGCATTTAAAGTGATGAAAAAATAAAACTTCCAACCAAGGATACTTTCCCCAAGTGATGATTGAGAAGTGAAGGAGAGATAAACATTTTTCTAGACTAGCACAAGGTAAAGGAGTTCATCACCACTAAACTGGCCTTACAAGAAATGTTAAAGGAACTTCTTTAAGCTGAAAAGAAAGGACTCTAGTTAGTAATAAGAACATAAGTGAAAGACTAAATCTCACTGGAAGTTAGATACATAGTAAAGGTAGTGGATTAATCGCTTATAAAGCTAGTGTGAAGGTTAAAAGACAAAAATAGTAAAAAAAAAACAACAACTATGATTACAATAATTGTTGAAGGGCTACACAAGATGAAAAGATGTAAAATATGACATCAAAAACATAAAATGTGTGTGGGGAGGGTGAGAGTAATAACATCGAGCTTTACAATGGGATCAGACTTATGTTGTTATCATCTTAAAATAGACTATTATATTATAGATATGTTGTTAAATGCAAGCTTCCTCTCATGGTAACCACAAGCAAAACATATAGTAAATACACAAAAGATAAAGAAAAAAGAAATAAAAACATACCACTGTAGAAAATCATCAAACCACAAAGGAAGAGAGCAAAGAATAGCAAAGAACAGAGGGGAACTACAAAACAGCCAGAAAACAATAAACAAAATGGCAATAATCACACACCTATCAAGAATTACTCTAAATGGATGGAGGGGGAAAAATGGTGTAGATGATAGAGGCTCTGTTCATCCCTCTGGCAACCAAATCAAAGTTGTGACAGACACAAGGAGCAAACAGTAAGGAAAAATCCCCTGGGATCTAGATGAACAAGCCATACAACTAGGGAGAAATCTAAGAAGTCACACTGCAGTGGCAGAAGGTAGAACTGGGAGAGGATGCAAAGATGCCTGGGCCCAGCAGCTGAGTGGGAAGGAGGCTGTGGAAGTGGCAGCAGCAGATGCCTCTTAAAGGGATCGCTTCCATGAGCAGACTTCTGTGGTGACAGACCTGCTCACTCTGAGCACCAGTGCTGGTTCGGCTGCACAGGGACTTACAGGATGACAGTGAGTTATTGGAATGAGGCCTGCAGCGAGGCCCGCCCCCACAGCCCCCCAGCACTGGCTGTATCCATTGTTCCTCTTTTGAGCCCTTCTCCCCGCCAGTGCACAGACCTAGCACTGCCATAGCAGAGACGTCATCAAACTGGATAACAGAGGTTGCTCTGCCCAGAGGATTCTCTGAAACTGTGCCTCCTCCAACTCGTGGCCCTACCCAAGCCACATCCAGGTATGTCTTCAGCAAGTCAGGTGCTCCTTGCTGAGAGCAGTGCCTAGACTCACACTGGAGCCAGCTTGCCTTGGTTTCTGGTGTGGCCTTTTGAGGCAACTATAAGTACAGCATCTATTGACTGCTTGCTGAATCTTAACAGGTGGCCCAGGAGGGGCACAGGCTTGGGCTAAAGTTGGCATGCAGCTGAACCCCTCTAAGAACTGTGCCCCTGGACACCTACTACACAATGTCGTACTAATAAGACTGAGACTTAGAATCTTTGCTTAGTACGTGGATACAGACACAGAAACACAGCCATATGGGAAGACAAAGAAGCAGAAACCATATGAGAGAATGAACAGATCCAGAAATAATGGAGTCAAGCAATCTAACAGGTACAGAGTTCAAACACTGGTTATAAAGATGCTCAGTGAACTTATGGGAAGGGTAGATGAATTCAGTGAGAATTTCAACAGAGATAAAAAACATAAAAATGGAAATGGAAATTACAAAAGAGAACCAGTCAGAAATGAAGAAAACATTATCTGAGATGAGAAGTATATTAAGTGGAATAATCAAAGAGAATAAAGAAGAGGATCAAATGACCTATATAGAGGATGAGAAAGCCAAGGACACTCAATCATAATGGCAAGAAAAAAGAAGCCAAGACTATAATAATAATTTAAAGAGCTTATGGGACACTATTAAAGGTAAAATTATCTGTTTCATGGGGGCACCCAAGGGAAAACAAGATGTTGAACAGCTATTTGAAGAAATAATGATGGAAAACTTCCCTAACCTAGTGAAGGAAATAGACATAAAACTCCAGGATGCTCAGAGAGTCCCAAAAACCAGGAATCCAAAGAGGCCCACACCAAGACACATCATAGTTAAAATGCCAAAGGTTAAATACAAAGAGAGAATCTTAAAAGCAGCAAGAGATAAGCAGATAGTTACAAGGGAGCACCCATAAGATTGTTAACTGATTTCTCAAAAGAAACTATGCAGGACAGAAGGGCTTGGCAAAAAATATTCAACATGATGAAAAAACCCAAGATCTATAACCAAGAGTACTTTATCTAGCAAAGCTATCATTTAGAGTTGAAGGACAGATAAAGAGCTTCCCAGACAAAAATAAGCTAAAGGAATTTATCATCACCAAGCCAGTAATACAGGAAATGTTGGAGCGATTTCTTTAAGAAGAAAAAACATGTATCAAAAACAGGAATAAAGAATGGTAAAAACTATATTCCAAACAACAAGTTCCTCAAATGGAAAAGAATTAAGTGCTCCAAACAAAATATAGAGGTGGCTGAATGGATAAGAAAACAAGACTCCTACATATGCTACCTACAAGAGACTCACTTCAAATTAAAAGACACACACAGACTAAAAGGAAGGGGACGGAAAAAGATATTGCCTTGATGGACTTAGAGGGTATTGCATTGAATGAAATGGGTTGGATAGAGAAAGACAAATATCACATGATTTCACCTGCATGTGGAATCTAAAGAAAAAATCATCATCAACTACAACAAAAGCAGAAATAAACTCAAATATACAGAGAATATTTTGAGGGATACTAGATGGGAGGGGTTTGGGGAGGAAAAAGAGGGCAAAGGGATTGAAAAGTGCAGGTGGATGGTTGCAGAGTAGACATGGAGATGTAGAGTATAGCATAGGGAAGATGGTTAATAATGTTGGAATGAAAATGTGGCGGGAAGGAGTGGTGCTAGATTTCGTGGAGTGAGCGCTTTGTGAGTTGTGTGGATCTCTGATCAATATGCTATACAGCTGAGGCTGGTGTGTTGTATGCCAACAATAAATGAAAAACACTCATTGAATTGTACAATGTAAATGCAGGCAACTAGTTGTCTGTAATATTTCAATAAAAACAAACAAAAAAAGAATTACTCTAAATGTAAATGGATTATATCCTTCAATGGATGGATGGGGGGGGGTGGGGAAAAAAACAAGACCTACCTATACGCCGCCTACAAGAGATTCACTTTAGATGTAAGGACACATATAGATTGAAAGTGAAGGAATGGAAAAAGATATTCCATGCAAACGGAAACCAAAGAAAGCTAGAGTAGCTATACCTTTATCCAACAAAATAGACTAAAACAAAGCCTGTGATAAGAGATAAAGAAGGGAATTATATAATGATAAAGGGGTCAAACCAAGAAGAAGATATAACATTTGTAAATATTTATGCACCCAATACATGAGCACCTCTTAATATAAAAGTAAATATTTATAGATCTAAAGGGAGAGATAGCAATATAATAATAGCATGGAATTTCAATATCTCATTTACATCAATGGATAGATAATCCAGACAAAAAATCAACAAAGAAATATCAATTTTAAATGGCATCTTAGATTAGATGAACATAACAGATATTTACAGAACATTCCATCTAAAAGCAGAATACACATTCTTCTCAAGTGCACATGGTACATTTTTCAAGATAGCCATATGATAGGCCACAAAACAAGTCTTAATAAATTTAAGAGGACTGAGTCATATCAAACATCTTTTCTGATCATAATGATACAAAACTAGAAATTAATTACATCAAGAAAACTGGAGCATTCACAAATATATGGAGATTAAACAACATGCTACTGAATAGCCAATTGGTCAAAGAAGAAATCAAAAGAAATAAAAAATACCTTGAGATAAATGAAAATGAAAATATACCACACTTTAAGAGATGCATAAAAAACATTTCTAAGAGGAAAATTCAGAGCAATAACGCCTACCTCAAAAAACAAAACAAAACAAAACAAAAGCCTGAAATAAACAACCTAACTTTACAGCTCAAGGAACTAGAAAAGAAGAACAAACAAAATGCAAAGTTGGTAGTAGGAAATAAATAACAAAGATTAGAGCAGAAATAAATGAAATAGAAACTAAAATGACAATAGAAAAGATCGGTAAAACTAAGAGCTAGTTCTTTGAAAAGATGAACAAAATTGACAAACCTTTAGCTAGACTCACAAAGGAAAAAAAGAGAGGACTAAAATAAAATCAGAAATGAAAGCAGTGTTACAACTGATACCACAAAAATACAAAGGATCATAAGAGAATACTATAAAAAATTATATGCCAAACAAATAGGACAACCTAGAAGAAATAGATATATTCCTAGAAACATACAACCTACTATGACTGAGTCGTGATGAAATAGAAGATTTGAACAGACTTATTACTAGTAAGGAGATTGAAGCAGTAATCAATAATCCCTCAACAAACTAAAGTCCAAGACCAAATGGCTTAACTGGTGAATTCTACCAAATGACCAAAGAATTAATATCAATCTTCCTTAAATTCTTCCAAAAAATAGAAGAGGGGGGAACTCTTCCAAACTTATTTTACAAGGGCAGCATAACCAGACAAGGATGCCACAAGAAAATAAAATTACAGAGCAATATCTCTGATGAACAAAAATCCTCAACAAAATATTAGCAAACCAAATTCAACAATACATTAAAAGGATCATACATTATGATCAAATGGGATTTATTCCAGGAATGCAAGGATGGTTTGACACCTACAAATCAATGTGATACACCATATTAACAAAATGAAAGATAAAAAAATCATTTGATCATTTCAATAGTCTAATGGGGACTATCTCACACCACACACAAAAATAAAGGCCATAGATAACAGCCCATAGCTAACATCATACTCAATGGTGAAAAGTTGAAAGCTAAAATCAGGAACAAGATGAGGATGCCCATTCTCACCACTTTTATTCAACATAGTATTCAAGTCCTAGCCAGAGTAATTAGGCAATAAAAAACAATAAAAACTATCTGAATAAGAAAGGAATGATTGAAACTGTCACTATTTGCAGATAACATGATATTTTATATATATATATATATATATATATACATATATATATATATATATATATATATAACCTTAAAGACTTTATCGAAAACTGTTAGAATGAATAAATAAATTCAGTAAAGGATACAAAATCCATACTAAAAAATCTCTTGTGTTTCTATACTCTAATAACAAACTAACAAAATGATAAATTAATAAAACAATCCCATTTACAATTACATTGAAAATAATAAAACATCTAGGAATAAATTTATCCAAGGAGGTGAAAGACCATTATATTGAAAACTACATCACATTAAAGAAAGTGACTGAAGAAGACATAGATAAATGAAATATATTTTGTACTTGTGTATTGGAAGAAATAATATTGTTAGAATGTCCATACTACCCAAAAGCAATCTACAGATTTAATGCAATCTCTGTCAAAATTCCACTGCTGTTTTTTCACAGAATTAAAGCAAACGATTCTAAAATTTGTATGGAAACATAAAAGCCCTTGAACAGCCAAAGTAATCTCGGGAAGAAACAAAACAGAGAAAAAAAAAGCAATGCTAGAGGCATTATGCTCTCTGATTTTATACTACAAAGCTATAGTAATTAAAATAGTATGGTACTAGTATAAAAACAGACACATAGATCAATGAAACAGAATAGAGAGCCCAGAAATAAACCCATGTCTATATGGCCAATTAATTTACGTCAAAGGACCCAAGAATATACAATGGGGAAAGGACAGTCTCTTTAATAAATGGTGATGGGAAAATTGGGCAGCCACATGCAAAAGAAACGAAAAAGTAAAAGAAACTGGACTACTACTATCTTACACCGCACACAAAAGTTAACTCCAACTGGATTAAAGACTGGAACATAAGATCTGAAACCATAAAATTCATAGAAAAAAACCTAGGCAGTAAGTTCCTTGACATAGCCTTGGTGATGATTTTTTTAATCTGATACCAAAAGCAAAAACAAATAAGCAGGACTATATCAAACTAAAAAGCTTCTGCACAGTGAAGAAAACTATCAACAAAATGAAAAGGTAACCTACTAAATGGGAGAAAATAAATTTGAATCATATATCTGATAAGGGGCTAATATCCAAAATATATAAAAAGCTTATACAACTCAATAGCAAAAAAAAAACCCATCTGATTAAAAAAAATTGGCAGATCTGAATAGACATTTTTCCAAAGATGACATACAGATGGAAAACAGGTACATGAAAAAATGCTCTACATCCTTCATCATCAAGGAAATGCAATTCAAAACAACAATGAGATATCACCTCACAAATGGCTATAATCAAAAAACAAAACAAAACAAAACAAGTGTTCATGAGAAAAAGGGAATCTTTGTGCACTCTTAGTGGGAATGTGAATTGGTACAGCCACTATGGAAAAGAGTATGGAGGTACCTCAAAAAATTAAAAATAGAACTACCACATGACCCAGCAATTCCACTTCTGTGTATTTATCCAAAGAAAACAAAAACACTAACTGGAAAAGATATATGCACCTTTGTGTTCATTGCAGCATTATTTATAAGAGCCAAAATATGGGAACAACATAAGTGTCCATCGATGGATAAATAGATAAATAAATTGTGGTATATTTATATATTTAGCCATAGAAAGAATGAAATCTTGCCATTTGTGACAACATGGATGAACACTGATGTTATTATGTTAAGTGAAATAAGTCAGACAAAGACAAATATCATATGATCTCTCTTATATGTGGAATCTATAAATGAATAAATAAATAAACAAAACCAGGCTCAGAGATACAGAGAACAGATTGGTGATTGCCAGAGGTGAAGAGTAGGGGGTAGGAGAAATATTTTTTTTAGTTTAAAATAAATTGAAAAAAAAAGCAGAAAATACTGAATTGGGCAGGATATTCTTAGTGGAAAGGGGTGTTCTGAGGTCAACAATGAATGGGAAATGGTTGACAAGGCTTAAATAGGAAAACTCTTTACAGGAAGACTCTTCAGGCCAATATACATTGCAAATCTCAGAGAGGGTAAGAAATTATTCAGCATTTCTTAAATTCACTTGACTCCAAAACTCATGTTTTACAAAGTTCCTATTTCTATTTATAGAAATTACAGAAACATTGTGAATGACAAGATACAGTGGATGATACAGATAAAGTATACAATATGGTTCCCATCCTTCCTTCAAGAAAGACATAGTAGTATTGGGGAAGGAAAGCTTATAAATATGCATAAAACAATGATTGACATGTCACATAGCACAGTAGAATTTTAGGTAAAATAGGCAGTCAAAGAACGAACAACCAGTGTGGTCTGAGACACCTGGAACTGAGATGAGAGAAAAGGTATAAATTAAGATGGGACTTGAAAAAAACAGGGCAACGGAAAGACCCCTAAGTGGGAGGGGGCGGTGGGGAGGGGATGATGGTAAACAAAAACAAACAGAGGAATGAGTGAGGAAGTGGACAGGCAGCCTTGCAGAAATCTGACTTCCCATTTGTTTAGAAAGACCCACCAAATGAATTTTAATGGATAACCCATATACAGCTGAAATTATAAACTACTTTTATATATCTTCTTTTGAAGCACAAATGATTACTAGTAATTCATTCTGGACTAGCTTTTCTTAGGAGAAAATAATATCAATGACAAACATGTAAATTGCATATCAAGAAAGGCTTCAGGGGTACCTCAGGCAGTCTAAAAGTACTCTGTTCTTCCTCATATCCACAACTCCTTATCCCCAATTCCGAAATCCAAAAACTCTGAAAACTTTAAGTTCATTTTCCCAACTCATTTTGTGCTAAAACCTTTCCTGAACTGATGAGAGGCTATTTATAATCTTTATTTATCCCACTTAGTGTGAATATTCATTAATTCTGGAATGCCACCTAGACCCCACTGAAGTTTTCTATAAATTGCAGTATGTATATCCTGTTATCTCTTTAAACTCTTAAAACTTCTAAATTCTGAGATACAAGGTCCCTAATAAAGGACTGTGGACCTAGAATTCTTATTTATACCCTAGATTTATGCTGTCTGTGAAAAAAAGGGTTTGCTATGTAGCACAGCCTATGGTGGGTAGACTCTGATTTAAAGGGGAAAAATTAGGTGCTGGATAAATATTTGCTTATTTTCTCCATTCTCTAATGAATATTAATCTAGGGCCTCCTATGTGTTGGCTGCTTTTCTAGTCCCTAGACATATAGCAGGGAGGGAAACAGGTAAAGCTTTTCTGCCTCTCAGCACTTATTTTTTAGTGAGGGTGATAATAAACAAATAAAGATAAGCTAATGTCAGGAGTTGATCAATACTATGAGAAAAATTCAGAATTAAGGAGCAAAGGGTGCTGGAGTGCCGCTGTTTTTAGAAGGATGGTCTGTGAAGGTGACATTTGAGCAAAGGCTTGAAGGGAGCAAGAGAGTGAGCTCTGGAGATATCAGGAAGAAGAGTGTCCCAGATAGAAGGAACAACACTGGCAAAGGCTCTGAGGTAGTACTGTGCATGACTGAGGGAGGGAACAGCAAGTGCTTTACAGGGAGCATCTCATCAAATCCCAGTAACTCTTACTAAGTCCATTTCACACATGAGGAAACTCCAAGAGGGGAGCCTTTTGCATGAGAGCACACAGCTGTGAGTGGCGGAGCTGGGATTTGCTTGGGAATCTGGTGCCACAGCTAGCTTCCCTTCCAAGTCTCTAACAACAGGCTAGGTCTCTGGAAGGCAGGGAGAGACTGAAGCCTTCCCAACCCTGGAGGTCCTGCCCAGGTCCCCACTTCCTCCAAGGTCCAAGCATTGGCTTCCAGGGTGGCCTCCGCTCTCCAGGTTGTTGAGGACTGCATAGGCATTTGCAACAGGACTGGTAAGTCTCTCGGATGAAGTGGCTTGAGGACTCAGGACAGGACTCCTCATCTGTCTCTGCCAAGCCTGTTAAAGGCCCGGGAGCCTGCGTTTTCATGATCCCATTAGCAAAGGCAAACCCTGAGACTCACAGAGGTGAGACGACTTACCTGAGGCCATGCTGGTGGCCATCGAGTCGTCCCAGGAACCCATGATCTTCAGACCAAGCTTTTCTTTGGACTTGGCTTAGGCCCCCCAAAGAGGGAGTGTCTCTTTATCTCTTGTGCTCTAGACACCTCACTTGATTAACCTTAATCTGGGTCCTGTAAAGGAAAGCAACAGAGTGAAAGTTACCACCTGTTCACTCACACCCACCGCGCTGGTCTCCCGGGAGACCAGGAGAACTCCTTGTGCACCCCCCTGTCCCACTGAGAAAGAAGAGCAGGGGGAAAGGTAGTGCTGGGGGGTTCATCCAAAGCTTTCCTTCAGTCTTCAGGTGGCGCCCTTGAGCCACGGAGACGCACGCATCTGCGAAGACTGGACCTCAGGACTTGGGTCATACCTGGGGGCCGTGTGTTGGGGCCGAGGGGGGCGAGGTGAGGGGGAGAGTTGGGGCGGGAAGGAAGGGTCTGAGCTTGGTTAAGTCTGGGGTCCTCAGCTGGGGGGAGAGGCAGGTGGCGGAGGAGGGGTCTTCTTGAGCACCCATCCCCATACCCCGCCCCTGCGGCCCTGGCACCTCGCGCTTGAAGCTTCAGTTCCCTAAGCCCGCAGATAAGCCCTAAGGGGAAGAAGAGAAGGATGGAGCTGTGTCCTCTCACCTTTACCCGGATCTCTTACCCTCCTCCCGGTCCCTCCCAGCGCTAACTCTCCGGGCTCCCTCGCCGGCCGCGGGCGGAGCTCGATCGGCTGCGCTCAGCGATCTCCGGCTCCCGCCCCTTCCCTTGTCCCTCCTCCCCGGAGCCCCCAGCTGCCGCGGCGGCCGCCGTGCAGCCCCGCGCGGCGCGAGCAGGTACGTGTACCTCGGCAGTGGCTCCGCGCGGGTCTGGGAAGGGGGCGGGAGCCGGGGAGGGCGAGGCGGTGGCGGCCCGGCCCGCGCCCTCCCGGGCTGAGCCGCAGCAAAGACACCCGCGGGCGGGCGCCGGCTGCAGGGAGGCGGGTGAGTGCTGAGGTGGACGCGCCCTCGCCTTTGCCCGCGGGTCTCCCGGCGCCTCGCCGCCGGCGTGGGGAGGCCCGGCACAGGTACGCACGCGGAGAGGGGACTGCGGGGGTTAGCGGGAGGCTGAGGCCCGAGGAGGGGAGGGGCGGTGACGGAGAGCTAGCCTGACCTCGCGGCCGGGCCGAAGGACATACGGCGAGGGGACCCGGGCGCACGGCGGTCCACGCAGAGCCTGGCCTCCCTGGGCCGCCTCGCCACCCTGCTACCGGCGACTCCCAGCCGGGTCTGGCCTGGCCTGGCTGCGTTTGTGGTCAAGGGCAGGAGCAGGGGGTGTGAGCTGCGGGCAAGCTGGCACGCGAGTGCGGCGGGCGGCTGGGCGCTGGCGCTTCCTGCGAGGAACTTTGGGTATAACAGCGTGGACCTGCGTGTACGTATGCGCGCGCCCCGAGGCTTTGTGTACAACTCGTACGTGTATCTGTCGATTGGGTTTTGTGAAGCTTCACCCACGTCCGCTGTACGTGTTTCTCCGCGTGTTAGTGTGTATGGGTGGGTGGGGTGCTGGGCCCCAGCGGGTCTGGCTTAGATCTTAGCAGTCCTGGGTGTGTGTGTGTGTGTGTGTGTGTGTGTGTGTGTGTGTGTAAACAGCCGTACCCCTTTCTTGGTGTGGGTATCACTGTGGACCACGGATCTGTGGGTCACACCAAGTGGCTTCCCATGTCTGTTTGTACTAAGTGTGGAAACCGTCCCTGGGGGTGTTGAGTGTAGAACTGGGGTGTGCCTTTCAGGTTCTTTTGGACTGCAGATGAAATTGGAGTGTAACTGGTACAATTGCCGGTGTGAGCAAGGAACCTCAGCATCTTTGTCAGTTTGTTTCTGTTTCTGTTTTGGATAACTGACTAGCAAGCCTTGTGTGATGGTGGGTATCTCTGAACCTGTATGAGAGACATGGTAACTCTGGGTGAGAGAGCCTCCTTTGTCTCCACTCTTCTTAATTCTGGCATTCTAAGGAAAAAGTTTTGGGTTCCTGCTGGTGAAAGAGAGCTATGCTCTCAGAATTTGGGTGTCCTGGTTACCTCTGGGATATGGAGGCATCAGTGTACCTGCCTGGAAAGGTGGTTCCTGAGCCACTCTAGGAGCTGAGTTCTCTGAAGGTGCTGAAGACCAGGGGAGGGGAGGTCATTTGGACACCCAATGGGCAGCAGTGGTCACTGCCAGTCCCTGTTTGTGGCTGAGCACTCAGGAAAATACTTTTGGTGCCAAGAGTAAAAAAGGTAAACTACGTACCTCTCCTCTTGGTTTACTGGGAGTGGGAGCAGTCTGGGCAGGACTTGGCCTAGAGTAGGCGTCATGAACCCCTGCGTAGGAGGGGTTGTTTGCCTCCTGGGGTTGCCAGGCCAATCCTGGGGGCTGGCTGTGTTCTAAGCCTTCTGCAGGGGACTGGGGACCCAGACAGAATTCAACCATGTCCCTGCCCTCAAGTTGCTCATATTGACTGTTAAACAGTGGGATAAAGAGTTTAGAATGAGTACCGGAAGACCCGGGCATGGAGGTATGGGGAGGGTGGAATGATGCCACTTCTGCTGGAGTGTGAGTTTGCAGGTTTGTAGATATAACAATTCTTAGGGAACCTGAGTTCAATTCTGTACCCCCATTAGCACACCATGGGATCTCAGCCACTTTTTATCAAATGTAGGTAGTAATTCCTGCTTATGGGACTGGTGAGGGTAATAGGAGATACTCCCAAAGGAAGTGCCTACTGTAGGGCCCAACAGGGAGTGTAGGTGCACAGTAAACATTTATTAAATTGGAACTCAGGAAAAAGGAATGTGTTGATAGAAATGAGTTGTAAGTGGAAATAGGCTTTGTACTCAAATGAAAAGCCCTGTGCATGCTAAGAGGAGGTGTCCAATGCAAGTCCATGTTGGCAAAAAGATCAAAAAGATCAAAAAACGTGCCTTCTTTCCTGTACTGAGGCTCCTTGAGTTTCATTCATTCAGTCATTTCCTTCATTTTCACTTCATTCATTTATTCATATTCATTCTCTATTACACACACATGCACACACACAGAACCACAATGCACTGGAGAATAAACTCGGGCATGGGAGTGCAGGGGAACATCTAGAATCATGTGTGTGTAGACATATTAGAGCATGTGAGTCACTCTGCAACTGGGGGTCTCTGTACAGTGTGGGGCCCTGGGGTGTATGTACTCCTGGGAAATCGGTGTGTATGAGGAACACAGTAGTTCTTCTGTGGGATCAGTAATTCTACATGCCAGGTGGGGAAGGAGGCCAAGGTGGGACCTGTGGGGGAGAACACTGCATCTGCCAAAGAGAGGACTCCATTATCAACTCCAGCTGAGTGTTGAGGGAATGGGGGCCTAGGGTAGCCAGATTCTTCCATTTTTTTGTTAAGGGAAGCCAGGAATCCAAAGTTTAAAATGTAAAATCTTCTGCTTTTTATGTATTGGCAAATACTTCACCAAAAACAAATGAACAGACCAGAAACAGAAAAAAAGCAAAACTTCTGTGAGCCAAATGTAGCCCACAGGCTGCAATCTGATGTCCTTTAGCAGGCATGCACATGTGCTGTTTCTCTGTGTGGGTATGTTCAGGTATTGGGGGGATATCTCCTCTTTGAGCAGAGAGTGCCCCCTTCTACCCCCTGCAGCTCCCCTTCTGTGGTCCTCATCTAGCTCCCTTCCCCGTATCTTCCACTTACATAAAGGCATTTGACTTTAACTTTGGTCATGGCTCTCAGATATGCTCCTTTCTCTTAGCCCCCATCTATGCTTCCCCTGGCCACATCAGATTCCTTCTTGGACCTATGGCCTCCACTCTCTCTCCTCATTTGTCTGTCCTCCACTCAGCAGCCAGAAAGAGCTTTCTGGACCCTAGGCAGATGTCAGTACTCCCTGCCTGGCTCCTGTCTCACCTCCCTGGCTCCTTGGCCTGGCATTCAGAGTCCTTTGAGAGTGGTCCTATCTGAACTCTGAGGCACCCCTTCCCCCTGTCCAGAATGCCTGCATCCACTCTCACTGTCAGGGGATTCCCTCTGAGGTCTGGCTCAAATGTCACAAATTTCCAGAGGCTTCCCTGACTTTCTCCTCTTTGTTACCACACCACTTCCATCATTTCTACCCCCTTCCCCTGCCCCTAGTCATCTTCACTTCATCACAACAGTGTCTATTAATAATGCCTTATGTGCATCATTTTATGAAATCCTCACATCAACTGTATAAGGAAGGCATTTTGCTTAGCCCCATTTAACAGAGGAGAAAATTGAGCATGGAAAGGTCACACTTGTCCAAGCTCAAGTGGTGAAGCTGGATTTGAACCTGATATACACTGTATCTAAATTCTCTCCATCATAATAATAGCTCATTATTGATACTGAGAATTTACTGTTATGAGTGCTTTATATGGATTATCGCAATCCCTACATCAGGGAGTGGTAGTAGTATTGTCATTTAATAGATGGGGAAACTGAGGCCCAGAGAGGATAAGTGAATTCCCCAAACCCAGCCAGTGGTGATGCATGATGCAGGATTCTAGCATGGATTGGATTACATTGCTGTCTTTGTTTGAGTACTCACCTTCTTCTCTGTCAGGTTCCCCAAGCTGGGAACTGTGCCTCACTCACCTGCACATTGCTTGGGGCCGAGTGTTATGTCCGGCACTAGCAGGTGCTTGGTAGAGATTTGCTAAATTCAGCTGACTCTCTATTTTCTCTTCTAGCTGCCTAGGGGCCAAGGGATGAGCAGGGGCCCTTCTTACCAATGGCATCTCTCCCTGGTCTGGAACTGAAGACACTGAGCAGTGGTTTCCAGACCCCAAGGAGACCAGCTCCTCTGGGCCCGGTGGCCCCACCCAGGGAGGGTGTGGAGAATGCCTGCTTCTCCTCAGAAGAACATGAGACCCATTTCCAGAACCCTGGAGATGCCAGACTGGACAACCCCTCCAACTCCCCCGGGGGTGTCCCCTCATGGCCCCGATCTCAGCCGGACGATCTGTCCCTGCATTCAGAAGAAGGGCCAGGCCTGGAGCCTGTGAGCCGCCCAGTGGATTATGGCTTCGTTTCTGCTCTGGTTTTCCTGGTGAGTGGGATCCTCCTGGTGGTGACAGCGTACGCCATCCCCCGTGAGGCCCGCGTCAACCCGGACTCAGTGACAGCACGGGAGATGGAACGACTAGAGATGTACTACGCTCGCCTGGGCTCCCACCTGGACAAGTGCATCATTGCAGGCCTGGGGCTGCTCACAGTGGGAGGCATGCTCTTGTCTGTGCTGCTGATGGTCTCTCTATGCAAGGGCGAGCTCTACCGCAGGCCAACCTTCGTCCCCCGCAGGGGCTCTAGGAAGACCTATGGCTCCATTAACCTGCGCATGAGACAGCTCAATGGGGATGGGGGTCAGGTCCTGGTGGAGAATGAAGTTGTTCAGGTCTCAGAGACCAGCCACACCCTCCAGGGGTCTTAAGTAAGAGCCCAACTGATCTGTCTGTTTCAGCTCCAGGGCTACAAGCCCCAAAAGGCCTGGAGTTTCAGACTGAGCTCTACACAGGGCCCTGAGGAAGGAGTCTTGGGTGCTAGAAGGGGACTTGGGGGCTTGGCTCAGGCTCCACTGGGGAGAGTGGCCCCCTGATCTGTTTTGTAGTTTGAGGTTTTGCATAAGGTTTTGTTTGGGGGATGGCTTCTGCTGCTAAAAATACACAAGTTTGGAAACTGCTGCCCTTGGAGGATGAGGTTTCTTGGCATTTCTGAATATTGAAAGCAGTTTGAAAGACTCCCATCCTGTTCCTTGTGCCTTGGGGAATCTCGGGATCTCTGCTATCCTCACCAGCAAAGTATGGGTGTTGGGTGACCTTGGAGGGACCCTTTCAGCCCTGACCATCTAAGGTGGGAGGTAGCTTCATGATGAGGGGAGAAGTCAGTACCCTTCTCTCTCCAGGCCTCAGTACCTCTAGGCCCCTCCGGTTCTGCCCTAGGAATGGGCACCCAGTATCTGCCTCTGGCCACCGCTTCAGGGGAGCAAGGTGTCCAGCAGGTGCTGACCATTCTCCATGCTATTTTCTGGCCCAGGTTTGGACACTACTGTCAGAGAGCCAGCAGCTTGCAGGGTCCTGCTGGAGTCCCCTAAATCACTTGGTGAAGCCTGGTTAACTCTAAGTTTGCTATAGCCTGGTTTTGGTCTTGAGATCAAATTTCCTGCAGTGACTAGACATTTCATAAAGTCAAGTGTATAGTTTTCACCAACTCCCTGAAAAAGAGTGGTCTTTTATACAAGAAAGGGTGAAGACTTTGTTGTGTTTCTGTGGATACCATGTGGGCCTACATCACCTCCCCCTCCTTAATAGTAATCTCTTGGGCCTGACTTCATTCTGATAGCAGCAAAAAAATTTTTTAATGCTAAATTTGCAAACTTCCCACCCCTTCTTAGCAGTAAAATGCAGTTCTACGATATTTGGGGAGGAATCAGGCACATTTGGGTGGCCTGGAAACTCCAGCCACATTGATCACGGTTTCTTCTGTTTCTCTTGTGGAGTGTTTCCAGGCTCCATCCAGACTCTTTTTAAACTACCGACAAGAAGAGGAAGTGGGTCCTAGGGGGCAAAGAGATACAGGTGTTTGAGGACTGGGGGAGGCATTATCCAGTCTGAATGGCCCTAGAGGCCTTGCTTCCAGTACATGCCTTCTAGGCCACTGGTGTGAAGACTCTACTGGGGACATTTTGGTGAGACCCCTGACTCTGTGCAGGTCCTACTTACTCCATCTCAGTTGCCCATGTGGTCCATGGATCCTGCCTGTCTCTTTGAGTGGGGAGGAGCAGGGAGTGGGCATGGGGTCTATAGGCTAAAGCAGCCCTGATTAGCTGTAACCTGAGCCTTCAGTCTGGTGAGTGAAACATCTGGGCAGTGTAACATCACGGCATCTATGACGGATCAAGTATCTGCTCCTGCTGGCAGATTTTGCCAGGAGCAGAGGGCTGGGGGAGGGCTGGAGAGGAAGGGCTATTCAGCTTGGCCTGCCAGGTGCTGTTCTTGGTGTTGAAGGGGTGTGATTTGAAAAGAACAAAGCCTCAAGATGGTGAAAGATCCACAAGTCAGGGCTTCCAGTGATGTGTTCATTTCTCCCCAGCTTCAAGCAAAGAGTGAAGAAAGTGACATGAGCCATTCTAGGTAAACTACAGTAGAATCGAACATCCCAAAAGATAAGGGTTAAAGCCTTTCAAATTCATCATCATAATAAAAATATCAATCTACACCATAGTGATTACTGTGACAGTAAGGGACTCCTTTGGAGACAAAACATGTCAAGTAGATGCATCTGGGACCATCAATTCCTATAGTTTAAATGCAATGAATTGTATTTAGGGGCTAAATCGCTTAAAACAGGTCTCCAACCCCCAGGCCATGGACCAGCTCCCTTTTGTGGTCTGTTAGGAACAGGGTCACACAGCAGGAAGTGAGCAGCCAGCAAGTGAGTGAAGCTTCATCTGTATTTGCAGCCTCTTTCCACTGCTAGCATCACTGCCTCAGTTCCACCTCAGATCATTGGGAATTAGATTCTTGTAGGAGCACTGGTCCCTGGTGCCAAAAAGGTTGGGCACTGCTGAGTTAGAAGATTGAATACCAAAAATCTCAGGTTTTCTCTAAGCCAGAGAAGCCT
This sequence comes from Eidolon dupreanum, assembly GCA_028627145.1. Taxonomy (NCBI): domain Eukaryota; kingdom Metazoa; phylum Chordata; class Mammalia; order Chiroptera; family Pteropodidae; genus Eidolon; species Eidolon dupreanum. The sequence goes on along the minus strand of CM053504.1, from coordinate 18,838,972 downwards.
GCTTTGCATCCTAATGCAGAAACTCCTTTAGAAAATGTGTGTAATGGATTGAAGCAGTCATCACCTTGTCAGTGAATAAGGAAAACTTGAGAAATGCCCAAAAAAATATTTTCCCAAGATTGCAGCTGAGATCTTCCAGTCAGTGGATCAGAAACAGGGTTAGGAAGGAGTCAGGGAAGACTGTGGCATAGGGTGTCAAGAACTTTCTTTGCAGTTTTTTTTTTTTTTTTTTTTTTTTTGTAGGGGTAGGTGTGGAGTGGTCAGTCCTATGGGACCTTGTGGTCACTGGAACATTCCTCACCTCCAGAAAGTGCCTCTCCCACCCAACATCCTCCTTGGGTCCCCAAATCTTGCTCTCTTTGGTGTATTAGAACAGATATCAACTTGGAAGTTAGGAAAATCTGTATTTGAATCCAGGCTCTGTCATTTACTGGCTGCGTGGCCGTGGCCTTGGGCAAGTTACTTCACTCTGAGTATCTTTATCTGTGAAGTGAGAATAGAAGCTCAGGCTCAGGTGGATGGTAAGAGATAAAATAGAGACCTGCATGGTACGATGGCTGGTCACAGTGATCACTCTTCTTCCTCCCTCAATGAGAGATAACTGCATTAGGCCTAAAACCTCAGGGCAATCCTGCTTTCCTTCTCCCACACCTCTCATCCTACCGTTAGCAGATCTTGTTGGTTCTGCCTTTGGAATCTGCCCACTGCCCACTCCTTGGCCACAACTGCTTTACTCAGATTGCCCATTGGTGTCCTAATTTCTCTCCTCCCCACCCTCTGTCCCAAGTTCATCCTCCACTCTGGAGCCAGATGGATCCTGTTAAAAGGTTAATTGGGTCAGGTCACTCTTCTGTTCAAAACCTTCCCATAGCTCCCACTCCAGGCATAAGCCAAAATTCTCACCTCAGCCAGAGGTGGATTTACTGTCCAGGCCCCTCATTTATTTGCACAGACCCCTTCCAAGGCCTGGAGTCAAATTTTTCTTTTTAATTTTTCCTTTTGTAAGGACAGTCCCCTAAAACTGCATATGCATCAGGTCCCCACAAACCTGAGTCCATCCCTTGCAGTGGCCTATAAACTGTGTGCAATCTGGCCCCTCAGCCTCTCTGACCTTACTTCCCACCTGTGCCTCTTTGCTCATCCCACACCAGCCACACTCACCTTCTTGCTTTATTCTTCCAGGGCCTTAGTGCTGCTTTATGTGGAAGAGGTAGACAGGTCTCCCTGATGGCAGAAGACTCCTTTCCCTCAGCCTTGTTGGGAGATGGCCAGCTTCTAGCTAGCATTAGGGGACATTTGCTGGGTGTTTAGGAGCCTGTGAGATATGCCAGTCTGATTCTTTCTCACTTAAGGACCTTGAGTGCCCTTGCCTGGACCTTTGGAACCCCAGTATCCATCATCACATCAGCTCACCTCAAGCATCCTCTGAGTCTCCCAGCTGAAAATGCCTGCAGCCTAAGATTGCACCATTATTGCTCCCTTCCTTGGGAATAAGCATTAACTTCTCTGGGATACTCCTTAAAATGTCCTCCTTGCATGTACACACCTACACATACACACACATGCACACATGCAGGAACACACCTGTGCATGCATAGGCACACATGCATATACCTTGAATATATCGCGTGCACAAACACATGGCTCTCTTGTCTGACCTAGCTCAGAAGCCAAGGACATATTCTTTTGAAGCAGCTCCAAGCCAGGATAACCTCTGGGTTATTGAGAATGTTTTCTCTTTCTTCAGAAGCCACAGGCCTTGCAGTTCCCAGGATGCTAATAACCTCACAGCCACTAGCCAAGTTTCCATTCTCCAGGCTAGGCTGGTATCTTATTTTCCTTCTTGTTCTTCGACTTGGGTAGAGAGGGAGAGATGTCCAGGAAGCATTTCCACCTGGCATTTTGGGAGGGGCCTGTGGTCCTAGGCTGGGAACTAGGTAAGCCAAGTATTGCAGGTCACTCCTCTCCCTTGGGCCTTTGGGCAAATCACTCCACCTCTCTGGTCCTTTGGAGTAAAATTGGAAACCTTCCCACTCTGCCTTCTCTAGGGACTGAGGGTAGCAGGAAACCCAAGCAGAAGGCTTTCCAAAGTTAAGGGCATAGTACCCTGTGTCTGGAGAGCTTTGAAAGGTAGGAAGGGAAGGAGGAAGGGGGACATTAGGAAAAAGCCACAAGAGATGACGTTCTGTCTACAAGTTCTGTCTGGGGGTAAAGCAGGGTGTTGGTGGTACTTTCAAAGTATAAGATATGCCCTCCAGCTGGGCCCATTGGTTTCTCTGTGAGAGTAGCCTCCCTTAATGTCTCTGAGAAGGTATATTTCAACTGAGGGAAAGAGAAGCTTGATGAGATCTTGCCTGGTTTGGAGGGGCAGGGACCTCCTTGTCATTAGAGGTTATGTAGCATTTACTGGTCAGGTGTTCAGTATCTGCAGGGCTGGAGTGTAATAGAATTGGGTAGGATTTAGTCGAGGCTCCCCAAGCTTTCAGCTCACCTCCTTTGAGGAGAGCCAATGCTCCAATGGCCAGAGTCTGGCTGAAAACAGTAACACCTTGGCCTTGTTGTCTTATCATCTTGTCTTTGGCCCAAATACCCTCTTCCCCACATCATTCCTCGTCCTGGGTCAGGTTGTCCATGAGCAAATGGGCAGGCCCAGGATATGTGAATGGTGCAGAGGGTGGCAGGATTACCATCTTCCTTCTCTCAGGAGCCCAAGCACTTCTGAGCTTTCTCTACTCAAATCTCAGAGGGACTAGGGATAGGGCCCATTATGGAGGAAGTCCCCTGAGGATCATCCATCAGGTAAGAGTACAAGTGCACTGGCTCCAGAGTCTGATTGCCTGGTTGGTTGGTGGATGCCTAATGCCTCTGAGCCTTTGTTTCCTCACCTGTAAAATGGGAGTTCTAATAACAGCACCTTCCCTCCTGAGGCATGGTGAGCAATAAATGAAATTATAGCTGTAAAGCACTTATCACAATGCCTGGCACCTCATAATCACTCAATAATTGTTACCTATTCATCATTCATTCATCCATTCATACCTAGTCTGCATTTGCCCCTGAGTGAAGCACTGCAGGACACATGGGGAAACAGGAACTGCCTGGCAGGCTGTGTGTGTTGGCGGAGGGGTGGGGGGGCCGGTGTTGGTGGTGGGGACGGGTAAAGAGGAGGTATCTGACTGAGCTGGGGTCAGAAAAGGCTTTCCTGGAAGGGATGATGTCTAATAGAAATCTTAAACAATGAAGTAGTATCCAATGTGGGGAGAATGGGAAGTAGGAAATGTATTCCGGGTAGAGGAACAGCATAAGCAGAGGCTGAGAGGCATAAAACAGCCTGGTGTACACTGGAGAGGGGCAGGGTGGGGAATAAGTCTGCAGGTTGCACTGGAGTGTTCTCAACTCACAGGGTTGTTATGAGGACTCAAGTTAATGCTGGCATAGCATGTACCATGAGGCCTGGTATGTGCTGAGGCTCACTGTCACCCTTTATGGTTGCTCGCAAATGTGTGTGGCAGGAAGAATGTTATAACGGCAAATGTATTGTAGGGGTGACACTGGCACTGAGGAGGCCAGTCCATGATACTGTAGTCTCCAGCTGCAGCCAGAGGCCATGACCTCAAACTCCAGGACTCTGTGTTGGCAACCTGTCCCTTCTCAGCCTCTGAGCTTCCAGGGTCAAGGTGGCAGCTACTGCTCTCCTGAGCCTGGGGGAAGGTTAGTGAGTGGAAGAATTTTCTGGCAGGAAAGCTGGCCCCAGAGGAGCATAGATGGCAGAGGAAGGTGGCGGCTGCCATGCCAACCTCTTTTTGGGTGGCAGGGCACCTGAGCCAATACTGATGCAGGGTCAAGGGCATTCAGAAAATACTATCTCTCTCCCAGTTCTTCTTTTCCTTCATTCTCTCCCTATTCTTCTTGAGTCCTCTGTGTCCACATCTTCTGTCACTGAAATTACTACTGGGGGTTAGGCACTCACAGGTGAGTTGTTACTATTGCTGACTCATTTGCTGGTCATCTGACTCTACTCCTGAGTCTCCACCCTCCCCCCACCATAAGTGAAAGCAGGGGCCTGAATGCAAATGCCTGTAGGGTTTGGCAGGTGACATTCATGAATGAAGCAAGTGGCTGTGCACAGCAGTGGCAAGATTAAAGGGGTATCTGATTCAGCTCTGGCTAGCTGTTGCCCTATGATGGATGGGCTCAGGGTTGCCAAAGATCTTGATATTTAAAGAGCAGCTGGATATCTGGACCTTTGTGTGGGTAAAAAGATGGAGAGAGGGATTATCCCACTGCCTGAAAATTGTGACAGGCCAAAACTGAGGTCAAGGAAGTGTCCAATGAGATGCTACCTGCTGAGGCCTGACATTCACTCCCTCCCCCTGCCCAGGGCTTACTAAATCACTCATAGAGATGGGGGTGCCCTCAAGAAGTGGACTATCCTCTGAATCCCAGCTGGAAACTTGCTGAATGGCAAGGCCTCAGAGCCCTTGAGTGCTGCTCATCCAAGATCCTTCATTCATTCTTTTAACAAAGATTTGAGCACCAATTCTGTGCTTCTTTTGGAGGTATAACACCAAACAGATGAAAAACAAGAACATTCTCAAGAAGACTTGAAATATGTCTTCTGGAGCTCAGGGGTGATTGTGAACATGAAGATGAGGTCTGTTTCTCACCTAGAGAATTTCTGAAGTGGGAGGCCCATGGGAACAGACCATGCTAGCTTGAAGAGATTGAAAATCAGGAAGGAAGAAGAGAAGTCCTGCATTCCCTTCCAGTGTTCTGAGGCCCTTGAAGGTAGGTGGAGGACCCCAGTGTTCTGGGGTTCCAAGTACTGATATAGGGAGGTGAGACAAGGCTAAAGCTATGGGGTACCACAGGTGGCTATGCAGCCCAGCATACTAACTCAAGAAGCAGATGGGCTGTGAGCCTCCGATGGACTGGAACAGAGACCCTAACTCCTCTATGAAAGTCTAGGATAAAGATCTAACCATCACTCCTAATTATGCATGTTGTCTACTAAAGACCCTAGCATTAAAAAACAAACAAACAAACAAACAAAACAAACCAACCCCAAGACAAAACATACCCAGTATTAATTAAAGAGCACCTTCCCCCTCCATCCCCATCATCATGGCCAGTGAAGAGATTTCTCCCTTCTTTTTCCCCACCCCACCATAGCGGAGGAGCAAGGCTTTGAGAGGTCAGAGGAGACCTCTTGGAACCGGATGTAAGTTGGAAAGTTTTAAATGGGGCTGAATTTGAAAATCATAGTGATCAGTTAATTGGTGGTTGGGCCATAACTGCTGAGATGAGAAAAAGGGGTTTGACAGAGGTCAGTTGGTTAAAAAGAAAACACTTCATGCTTATACATTTTAATGAACCAGTTATGCATTGAATATTAGATCATTAAATTTTTAAATGAAATGTAGTGTTCTCTCTGTGCCAGGCACTTTTAAATCTTTACATCTACTAGCTTATTTAAACCTCATAACTACCTTGGAGAGTGGATGTTATCACTTCCATTTTACAGATGAGGAAGCTGAGGAACAGGCAGGTTCACTGAGTTGCCCAGGGTCACAAGGTGAGAGCTAGTAAAAAGCAAAGTCAAGACTCAAACTTAACAATATGCCATCATGTATCTTAGCAAATTTAATAACATGCAGAGCAGACAGAGCATGTTTGTGGACAAATCTGGGTTGCAGGCTGCCAATTTGAGACTCATGGTTTAAATATGAGTTGGGAAGCTCTGTGGGGGAGAGGAGGAGGGCAGTTGGGGGAGTACTGAACTTGGCCTGGCCCATGGCTTATTCAGAATCATGGAATCTCACAGATGGACAGGTCTTGGCAACAGTCAGGTTCATCTTTATTCCTATTTTACAGGTAAGGAAAGCTGAAGTGGGGGCAAGACTTGCCCAAGGTCCTCATGGCTCAGGGCCCCTTCCAATCCCCCTCTTATTCATAGGCTTCTCACTTGAATTTATGCTCTTGGAACCAAGTCTACAGGATGAAACTGCACCCGTGGTTCCAATCCGAAGGAAAGGGGGAGAACATGTAGGTTCAGGTCCCCTTCCCTTAGAGATGCCTGTCTGTCCCGAGGAGTGGATCATCCTGGATTAGGGAGCAGTAAGTAGACTCTGCCCTAACCTGGCCCAAAGTCGGCCCCTGGCAGCTAGAGAAGGTGGGCGCTGACCAGGGTGCTGAACCGGTATGGCGCCTTCCTCTTAAGCTCAGCCTAGCTGAGGGGAGAGAGGTTCTTAGTGGGAAAGCCTTGGAGCTAGAAATTCTATAGTCTGCATGGCCTTGAGGTCATTCAACTGTTCTGGACCTGCCTTTTCATCTATCCAATGAGGAGAGTAGCTTCTAAATTCAAAAGGCAGAGGTGAGCAACATTTGGTGACGGAACCAAGTGACAGAGCCCTGCACAGAGCTCAAGCCCATCTTTGGGGCCCAGTGAAGCCTCTCAGGATTTCACTCTCACGGAGTGGCTTTATGGGCCTGTTTCTTCCTCTGTGGAATGGGGCCCGTGCTGGGAGGTTTCCGATGCTTCTAACCTGGGCACTGTGGCTGTAGGTGGAAGTGCTCAGATACATAAGACACACTTCACAAGGGGAATGAGTTAGTGTTAGGTCATCCTGAGGGTTACCCAAGTCCTGATTTGGTTTTCCAGCGTCAGGAATAGGTTTTGCCCAGGGCTCCATGCTTCTCACCTGGACAGGGTGTGGAGTCTGGATATAGCAAATCTATAAAAAGACCCTTGGCTTTACAACCAGGCTGACCCAGGTTTCTATCACAGTTCTGCCACCCCTAGAGAGGCAAGTCCAACACCTTAACCAATATTGCTAACCTAAGGGGTGTTTACCTCAGGGGTGGCTATGAGACTAGGAAAAGCCTAGCACACTGTGGGCACCAGATTAATGCTTGTTTCCTGCATTGGAAGGCAACCTAAAGTTCCCTTCCTCTTGTGCATGAGCCCACAGGCTTATCTACGCATACAGCCTTAGTAATAATAGCTTGTAGCCACTGAGCTCCAACCATCTGTTTACAAAACACATTATTTGGCTAGACCCTGCAACAATCCTGAAGGTAGAGGTGATGCTCATGTTGCAGATAAGGCCATGCACCAGCAAAGGTAGGGCTGGGAGTCACACCTACACCTGCTTGATTCTGAGACCCCTGCTTGGCTTTAAGCAAATTATTGGACCTTTCCAAACTCTCTTTTTCTGGTCTAGAATATGAAGATAGTATCTTATCACAGTTGTTATGACTTGATGTATGCTGTTTTACAAGGGGATATACATATTTAAAAACATGAAACACACTTAAGTGGCCCACGGGGCAAGGAAATGTAGTGGAAGCAGGGGATAAAAGTGAAAAAAGTTAAAATGAGGGGGTTCTTGCATGTACTAGTCATAGTATGCCATGAACCAAGATAATTTACTTCATTCTTTGCACCTGATATCCAGGTAAAGGAGAAAGATATAGTTTGTATAGTAGAGTGCCTCAAACTTTAATGCGCATATGAATTACCTTGGGAACTTGTTGAAATGCAGATTCTCATCTAATAAGTCTGAGGTGGGGCCTCAGGTTCTGCATTTTTAACCAGTTCCCAGGTGCTGTTGTTGGTTGTAGCAGCAAGGGATGTAGGAAGTCTCCTCTTCTCTTCTCAGTTCTCAAATGTGCCCGATAATATTAATCACCCAAGGAACTTGTAAAAAATAGATTTAAATGCCCTTTCCTTAAAGATCTTACTCATGGTCTGGGTTGGGCCCAGGATAACAGTATACTTTGAGCAAGCATCTCAGGAGACTGGCTCGGACAAGCGGGAAAGCATGGCTGTGGTACTCATCTGTACCATGTGGTGCAGATGCAGGAGACCAGCTCACCACACCTTTGTCCCAATGCGCCTTCATGAATGGAGAGGTGGGAAAAAAGAGCAAGGACATTTTCCCAGGTTCTCTTGCAGCCATGGTTTAAGAGGTAATGTGGGTTCCAACTATCAGATGTATTCAATCAAGCCTTGAACTTGGAACTGAATTGAGTGGGGGTTAGGTGGTAGTGTGAAGGGTGTTCATTTTCTGGTGCAGCTCTAGGCAGTTACTGTGTGGCTTTGGAGTTTCTTGATCCCCAGGTCATGGCAACACTATAATCTTCCTGATCTCAATATCCAAAATTTTTTGTTCGAAAAAGCTGAAATTATTTCTGTTTACTGCAGCTGAACTTCAGGACTAACACTTCAACAGGACCCTCCCACTCTGCCCTCCCTCCGAACCCCCATCACACTGTCACTCTCACAACACTCACCTTATGAGGCTTGTATGAAACATGGTTTTACATGTGGTCATCCAACCTCCTCTGCCAGACTGCAACATCAGCCTCAGTTGAGAATTGAGCCTTCCACTTTGTACTTCTCACTCTGCCATGCCATTGGTGGGGTATTCAAACCTCATGTCATTGCTGCCTTTTGCATTCCAAGATCTGTTTTTAGACACCTGGGTCTTGCCAGCCATTACTGCCCACCATTCTTCACTGCCTGCTACTCCTGCCTTCTAACCCATCCTCCAGGTCAGATTCAGGGCCAAGCACAGCTAGAGTGACTTGGGGGTGCCTTCTGATATCCCAAGGACAAACAAGGGCAGAGACAAGGCTGCCTGCCTTTAAATCTCTCCTATGGTGCAAAAAGTCGATAGTGGTCCACAGCATGCAAGTGTAATGACAGAGAAAGCTGAGGATGTGCATGTGGGGAATCTTTCCTCTCCTGGGTGTTGGGACCTGTCTTATTGGAATTGCACCAAAGTAGACAAGATTAGAAGATTAGACAGAGGACATTAACCATTCCACAGACTCTAATTTTCTTCTCAGGAGAGGCATGTGTCAGTAACAGACTGTCATTAACAATGGAAAGCTGGGTTCTAAAGAGTGAGCTTATGTGGGGTTTGCTACCTATTTTCTAACTACATGTCAAGAGGTACTAACCATCCAGCACGAGAATGTAAAGTCTTCAATTTGAGCGTAATACATTCTTAGAGTTGGGGTCTCAAGAGACTCACGACTTCAGGATAGAGGCTGATAGAGGTTCATGAATGAGGAGATAAATGCAATGAGAAACACAGCCAGATAAAAAATTGGGAGACAAAGCAAGGAAGAGAAGGTGGGGATGTGGGGGCTGCTGGAGATGGTACAAGTGGTCTATGGCACGTCACCAAAAGACAAAGATTTGGAACCAGACTTTTATTTTACTCATAAGCCACCATATGAACAAAATTTCAAACCAAGCAAAAAGTAATGCCATGAACCTCATCAGACCTGGAAAGGTCATGGTAACTTCCCTACAGACAGAACCCATGCAATATCACATCCAATCCAGAACCTTCCCCAAAAGTCAAACCCAATTCCTCTGTAGCTCATCAGCCGTAGCCATCCCAACATGACTATTAGCAAAGGCATGGCCTGCTCCCCGCAAGGGTGATTGGCTCTGGTCTCTGCCTTGTTTGGCTTAGGTCAAAATTCTTCAAAAAAAAAAAAAAAGAAAGAAAGAAAGAAAGAAAGAAAAAAAAGAAATGGAGGACAAAACCACAATGAGAAACTACTTCACATCAACCAGAAAGGCTATACACAAGAAGAGTAACAAGTACCGGCAAGGATGTGGAGAAAGTGGAACCCTCATACCCTGCTGGTAGGAATGTAAACTGGTACAATGACTTTGGAAAAACAGTCTGGCAGTTCCTCAAAAAATTTAAACATCGAGTTACCACATGATCCAGCAATTTTACTCCTAGGTATATATCCAACACAATTAAAAACGTATGTCCACAAAAAAATGTAAACAAATGTTCATAGCAACATTATTCATAATAGCCAAAAAGTAGAAACCATCCAATTGTCCAGTAACTGATACATGGATAAAGAAAATGTGGTATATCGATACAATGGAATATGACTCAGCCATAAAAAGGAATTATGTACTGATACATGCTGCGACATGGATGACCCCTGAAAACATTAAGTAAAACAAGCCAGATGCAAAAGGCCATATATGTGATTCCACTTAGGAGAATTGTCCAGAATAAGAAAATCTTTAGAGACTGAGAAGAAACTAGTGGCTGCCTGGGGCTGAGAGGCAGGGAGTGGAGAGTGACTATAAATGAGTATAAGGTTTCTTTTTGGGGTGGTGAAAATGTTCAGGAATTAGACATGGTGATGGATGCACAACACTGTGAATATACTGAAAACCACTTAATTGCACTTTTAAAAGTGTGAACTTTATGGATATGTGAATTGTATCTCAATAAAGTTATTTAAAAAAGAGAAATAGGTTATTAAGTGCTGGTATTTATTGTTAAGGCTCCAACCTTTCAGGTTCCGCAAAACATACACCTGAACCATTCTCATTTGTTGCTTGGTGATTACTCATGGTTGGAAGGAGGAAAGTGGCCCCAACTGCAAGCACTGACAGCTTGACTCCAAGTTCCTAAAGGCCCCCACATGACAACTAAGACATTGTCTGTGTTCTTCAATGTCCTTGATGCAAGGAGACCCTCACACAAATGGCTGATTCCACAGACGAATCACTAAAGCTTCTGTTTTCAGAAAACAGAATTATGTATATGACTATCCTTTTGACCTTTGGTACTAGAAAATCTAAGTGGCAAACTTATTGTTTCAATATTTTCTGTGAATCGGGATACTAAAACTTATCTACCTTCCCTGATTATCTGATGGTCCCAGGTCTGACTTTCCTTTAAATATTTCCTTTTATAATAAAGGATGCTTTTATGAGTAAATTGCCCCAAGTCCTTTTGGTAGCAGATACAACAGAATTTCAAAACAAAAACATTCCACCCATTTGCTGGACCTTCAGGAAGAAAACTATGATTGATGATTTCATTTGTAGCTCTGCCTGACCTCTGGGCCTTTCTCTAGAGCAGATACGTTCTAAGGATACAAGGTGGTCTTTTACTATATCAGTGCTTGAGATGGTTTCTGCTAGAAATGCCCAGGGAGCCCACTCAGGCTAGCCTCCCAAAGCCTAGCCTCCATCTTAGGTTATCCTGGGCCTATGTGCCAATTTAGTTTACCCTAACCACCTCTCAGGCAGGACAGACAGGCAGTCCCTACACATTAGCAGACACCTCAGAAAGGCTCTAGTAGCCCTCTGTCCACAAATAAATAAAATGTCCTTAATTTAAAGGGAAAGAACCCGAGAAGCTGAGAAATAAAAGGACCCACCCATAGCTGAAATGCTAGTTGTGAAGCCAAAGTGACTAGTGCTTTGATCTCTTGCCTCTGAGCCTGGTGCTCTATGGTGCTCCTTCCATTCCAGCACAGGGGTTCATCACTGACCACGTCTGTCAGGCCTCGGGCTGAAAAGGATCCGGAGAACACCAAAGGTCAGGCGCGCCAGACAGAGGGCACAGGCTTCCAGAGGTGAGGCTCCTTGGGGGTGAAATGCTGTCCTGGGATGCATCTTGCTTAACTTTTCCATCCGCCCCTGGCTTCCAGAGCCTGGCTTCCCTGCTCCTCCCGAAGTTCAACACCATGCTCAGATGTAGCCCATGCTCCTGTGCTCATCTGGGTCCCAAGGGAGCTGAGACTCTGTAAGCAAGTACCACATAAAGCCTTGAACCTACAATCATTTCCTGCTGCTCCAGTTCCGAAGGGTCACCAAACATAGAGGCAAACATCAGAATGTTTTAGAGTTGGAAGAGCACCTTAGATTTCATAGGACCTGGGAGAAGGGACTTAGGGTCACTTAATAAGTTAGTGGTAAAAATGAGATTAGCCTTCAGGTCTGTTCCGCTTATTCCTCTGCTTATAGGCTGCCATTGACTAGGCACAGACAGACCTAGAGGACTGGCTCAGATAGGCAGACTTGGAGGATTTTGCCCTTAGAATGATACAGTCTTTCTGCAGTGTGCCTGCCCATGTGGAAGTCATCCTTGTGGCCTATGGAGTTTCCAGTCACTCATTTTCATCCATGCAGCCAGAATGGGACCCATCTTAGTGATGTCAAGAACAATAGCAATTAATGAAGGTAAGGTGCCTGAGATGCAAGAATGAGCCCTTGGTAGGAAAGAGTCATTTAGCTCCACAAAGATTCAAACTCTAAAGTCTCATAACTGGAAGGAACTGTGCAGCAAAGAAAACTGGGAGACGGCAACATGATTTTTGTATTGACATTTGGTTCTTAATAATAACATCGAAAATGCGTTCTGTTCTTATAGCGCTGCATTGGGTTGAGGATATATGTTGCCGGAGTCTCCCCTGGGAGGTGGGGAGAAGCTGGTGGTGAAAGACACACACTGATTTCTCTTTGGGACCTATATGCAGCCAGGTGGAGAGCTGCAGCGGGTGCCTTGGCTCTGACAGGGGGTGGGGAGGCAATCCCAGCCATCCTGCAAAAACATGGGCAGAGTCCCTTGCCCCCAGCCCGCAAGAACACGGTTGCTGATGGGGCCAATGGTGGCAGCTCCAGGAGAGTGGAGGGAAGGCTGGGATGTTACATTCTTGAGGCTTTCACAGGTACATGTCATCGTAGCCCGGCGGGGGAAGATGGTCTGGGTTAGGTCTGGAATGGAAAGAGGGGCTGGTGAGTTGGCATGATGGAGGGCCGGGGGCACACAGGCAGACAGGACCGTGAGCTGAGGGAGCCTGCCCTCCAGAATGATGTGATGATTCATGGAATTTAAGAGCATGTGCTCTAGAGTAAGAGAGACTGAGACTGAAACCTGATTCTTCCTTTGTGGGTAAGTTACTTCACCTTTTAAAGTCTTGATTTCTGCATCTGTAAAATGTGAATACAAATATCTCCCCACGAATGTTGATATAGGGATCCAGTGAGTTCCTAACGCATGCTAAACTTCCACTAAGTGTGTAGCTCCTCCTCCGCTGGGTTAATTCCTGCGGGGAGCTGGGTGGAAGGGAGGCACTAAGGAATGGGGAGCACCTGGACGCTCCAAGGGAGCATCAGGCAGGGCCTGGAGGAGGCTTCACTCTCCTGGCAGTGGAAAACAGGGCTAGTGGCAACTCTGTACCTTCATTCCTGAAACACTAAACTGAGTTGCCATTAAGTCCTACTTCTAAAATACCTGAGTGAATACCTACCCAGATGGGCTGGTCCCAGTGGGTCCAAAAGGGTCAAAGCGTGCTCCTGGGGGCACAGCGCCTGGAGGAAGCCGGTTTGGGAGGCCTGAGGATGGGTCAATAAGTGCTCTTGGGAAGCCAGATCTCAGGGGATCCACAATCATGCCACCTCTCCGACGCCTGTGTCAAGAAGAAAAGATGGGTCAGCAGGTGTGGCAGGGGGCTATTGGAGAAGAGGCAAAAGAGGTGAGAAAAGACTGAGAATGCCTGGGATATTCACTCTGGGAGGTTCCAACAGACATGGCAGGGATGGCTACCTGAGTGCCAGCAGGAAGTGGGCAAGAACACAAAGAACACACCTCCCCTAGCACACACAGCCTGAACTTTCAGCTCTCTAGGCTCTCTATGCCTGCAAAATTGAGATTCTTACCATGTCTTACTCCCAATTTGATCAAGAACAGGTGCCAGAACTTGCCAAGGTCAATGGAGAACCATCACAAGACCTGCAGGGCACTACTTTAGGTCTAAGGCCTAATAACAGCATTAAGACAATTCATGCTGCTAGCTTTTTTGTCCTGTTTCCTTAAAGAGCTTGAGGATTAGTAATCTGTGGACTGCCTGTGGGTCCCCAGTTTGGCTCCTGAGAGTATCTGTCCCTCGTGGAATTCCATGGACCTGACCTCATGTGCTCAAACTAGAATACATGTGATGTTCCCCTAAACTTCGTTCACGCTTAACTGCAGATTTATGTGATTTCTCCAGTCTAAAAATGAGATGCTTAAATTGGATCACTTTGCAGCAGAGGTTAAAATCTAGTCTGAATCATTCAGAGAAGACAATGGACAGCTGAGGCGGTAATGACCTTGTTGGGTGCATGGCAAGAACCACACAGAGCCTAATGGGATCACAGACTTCCCTTATCAAACAAGGTGACCTCTGAATAGCCATGAGCTGCCCTAAAGTCTGTAGCCCACTGTGCGCTCTTCGGTCTCTGCACCTAATAAACCCACATGATATCTGGCTCTCCAAGGGAGGGCTGGTTTCCTCCACAGGACCACAGGGCCAGAAATGACAGAGGAGCTGCTCCCTGGGCTTGCTCAGCCCCTCCCCAACGTGCAGAGCTCTCCTGCACTGCCCCAAGCATGGCAGAGCAGAACAAGTAGCAATAATTTCTTGGCTGCTCAACAACAACCTGCCTCCTTCACCCCAAGGAAGACTGATGAAAAGCTCTAAAATTAGAAGATAAGCTGGGGCTAAAAGCCACAAGAGCAAGTTGTGTTGCTGCCACTTCCCCAGCAGTACTTACCCAAAGGGGTCTAGGTCCTCTCCTCCAACAGCAAATGGGCCCAAGGGATCACACCTGAAACAAACAAGGGACAATTACCACAAGTCCCAGAGCAGCCAGGCACCTGGGCTCCCCGGGGCCTGAACCTGATGCCCATGGGGTCACAGATCCACTCTCAGGCTTTGGGGACAGGAAAACAACTGACAGTACATGTTGCCAATGACAACATTCAATCGTTCAAAAGAAAATTAGCAATGTAGAAGTCTGTATTTATCACTAGCCTGATGGTTTCCAATACTGATGCTGATGAGTAATATCAATAAATGCAATTTTCTGATGCCATGTAATAAAATGCACCAACATTTAACAGATCTGCACATCTCAGTGAACCAATATTTTCCAAACCACTAATAAATGACTTTCCAATATCATGCATGGGTAAAAGATCCATTCAAAGGTCATGATAGATCAGTGGATTTTAATGTAATAACCCTTAAAGAAGCTATCACTTGTCAAATTCTAGTACAATGCAAAGGAGAATATCTACAATTGTTTGGAAAAGCTATTAAACTACTATTCTCTTTTCCAACAACCTTTGTTAAGCCTTGAACAAAAACAACATTATCACCTACAGATTAAAAGCAGAAGCAGAAATGAGAATCTAGCTGTCTTCTATGCCATGCCAGATATTAAAGAGATATGCAATAATGTAAAACAATGTCTCTTCTCACTAATTTTTTCTATTTTAGAAAATATTATTTTCATAAAATTTGTTATTTATGTTAACATATCATGGATTTATAATATTTTTAAAATGAATGAATGTGTATTTTAAAATTTTTAGCTGTAATTTCTAATATGATAAATACTGATAGCTGTAACTCAAACAAACGAGAGCTCTTTGGAGTTCTCAACAATTTCTGAGAGTGTAAGAGGATTCCTAAGACCAAAATGTTTGAGATCTACCAGCAAAGGAAATTAACTCAAGGAAAGAGAAAAAAAAGTATATACACATTTATGGTGTACAATTTAAAATGAAAAATTGGACATGCCTGAAATACCCCATTGAGGCTAGGTAAATGAAATGTACCAGTATAATAAAATATCAAATATTTAAAAAAATATGTTTAACACTTCAGTCAATTAATTATTTTAAAAAGAAAATGTAGAACATAAAACACTGGGAACATTAAAAAATATGTAAAGATATAGACTGGGTTTGAAAATAAATTTTGCATGACATAAACAAGAGCTTTATATCTAAGGATTTATTTTTAGCAAAGCTGGTTAAGCATGGGAAAAATTGTTTTTTCAAAACAGGGAACAGGATTTGGGACACAGAGTCTCCTGGCTGACTGAAGACAGATGCAGCAAATGGAAATGGATTAGGACTGTAGTGACAACAATGAAAAAAGTCAGGCTTAGATTAAAAAAAAAAAAAATTCCCTTACAGATGGGCCGTTTTCAGTAATTCTTTCCTGGAGATCTCAGGGGTAGAACAGACCTACGTTTCAGCCTCAATTATTCATCACAATGGAATGCCCTCTCCATTATACCAACACAAATTAGCAGACCCAGCATCCTTCAAGCTCCAGACACTCATCACCCCACACTTAGAGAAGTCAGTCTCTTTATGCACTAGGGCAGACATCCTGACTTCGGTTTGCATTTGGAGGTTTCCAGGTAGGGGATAAGCAAGATATAGGTATGGAAGGTGAGGGATGAGACACAGGACTGTGTCCTGTGGGATGGGGCAGAGGCTGCTGTTTCCTACTCAGAGTACAAGTCAAGCTGCTCAGGGATGAGGTAACACCCTGCAGCACCAGATGGGCCTAGCTGCTGTGCTGCTCTTTCCCTTCTCCCCACCCTAAGGCCCCACCCCCAAATAGGGCATTTGAGGGAAAAACAAAAAGGTGAAAGTTTGAGTGCCTGGTTGCTCAGCAACATTGTGGTGGTGGGGCTATAATAAAAGAATTGGTGTCATTACAGACATCTGTGCTACAGAGAAAGGGGGCTGGCAAAGAATGGGGATGGAGGGAGAAAGGGGCTGCAGTAGAAAGACCTGACAGGCTGTCAACTCTCTAGTGGCTGACAAAAAGCCTCCTAAAACATCCTCCCTCCTCTTCCAATCATCTCATCCAGTTCAATGTCCTAGCCCAGGGAAACAGGCTTGCTTGAGAAAGACCTAACTAGAGGGTAAGGGGGAAAAGGGATGGATTTTTATCCACAATCCATGTATGCTCACTACTCTAAACTTGTACACAAACTGATTGCATGAACTAAAGCTGAAGGGTGCATTGCAGAAAGCATAAGCTTCTGAGTCAGATACACATAGAGGTAAACCCCAGTCTTCACTGCCCGCCCCCACCAGTTAAGATAAATCTGGGAAGTTATGCTACCTCCCTATCCACTGTCACTTCCCTCTATAAAACAGGGATGCCACCAATCTTCTTGTAGGGCTGTCTGAAAGATGAGCAACCATAAATGAAAGCTCCTGTTTAGTGGCCAGCATTTGGTGGACAGCCAAGAAACGGTAGTTACTCCTATCCTTGATAAATGGCAGCCGATGCTGATAAGAAAGCAATGTCCATAAAGGGCCTGGGTCTAAATGCAGTTCCAACACACACTCTGGGTCAATACTCTCACACCGAAGTGGTTCCACTGCACCAAATCCTTTTCTGGGGGAGGAGGCTACATATCTAAAAACATAAAACAAGGTTCTCTCTGAGGAAACCATCTACTCATTACACTTTCAGTCTTGTTCTCATCTCTGGTGCTACTTGAATGGGACCCACTGAGCATTTATTGAATATTTACTATATTCTGAGCAATCAGCTCAACATGTGACATCCACCATTAAATTCAATCCTAAAACATCTGAGACAGGCATAATAATCCCAAGGTGCAGATGAAGAAACCAAGGCTCCACAGGGCTAAATGAGCTCACTGAGAGACAAATAAAGATACAAGATCAGGGTTTGAACCCAGCCAATCAACCTCCAAAGCCTGTGCTCCTAACTGCCATACAATACCATCTCCTGACATGGGGGGTGGATGGGTGGCAGAAAGAAGGGGAACAAGTCCCACCTGCTAAGAGTAGTATGTAGGAGTGATGAGACTCAGCCTTCTGCCTTACCCACTCCAACCCGCCAGGCTCTTTAGCCAAAGGCACCACTGCCCTCATCAGAATGCTTCAGTGGTGTCCAACTGCCCATGAAGAGATCCATGTACTTCACATCAGGGACTTCCAAAATCTAGTCCCATCCTCCTCAGCTATTATATCCTATGATTTCAGACATGAAGTCCTTCTCTAGCCAAACTTCAAGGATAGTCTCATGCTTTCAGACCCTGATGCCTCTGGCCTACTGTTCCCTCAGCCTAGAACAACCTATCCCCTGAAAGAAATGTTATGAAATAATTCAGACACAAAAAAGGAAAAAAGGAGTTTAAGGAATACTCCTCTTCCCTATGAAGAAACAGCTCTGGCAAGACTTCCTTCAAGAAGCCTTTCCAAGAGTATCCATGAAGGATCTCTGTGCTAACCTCTGTAAATGGCAGCTATCTCTTTTATTCACTTATCTGTCTCCCACGGCAAAGAGAATGTGTACCTCAAGAGTAGGATCCCAGCCCTAGGGACTCCTTACCTGCAGGGAAACATTTGCTAAATAGAGAACTCATAAAAAATGTGCAAGGCATAGGTCCAAGTGATGGAGATACAAGAGGTAAAAAAGTGGAGCAAAGGGGACATGCAGTGGAAAAAAGCCGAAAATCTTGAGATTAGATAATAACTAAGTGGTAGTGTTGTCAAGGTGGGGTAAATCCCAGGGCAACGGAGCCAAGGTTTTGGCCAATAAAAAGAACACAAAGGGCAGGATAGGGCAGGGCTGGCTGTGCCTGCAGCATGCCTCTATATGGCTGACACCATTCCCAGCCTCTCTCCCCATCTTTTGGGCCTAGAACAATGCCCACATCTCGCCCAAAGCCTTTCTCAGCCCAAAGACTCAGAGCCTTCACTTAGTAAAAACCGAGGCCCACACTACGCAGTAATTTTCCACCTTGATAGGGTGTACTGTATCCTGTCCTTTCCCTGAGGGGGAAGTTTGCCCTGGGCTCTGCCACCCACCCACCACCACCACTCCCCTACTCCACGTGCACCCAGCTCTAACTACACTGCTTGTCTTTCCAGGGCTCTGCATCGGACAGGGCTTCAGGCTGAAGCACCCTTTCTACCTCACTCTTTGCCTAGCTAACATCTCCTGCTTAGAAGTCGGTCCCTTCTTGGGGATGTCTTCCCTGAACACCAAGTACTATGCTGTTCATCCACTATGAGATGAGATGAGGGTAGAAGTCCAGATAGCATTATTGGCCTTTATGAAGCAACCAGGGCTAGATCTAGTGTCCCACACACAGTGAGCTCAATAAATACCAGAAACTTAAGAACTTAAGTGGCTCTCAGCATCTCAATTTTAAAATTCTTTTTATTTTGAAATAATTAACCATAAATGCATGGATTATTTCTGGACTCAATTCTATTCCCTTGCTTTATATGGCTAGCCTTCGGCCAGTATCACACTGTTTTGATTACCGTAGCTTTGTAGTAAGTTTTGAAATTGAGAAGTGTGAGTCCTCCAATTTTTTTCCTTTTTGAGACTGTTTTAGCTATTGTGGTTCCCTTGAATTTCCAAATGAATTTTAGGATCAGCTGGACAATTTCTAAAAAATAAAGCAAACAAACAAAAACCTCTGGAATTTTAATTGAGATTGCACTGAATGTATAGATCAACTTGGGGAGTATTGACAATATTAAATCTTCCTATCCATGAACAAAGGATGTGTTTCCATTATTTAGATCTCAATTTCCTTCAACGATGTTTTATAGTTCTCGGTATGCAAGTCTCGTACTTCTTTTGTTAAATTTGTTCTTTTCTTGTTAAATTTATTAAATATTTTATTCTTTTGGAAGTTATTATAAATGGGATCATTTCCTTAATTTCATATACAGATTGTTCACTGCTGATGTGCAGAAATACAACTGATTTTCTTCTTATTTATCTTGTATCCTGTCACAATTCATTTATTTGTGAATTCATTTATTAGTTCTAAAAGTTTTTTAATTCCTTGGAATATTTTATATACAAGACCCCATGACATTGTCAAATAGAGATTGTTTTACTTCTTACTTTCTAATCTGACTAGGTTTTTGTTAGGTCCAGGAGGGCCCTATCCCTACCCGCTGTAGTGTGGGAAACAGACTCCTCCCTTACCTTTGTGTGGGAATTGGACCTTGCATCCGGGTTGACAACACTACATGCTTACATCCCGTTTCACTGGACTCTTCCTCCCTTCCCTGCCAATTTACCCGCCTGACATATTCCCACCAAAAAAAAGCCCACCTCAAGCCCCATATAAGTTTTAAGGACCCTCACATTTGGGGCTGATGCCATCTTAGTCTCAGCCTGGCTTTCATTCTGCTACAATAAACCTTGCTTAACCCTTCTGCCTTGTGCGTTCCTCTCTTGGAGAACCTAACACTTTTATTTTTGAATGCCTTGGCTAGAATCTCAAGTACCATGTTGTATAAAAGTAGCCAAGAGCATATATCCTTGCTTGTTCCTTATCTTGGGGGGTGGGGGGTGGGAGAAGCATTCCAACTTTCTCCAGTAAGTGGGTTATTAGCTGTGGGCTTTTTGCAGGTGCTCTTTATTGGGTTGAAAAAGTTTCCCTCTATTGCTGAATGCTTTTTTCATGAAAGGGTGTTGGATTTTGCAAGTGCTTTTTTTCTATTTGAGATGAACATGTGGTTTTTCTGTTCTTTGTTCTATTAATATGGTGTATTATACTGATTTATTTTCAGATGTTAAACTAATCATTCTTGGAATAACTTTTATTTAGTCATGGTATATAATCCTTTTTGTGTTGCTGGATTTGTTTTTCTAGTATTTTGTTGAGGATTTTTACCTCTATATTCACGAGGGATACTGGTTTGTAGTTTTCTTGTGATGGCTTTTAGTTTTGGTATCAGGATAATACTGACCTCACAGAATAAGCTGGGAAGTGTCCCTTCCGTTTCTATTTTTTGAAAGAGTTTGTGGAAGATTAGTATTAATAAAAAAGTCATTATCAAGAAAATTTTCTGATGAACCAAAAATAGTACAAATAGTGTAATTTATAAACCCTTCCATTCAGTTTCAATAATTATCAATATTCTACCATTCTTATTTCATCTATACTAGCTTCTCAATGTCTGATTTTATTTTAGGGGGTGAAATTATTTTAAAGCAAATCCCAGATATATCATTTCACCCTTAAAGAC
This sequence comes from Eidolon dupreanum, assembly GCA_028627145.1. NCBI lineage: Eukaryota > Metazoa > Chordata > Mammalia > Chiroptera > Pteropodidae > Eidolon > Eidolon dupreanum. The sequence goes on along the minus strand of CM053504.1, from coordinate 18,818,300 downwards.
TTCTTTATATGTATGTGTAAATACATCTCTAACAGATAAAGACTTTTTAACATAACCAAAATTTAATTTTTTGTTTCACTTAACAAAATTAGCAGTAATTTCTAATGTTATCTAATACCTGGTCAATGTTCAAATTTCCCCAAATGTTTCAAAAATGATTTTTAGAATTAGTTTGAATTAATGTCCAAACAAAGTCCAGCAGTATATTTAGTTGATATGACTCTTTTAATAACAGTCCCCCCGCCCTCCCTTTTCTCCCCATGCCATTCATCTGATGAGAAAAACAAGGTCAATTTATTGTGTAAAATTTTTCATGTTCCATTTTTGGCTGGAACACAGGTATCCTCATGTGTCTGTTTAACTCGTTCTTCTATCCCTTACGCTTCTTTTAAACTGTGAGCTTGATCTAGATTCAGGTTGCTGTGAACCTACTTATTAGAAGACACTTAATTATATGGCTGCCCCACTTTCAGTATTAAGACTAATCTATGGGTTCAGGTGCTATCAGCCTGATCCATCTATTATAAAGCACCCCATCAACGTTTTACCTAATGGTTTTAGCAACCACTGACAGTTTGAGCCCTGGTATATAATTTCAGCAGAAGCTGCAACATAGTGACTTTTTAATTTTCAATTCCTCCAAGGCTAGGATTTTTGTACCTTCACGATTCTAGACTACAGCTCTATGATTCCTAAATTAGGATGGCACAGCCTTCATGTGCCATTGTGGAAGCATTGGGGGTGTTTTTGCTTGTCACAGCATCTGGAGAGTCCTCATGGCATTTATAGGCACAGACCAGATGCTGCACGCTCTACAATTCAAAAGTCTTGTTAGATATTAATGGAGATGTAAAGACTACATAAATTATCTGAGTCCAAGATCATTTTTATATGAACACAAAGCATTTTTTATACTGTTCTAAAACAAATTTTTCCAGTAATATAACTATGACATAATTGAAGAAACACTATTTACTATTGGGTTTGTCATTCTCCTAAACGCTGTTCATCATTTCAGAAAAGTCATGTTAGTAACAGCAACACAGTATGTGTATTTGAGTTGCTGATACAACACATCTGTATGTGCCAGCTTTTGTTACTATTGGATTCAAGATAATTCCACGTACAACTGCAAATGTTTGACTATGTTTTCCAGTGAAATCTTGCTCAGGCATCTACACAATGAAATACACACTATCTTATTAACTCTTTTTGTTTCTCATTTATATTACAGTTAGGACTTCATACCCATTCCTTTTGAAACTATATGTTAAATTAGGTTATTCATGAATCCCATTTTGAGAGAGTAAAGATTTCACAGAATATTTATTTTTAGATGGGCAGTGAGTCTGAGAGAGCTGAGATTACGTACTTAAGGTCTACAAGTCTCTTCCAACCTGATTCAGGGCTTATTCTTAAATCTTGCCCCATATTTTGGTTATCTCACAGCCAGAGCATTGTGCTGGGTGTGAGGACAACTGGACCCCAGCCCTGCTCTGTCTCTTTATTAGTGGCTTGTGAGCTTAGGCAGGTAATCTTATCATTTTCCCAGTTTTTTTTAACTAACAAAGGTATATATTTGCAAAACAGTATAAAATAACAATGGCAGTTAACATTTACTGAGTGCTTATTATGACCCCACAGTGAACCCTAACCGCAACCCTGCCAATCCCACCATTTCTACCACAATTTAGACTCTAAACTGGAAAGTGCCATCTCAGCCAGAGACTAATGTCTCCCTGGTCCTTATTTCCACCCTTAGAGCATAAGTCTCCAGCCCTGAATATTGCCAACCTCATCTGCAAAGATTTTGGGTGTCACTTGTTCATACCCCATGCTGTTTTGGAAAAGATCTGAAGTTGTGAAAAGAGGTCAAGGGACCACAGTAAAATGAAATGTTAACAGGCAAGACACTGGGACTACATCCTCTCTGGGAAAGTATTTCTGCATCTTCACATTTTCCCAAAAACCATGGTCCAGGGCCCTGTACAGACAAACAGCTTTGAAATGAAAAAGTGAAATCAGCTGGGCAGGAGTACTGCATACAAGCCCCATGGACACTGACTCCTGGGGTGACTTAGAGGTTCTCTGTGGCCTCTAGAAATGGGGCAGGAAGCTTTAAGATGCTGGGTAATTAGGGTGACTAGTAGCAGTACAAAACTCACTGTTCCACTTATGTCTCCATTTTCTATCTCCATACACCAAGACTCTGAGCAGAGAGACGGGGTCAAGTGGTAGGATGGGCATGGCTGGAACCCTTCTGCAGAAGCATGGGCTGACCACCAGGGGCTCTGTACTCACCAGGGAGGCTGCCGGCTGGTGTGTGGGTGTGGTGGGTAAATCCGGAGTGGGTCCACCTCTCTTGCAGTGGCAGGGGGAAATTCCCGGTGGGGACTGCTTACTCTAGCCTTGTCCCAGTGCTCATGGATAGGTGTGATGATTCCAGACACAATACGAGACCGAAGTTCCTCACTGTTTTTGTAGGTCCTGTAGGAAGTAGACGAGGTATCAACTACTTGTTGCTGGCTGGCAACCCTACGTACAGTATTTTGGCGGTGGTGGCGGCGGCGGCGGCGGCGGCGGCGGCTGCGACAGCCAGAATGGCCCTGACAGCTGTTGGTGTTGCGCTTGGACCGTCTGCAAGTGTGGGAATGAGATGCCCGGCGGGCTTCGGTGAGGGGGACAACAGCCCGGCGTTGTCTCCGAGACTGGGGCCTAAGCTTCTTAGGCATCTGAGTTGCCCCTCCTCATTTACCACCCCATTAGATAGAGGTGAGGGTGTAACGGCACAAGGCCTGGACAGGCTGCTCCTCTGTACCCACCCCATCCCACCCACCCTCAATTATGTGTTCATAATGTGTCATGGGAAGGGTCGTGGAAGGCAAAGGCTCCGTGGGGAGGATGAACTAGGTTCCTCCTAGTAGGCAGGGCTCTGGGGGGCTCAAGGTCCAGTTCTGTCACTAACTCGAAGGCTGCTTTGAGCCTCTTTTCTCTGCCTGTGAGACAAGTAAATGAGCTACAGCTGAGGTGTTGAGGCAGACTGACGTAACAGGGAGTAGACAGGACTCTACAGAGTAACTAATGTTTTAAAATGAGCTATATCCTGTGTCAAAAAGCAAACCTCGCAAATGTAAAAGGCCTGAAATACAGAATATGTTCTCTGACCATATGAAATCATACCAAACATCAACACAGAAAGGAAGTATCTAAATTAGTGTAAATTAAGCAACATAAATCTAGATAAAAATCAAGGAATAAAAATTAAAATACAACATATTAAAATATGTGAGATATAGCTAAAGCAGTGCTGAGAGGAAACTTTATGGTATTAAATGCTTACCTACAGCTAATAATATACTTAATAATGAAAGGCTTAATACTTTGCCTGTAAGATTGGACAAAAGGCAAGAATGTTCTCTTTCATCACTCTTATTTAGCCTAATACTAGAAGTTCCAGCCACTTCAATAAGGCAAGAAAAAGCACACAGATTAGAAAGCAAGAAGGAAAACTGCCCCCATTTGTAGAAGACATGTCTACTTTGAGATTCTCAAGGAATCTACAAAAAAAAACAAAACAAAAACAAAAAACCCTCCAAAAACACTGAGTTCAATATTACCAGACAGGATACAAGATCAACACACAAAAATAAATTGCATTTCTATATACTAACAATGAACATTTAAAAATCAAAACTAAGAACACCATATATAATTGGCTCTAACCCCACAAAATAACAAAAACGTGTTCAGATTCTGTAACCTTAAAATTACAAAATGATAATGAAATTGAAAAACACCCAAATAAACGGAGACATACCATGTTCATAGTAAAAGTGTCAAGTTTCCCCATTATAGGTTTGAGGATTTATTGGTTTAATGCAACTCCTATCAAAATCCCAGCAGTTTTTTTTTTTAATATACATAGATAAGATTATTCTAAAGTTTATATAGAAAGGCACAGACGCTAGAATAGCCAAAATTATCTTGACAAAGAAGAAGTGAATGGAGGACTCTTTCTGCTTAATATTAATGTCTATTACGTATCTACAATAATCAATACTCTGTGATACTGGCAAAGAGATAGACAAAAAGATCAATGGAAAAAATAGAGAACCGAGAAACAGACACCCACGTACAGACAACTGATTTTGATGAAGTTGCAAAGCAATTCAAAAAAGAACAAACAGTGTTGGAGCAATTAAATATCAACAGGCAAGAAGCCTGTCTAAACCTCACGACTTATATAAAAATTAACTTAAATCACAGACTTAAATGTAAAACATAAAACTATAAAATGTTTAGGAAAAACAAAGAGAAATTTTTGGGAAATCTAGAGCTAGATAGAGTTCTTACACTTGACACCAAAAGCTTGATCCATAAAAGCAACTGATAAAATGGATATTACTAAAATTCAAAACTTTTGCTTTGCAAAAGACCTTGTTAAGAGAGAGGAAAAACAAACTACGGATGGGAGAAAATATTTATACAACACCATCTAACAAAGGACTTGGATCTGAAATTTATCAGGAACTTTCAAGAACACATTAAAAAAAAAAATCCAACTAGAAAACGGGCAAAAGACATGAATGGATATTTTCCCAAAGAAGATATACAGATGGCAAATACACACATGAAAATAATGTTCAACATCATTAGCCATTAGAGAAATGCAAATTAAAATCACAATGAAATATTACCAGGCATTTATCAGAATAACCAAAATAAAAAATTGTGACAATAACTAATGCTAGTAAAGATGCAGAGACACTATCACTCATATGTATACTGGTGGTGGATACGTAAAATGGTACAAGCACTCTGGAAAATTGGCAATTTCTTAAAAAACAAAATATGCAATTCCTATTGTACTCTTGGGTATTTATTCAGAGAAAGAAAATTATGTCCACACAAAAGCCTGTACGTTTATATTCATAGAACTTTTATTCATAATAGCAAAAAACTGGATATAATTCAGATATCTTTCAACTTGTGAATGATCAAACAAACTGTGGTACATCCATACCATGAAATATTACTCAGCAACATAAAGGAACAAACTAAGCAACTCAGATGGATCACAAAGGTATTATGCTAAGTGAGAAAAGCCAATCCCCAAAGCTTACATACTGTATGATTCCATTTATATAACATTTTTGAAATGACAGAATTTTAGAAATGAAGAATAAATGATGGTTGCTAGGGCGTTAGAGATGGAGAGAAGTCGGTGTGGCTATAAAAAGGCATCAAGAAGGACCCTTGTGGTGATGGAAATGCTTTGTATCACTGTATCAAAGTCAAATCCTGGTTGTCATATGTAGTATAGTATTGTACAATGTTAAAATTAAGATAAAATGTATAAAAGATACAGAATCCCTGTATTATTTCTTACAACTACATGTAAGTTTACAATTATCTCAAAATAAAACTTTAATTAAAAATATATTTATTATATAACCATAAAATCAATCAAGATTAGTTTAAATCAGTGGTTTCAGGTCTTCTCCAGCATACAGTGGGGCTCAGGGAGGGCAAGAGAGAAAAAGCCAAGTGGGTGGGGCACAGGGATCTCCATTTCCTGCCCCTACCCTTTCTACCAGAGCAACTCTAACCAGTTTAATATGTCAATCCTAAAGAACAAGGTGCTTGAAGAGTTTCATGGTTAAAAAGTATTAGTACCTATAAGGGCTTGGAAGTGCTAAGGGCCTGTGGGCCATACATCCCTACAAAGAATAGGTTTTACCTAAAACACAGAACTTTGGGGACCTTGCTGCTTCCCTGACCAAGATGGATATGTAAATCTAACTCCTCTTTCCTTTCAATCAGATGAGCTGTGTGTGATATAGTTGGAAGGCCTCTGATCTCCCTATGTAAGATCTTTACCTGTAGAATTCAGGTCTGATTCAAAAACTGCCAACTCTTGAGAGAAAAGTTCTCACACAATTTCTAAGTCTTAGGAGAACTGCCATTTTGGTACCAGCAAGACAGCTTGTCATCCTATCTAATGTAGAAGGGGCATGGCAGAAAGAAACAGGTTTATACTCCTTAGCAAATCAGTTTGCTCATCAAGGGGTGCAAATTCTTATCACGGACAGACAAAACATGTCATGATGACCTAACAAGGAGGGCCACATGGGGAAAGGGGACTAGAAGCAGGCAGCTTAGTGCTGCTAGCACTATGGAAGAGGAGAGAGAGAGGGCCCTTATGGTCGGAAGGCAGAGTCATACCCTACCTCAGTTTCCATGGAGATGATTCCTAGTGATCAGATTTTTCTGCCTTTGCATGTTTACCAAGAGCTTTGGCCCAGCCCAAAGCACTGTGCTGATATCTCACTTCATTCTCGGAATAACATGCTGAGGTAGTACTATTGTGTCCCTCATTTCACAGTAATCAAAAAACAAAACAAAACACCCCCATACAAAATACCCTAACAACAAATGTATTCAAAAAAACATCAGTGTTTTTCTTTCTCAGTATTGCTGAGGGGACCAAATGCCCTAAAGAGTATGAGAGCTGAATACAGGCCTGGGTTCTTCCACAGCATTTGTCAATTTCTCTCCCAATGGAATTCTAGAATGAAGATGTCAAGAAAGAGACCACATTCCAAATATCCTTCCCTTATCTTCTTAAAGGGTGTGCTGGAATCATGGTGTGGGCAGCACCCAGAAGAGCAGCTTTGCCAAACCTTGGCCTGGCCTGACTTCACTCCTTCATTCCTTTGTCTACTATATGCAAAACAAAACAATACAAAACAAACAAAAAATCCAGGCCCTGCCCTCAAGATCACTGTAAGGAAGACCAACTCTAGTAAGTTAACCATAAAATACCCACCCATTAAATGCTTCAAAGGCTGTTTTGAATCATTAAACATGGGTGGGAACAGGGAAATCTGAGGAGCTGACATTTAAATTGGAACTGAAAGAAGAGGAGTCAGCTGTGTGAGGTAGTTGGAGAGAGCACTCTAGGCAGAGGAAAGAACTCTGAAGAGGGGATGAGGAGCATGGCACCTTGGCTGAGACACAGGAACTAAGTAACAAGTGGCACAAGATGAGGCTGGAAAGGCTGGGCAGTAGGTTATAGGCCTTATCAAGGATTTTGTTTTTACCCTCAGAGAAATGAAAATTCACTGAAGTGTTTTGGGGGTTTTCTGGATTAAAAAAAAATTTAATGTACCAATGTAACCAGTTTTAATTGTACAGTTCAGGAGTATTTAAGTACATTCACATTACTGTGCAACCATCACCACCACCCATTTCCAGTTTTTCATCTTGCAAAACTGAATTTCTGTACCTATTAAATAATGCCCCATTTCCCCTTCCCCTGAGCCCCTGAAAACCACATTTTATTTTCTGACTCTATGAATTTGATTACTCTAGGTACCTCATATAAATGAAACCATACAATATTTGTCCTTTTGTGTAACTTATTTCCCTTAGCACATGTCTTCAATGCTCATCTGTTGTAGCATGTGTCAGCATTTCCTTCCCCTTTATAGCTGAATAACATTCCATTGTATGCATATACCACATTTAATTTAACCATTCATCTATCCCAGGTATTCATGGACATCTATGTTGCTTCCACCTTTTCATTATTGAGAATAATACCTCTATGAACATGGGTGTGCAAATATCTCTTTAAGACCCTGCTTTCAATTCTATTGAATATATGGCCAGAAGTGGAACTGCTGGGCCATATAGTAATTTAATTTTCTGCGCAACTATCATATCATTTTCTACAGTGGCTACCCATTTTATATTTCTCCCAAGAGTGTACAAGGGTTCCAATTTCCCCAATACATGTTATTTTCTGATTTTTGTTGTTATTGTTGGTTTTATAGTAGCTATCCTAATATAAGTGAGGTGGTATCACTAAAGGATTTCCAGAAAGGGTTTTAATCATGATCTGATCTGTTTTAAAAAGGCTGGTCTGATTACTGTGTGGGAAATCGACGAGGTGATGAGCAGGAGTGGAAGTTGGGATAGCTGGGATCTCCTTACATAGTAGTAGCATGGAAGAGGGGAGGAGGCAAACAGAGGTGGCCAGAGTGATGGAGGTAGGTGGTTTGGAAGTCTGAGAGAAGTGGCTGGTTCAAAATAGTTATTGCTGATTATACACAATTAAATGAAACAGAGTATCAAGGTAGTTTTGATGACAGCGAATTTATAGTGATGCCAGGCTTCCTTTAAAACCCTGAGGAGGTCAACAAGGATGGGGAGAAAGTCCCTAAAATGGAATACAATAGAAATAAATGGCCCTAACTAGATATCACACAGATAGCTTCATTATACTGATGGAAAAACAAACATTAATCTAAGTACTTTTTGAATACATCTGACAATATGCATGCTCAGTGCGACACAGTTAAAGGACAAAAAGATCCAGGAAGAAATTGTATTTGAAACAGCAGATTTGTTCTTGGTAGGTACTAGTGCAGCAGTTCAGAAATAATTTGTGTATTTGAAGATAAACGAATAAGTAAATATACTGATGCTGTTAAGCATCAAGGTTCTCAAGACAGAAAGGAAATCCAGGAAGGAATAAGAGAATAAGAATCCTGTGGTGTTAGATTAAAAATAAAAGTATCAGTTTGATATCTAAGAAAAAATAATTTCAAGGAAAAAGCTTCCTAGCTCTATTCTCTGACAAGGCCTGGATGCAATGACATCCTGAGTCTTAACGAGCCCACTCAGGGTACAGATTTTGGTTTTTAAATAATATTCCCCACCAACAGAAATCATGGCTTTTCAGAAAAATGGTTGATTTCAAGGCAGGGGAAAGGAAGTACAAGGTGAGACCAGAACAGCTTATTGTGCCAGAAAGTAAGGAAACACTCAAAGAATAATGAGGACATGTCAAAAGGACAAAGGAAGTAGTGTGAAGAGATTTCCACTGGTCAGCTCTGGAATGACTTGAGCATTCAAAGGATAACAAAAATGAACTATAACTTTGAATAAAAAAGAATCCATGAGTCCATACTGATAATAATAAATGTAGAAAGGATGATAAACATAGAAAGTTGCTGTTTTATAATTATCGCAATAATAACTGATTCAAGTATGAATCAATAGATGCTAAAAGCACTGTGTAAAAGATCTTCAAAAAGCAGTATATTCAGTCTGCTAATATACTCCCACGATCACTTATTAAACACAAAGAAAAACAGATGCCTTTACTATAGAGAAAGCTAGAAGATTCTATTATTACCATGTGATCAGATTGAACCAAATCAACTGTGAGATAGACATCTCGTGTCTGATGTGAAACAGTGAGAATACAGCCTCACTTATATAGTATTCATGTTGAAAATGTTCAACTTACATCAAATGATGAGTAAGTAATCTGATATATCTGATCTTGAGGAAAAAATGTAAACATTCTACACAAGAGACTTCAAATCTTCAAAAATAACAATGCCACAAAAAAAGTCTAAGAAACTGTTTTAGATTAAAAGTAATTAAAGAGACATGAAAATAGATGTAATGGTGATCTTGATTAGATAAGAAAAATAACCTAAAACCAAAAACCAAAAAACTAACTAAAAAGGAAACTGCTGGGATGACTGCAGAAAACTGAACATGAACTATATATTAAATTATATCCATTTTTTTTTTTAAGCCTACAGCACTTGGTATTCCTAGGTGGTCTCCTATCCAAGTGCTAACCAGGCCCGACTCTGCTTAGCTTCCGAGATCAGATGAGATTGGGCATGTTCAGTGTGGCATGGCCGTAGACTATATCGATGTATTAATGCTACATTTCCTGAGTGTGATAACTGTATTAAGGATATATAAGAGGATGCCCTTGTAAAAATAAAAAATAAAAAAAAAACATGTACTGAAATATTTAGGGTCTAAGGTTCACAAAGTCTGGAAATAATAATCAGATGGTTCAAGAACAAAAAAGCATCCAGAAAAATCAGGCCAATGTAGCAAAATGTTTAAAAATTGGTGACTCTAGGTGGTGGGTTATATGAGTGTTCACTGTAATATTTTTGCAAACCATCTCTTCTACTGAGATGCAAATTTCAAAATAAAAAGTCAAGAGAATGAGAAGACAAGCCTGACGAGGAGAAAACATTTACAAAACACACATATGATAAAGGACTATTATCCAAAGTATATGAAAAACTCCTAAAACTCAACAATAAGAAAAGAACTCAAATAAAAAAATGGGCCAAAGACCTGAACAATCACCTCACCAAAAAAGATACAGATGGCAAATATGTGAAAATATGCTCAACACCATATGCCATAAGGGAAGTGCAAATTAAAATGACGAGATACCACTACACATCTATTAGAATGGCCAAAATCTGAAACACTATCACCACCAAATGCTGACAAGGATGTGGAGCAACAGGCACTCTCATTCACTGCTGGCGGGAACACAAAATGGTACAACCACTCTGAAAGACCGTTTGTCAGTTTCTTACAAATGTAAACATACTCCAACACCACCAAGAATGAACCCTACAGTAAAATATGGACTTTGGGTAATAATGTGTCAATATAGGTTCATCCATTTAAAAATAAAAGGTACCACTTTGGTGTGCTGATAGTGGGATGTTGACAGTGAAGGAGGCTATGCATATATGTGTGTAGAGGGAGTGCAAGAGGTACATGGGATCTCTGCACTTGCTGTTCAGTTTTGCTAGGAACCTAAAACTAAAAAAATTAAATGTATTTTTTTTTTAAAGTTGGGGGTGGAGTGTAGACCTGATAGGTACACTTTTCTCAGGAGCTTACTGACTGATCCCACTGATCTAGCTGCACCTCTTTTCTGAAGCCAATGCAGCACTTATGGACACTTGACTGCATGATTTTATTTCATGCGGCATTTCTCATGTAAGTCTTCTCTTCAAAGAAATTAAAAACAGAAGAATTGAGAAGTAACTGTGCCCAGAAGTGAAAGATCTTTCTGTTGACCTTCCTTAGTTCTCTGAACACCTCTACCCCATTTCTGGTATCTAGCCACTGGTTCTCTCTTCTTCTTCCCAGGGACAGTTATCACTTAGAAGTACCTGTGGAAGTCAACCAGGTGTTCTGAATCGATATAATCATCCAAGTTCAAGGTCAAATCTGATACTTGCTGTGAGCCATATTCCTAAAAAATAAAAACAAAAATGAGAGACTGGGAATATTTTTTGTTTAAAGAGTGGATTGGTGAGGGGAGAATGACAATATTTAACCTCAAGAAAAGCATACGTGCACAAAGAGACATATATAAGGAATATTTTTAATACAGGAAATACCCTTCTGATGCTTGGGGACTTCTCTAATTTAGGAATATTGTTTTCCGGAGGCAGAGCCCAGAAAAACTATTTCTAAGCTCTTTTGCAACTTGGATGCAGGCATGAAATTGAGGTGCTACATGGATGCACAACTTCAACTTGGGGGAGGACAGCTTGAGGAAGTAGGCTGAGCACCAAACAGGCATCTTGCTAATGAGGGGGTCACAGCATCAGTGGCTCATGAGAAGGGGCACCAGGGCTGGCAGTATTAGCCAGTATCTAATGCCTCAGGATGGTGGCAGCAGCACTGGTTTCCATGGCATGGTTTGGAGCACTATCCTGGAAGTTCAGCCTTGAACCTGTTTTTCCAGACCTTCCAATGATTAATGAGCTATCCTAGTTCTTTTAATAAACCCAATCTGTTTAAAATACTATAAGGTGGGTTTGCTGTCTATAACTAAGAACTTTGTTTCATACAAGATCTAAAGAGTCATCAAAAAAGAAAGAGATAAATTGTGATATTATGGTATTCTGTATAGTAGTTAAAATGAGTAAAGTATAATATCTACATGCATTCCCATTTAAGACCTCCAAAACATATTAAATAGAAAAAGACAGATGCAGTATAATACAGACTGCATGATACTTTTATATGAATACACATAGACAATAATGATAAAACTTAAAAAGAAAGCCTTTCCTCTCATGGTACTTACAGTCCAGTGGCAGAATACAAACATTAACCCAAAGCATAAATAAGTACATAATTATATTGTGGTACCAGGCAGGGAAAAAAAATGATAAAGTAGGGAGGCACGATTTAGATATTTTCTGGCTAGTGAGAATAGTTAATCAGGACTGAACTTTTTGAGGAAATGAAAAACGAGAGTGAGTTAGCCAGGCTAAAGAAAGGACGTAGGGTGAGGGTGCGGGTGGGGTGTGTGTGGTGGCCCACTGGAGGGGAAGAGTTTTCCAGCACAGGGAACAAGAAGTGTAAAGGCTTTGTGCAGCAGAGAGCTAGGCTTATTGAAAGAACTAAAAGTAGGCCCCTGGGGCTACAGTAAGTTTTTTCCTCCCAGGTTCTCACTGAATAGGTTTATCTTAATTTACTTAACCATTCTCCTCTGATGGAAAGGTTCCCCCTTTATAATGAAATCTTTGAGCATAAAGCTTTTCTATATTTAGTGTTCTTGCCTCAGGATAAAGTTCCAGAAGTAGGATTAATGGGTAAAGGCTTCACAAATATTTAGGGCGCTTCATCCATACTATTAAATGGGTTTCAAAAAGGTGATCCCAATGTCCACCCCAACCAGCAGACCCCTCCATGTCTCAGAGACTCACCAGCACATTGATGATCATGCTGTTCTCCACAGTGACAGCCTTCACAAGGAGCTTTCTGGACCCATCCTTAGACTCATACCGGAGGACATACAGGTCTTTATTTTTGTTCCATTCGGCAGGCAGCAGTTCTGATTTCTTATCACTGGGACCTGGCTGAGAAGAAACCAGGGTTGAGGAGGAAGGTCAGGACTTCAGAAGACAGAGTTATAAAAGATCTTATCGACAAGTTAATCCCATTCCTCACTTCACAGATGAGGGCATGGAGATCAGAAGAAAAAAAACGTCTAAGGCCCTATACCAAGTTAGAAGTCTGGGACTCAGGCTCCTAGACTCCTGCTTTTGATCCTCTCTCACCTCTGACTGCCTCTGTGGCACTGCAGTGGAACCTGTCAAGAACCTGTTGCCTTGGTTCAATAATAATTTCCTTACCATCCCCTGGCCAAAAGTAAGGCAAATCATCTCAAGGGCTACTGTGAAATTCCAAGGCAGTGTTTAGTTTGAAACTTGGGCCACTGGCAATAGAATCATCGAAGTGTGGATGAAAAATACTGATTCTAATGCACTCCCCTCTCCAGACTATTATAGTGGTTTAACAAAAATTATTGATTTTCATACAAAATGTAGCATATGCACAAGATTAAAAAGAATTACAAGATGCACACCTATGTATCTACCACCAGCTTAAGAAATAGAACAATGCCAAAAACACTAAAACCTTGAGTAGCATACATGCAATGAAGCTCCCTCTTCCCCCTAATGGGTAATTACTACTCGGTATTTCTAAAATATTATTTACTTTCCTTATAGTTGTATTACTACAAACACAACCTTAATGTTTTTGAATTTTATACAAATTGCATCACTTTTATCACTTGCTTTTTTCATTCAAGTTTTCTGAGCGTCATCCATGTCAATGCATTTAACTGTATTTGATTCAGTATATTGCATTACATTGCTTATACAGTTCACAGCTATACAGCATACCATTGTATGAACATGTTGCAAATTACATTCTCACTTTTTGATATTTGGAGTGTATACAGTTTAGCTATTATAAAAACTGCTACTGTGAACATCCTGTACACATTTCCTAGTATACATGTGGATGAATTTCTATACAGTATGTCTGGTATAGATTTACACTCCCATCAGCAATGTATGAGTTCTTGATGTTCCATGTAGTCAGCAACATTGCTGTTGTCCAATATTTAAATTTCTGCCAAACTAGGGTTTGTAAAAATATATCACTCTGAGTTGTAATGTTTTCCTTTCTTTTATTACTAATCCTAGGACTTTCCTTTTATACACTAAAGTTTGAGAACTAGTTCTCAAACAATTTTTATAGTAAAAACTAATAAGGTAATTTCCAGGTTGGAAAAGATTTCTTAAACAAGATTGACAAAAGAATAAAAGTGCTACCTTTGAGACCTTTCGTAATATAAAGCTTATGTTCAACAATAGACACAACAAAGTTAACAGGCAGCCTCAGGCTGGATGAGATATTTGCCATGGGTACAAATGGAAAGAATTAATAACTAGCATGTAAAAGGAATGCCTAGGAAATTAACAATAAAAGTTGGGAACCCACTTGAAAAACTGGCAAAAGATATGAACAAACAAAAATAAGAGCAGCTAATGGTATATAAAGGCTTGTTCAAACTGACCAGCACTCAGAGAAGTGCAGGTTGAAATGATGAGATACCATATTATACCCATCAGACTGGTATTACCCATTTTTCTATTTTTGCCAGGTGTTTATGTGAGTGTGGGCAGAATGGTGGCCATTTAAACTCTTACAATCCCTCAGGAGAGCAATCTGGCAGTATTTAGTGCAATAAGGTGAGCTGATGCACCATGACTCTCTCTCTACTTCAGGAAGAAACTATGCACAGAGGACATAACAAGGGATTTCATCATAACCTTGTCACAGACATCAAAGTGGAGGTAAAAAGCAAAATATGCTCACAGAGGAATATAATATAGCAGTGAGAAGGAACAAATTGGGTCTAATTATAGCATTACAGATAAAAGTTTAAAAAAATGACCTAAAGAAAAGAATAAGATTTATAGCTGAGTATTCTTTATGTTAAAAGTTTAAAAAACAAAAATATCTATTTTTTGGATGAATATTTACATAGCTAAATATGGAAGAAGTGGAGTGGGAAGATATGAGAATGTAGTGGGAAAGAAGTGGAACCAAACATAAAGAACAAGGGCAAAAGACAGGTCCAGAAAGGCAGGCCTTACACACTCCAAGGACAGCAAGGGGCCAAGAGTGGAGAATTGTGGGCCCCTCCTCTTTGGTCACCCCTGGTACTCAGGAATCCAATGGGGGAAGAGAGCTCAAATAAAATTCAAGATGTTGCAACTGGCATGGTTTAAAACTTGGCTGAATGACAAGGAAATTCACAAGCCTGAAGCAGAGAAATGAGTGACCAAGAAAAGAAAAGTGAAACTAATCAAACTACTCTGTTAAAATGAAATTCCCCTGTCACCCAAACTAGGTAAATTTCCTGTAACATGTTTAATGTTGTGGATTTAAGGTTTATTTTGGAAGCCAAGAATTTGATAACATGCTTGTCTTTGTTGTTAAGGGCCTTTGAAATTATATTTATATCCTCCATTAGAGCATTTTTCTTGGAATGTTGATAATTCAGTATGTTCACTATCCCACAACCTCTGGCTTCCAGAACAAGAGAGAATCCTAGGGCTTCTCATTGCAGTGGTACCAATGTTCCCCAGCTCAAGGGCAGCCCTGATATGGGGAAAACAAGTGGAACTGAGGGAGACTGGCTCTGGAGATATCGGGCCAAACATGGCATTCAACTGCCCTCCAGGCCCTGACATTAAATATCGGGCCTTCCAGAAAGCTACAGTTGGAAAGTAGCCAAACTGAATGGTTATGTAGTTTAACTTCCTAGGATGAAAACTCTAAGAGATGACAGTAAGTCAGGCACAGACTGGGTTTGGCATTCAGAGCTTCTGGTTGCTCTGGAGAAAATTTTTTCCCAGCCAGGTCCACCAGACTGGCTCCCAAAAAGCAAATATAGTTTTCCCCTTAGGCAAACTCCTGAGACTAGAAACATTCTTTAGTGATCATAAGTTCATCCCAGTGCCTCTGGGCTAAAATGCACCCAAAGAAACTCTAACATCATTTTGGACATTTTCTTTCATTGTAATCCTTAGACAAAATTCTCTACCTTAAGTCTATGGCCACCTCTATCCCCCCGCCACCTAAACCACCTGACAGAGCTGTAAAGCTCTTATGAGGCATGGTGCTGACTTCAAGAAAGAAATCCAAATTTAAATACTGGATTTTTATTGAAGCCAATGGCTGGCTGCATTGGTCTCCTAATCGAGTTTTATGTACACAATTCCCCTGTACCAGAGGAAACAAAATCAAAAGGAAAAGCAGACAATTTAACTTTTTATTTAACTGCCAATATATTATATGATCAAATACATATACACTTTCAGGACCTTCCTCACTCTCTTATCACTCCCAGAAAGGGGGGAGCAGGAGGCAACATACACATACTCTGCGGTTGGCAGAAACTACTGGTCTCTGCTGAGTCTTCTGGTCCCAGGCCAGAAAATTAAACCTTCTCTTAAATAAATTAATAGGAACGATGTCTCTCCAAATGGCTTTAACTCTGAATGAAAGTAAACTCAGAAGTGAGAGGAGGACAGGTGCAACCTGAGCTCCCATGGTACTTTAAAGAAAGGGCAAAGAGAAGCAAAAATACACTCTAGTGTGCAACACAAACACCTATCCTCTCAGGGCATACATGATTTAGCACTTGGGTAGACATATGGGCAGTGGACAGTGCCTTACAAAAGCCTTATCCCCACTCTCCCTGGCCTCCCCTATGATGTCTGGAGCTAACACCTTTTTCTGGTCTGCATGAACTCAACACATGAACAGAGTGGAACCAGACGGACTTTTGGGAATTAGTTAAGATCTTTCATTTATTTTTTAAAACCAGTATTAAAATAAGATTGTATTCTTTCTGCACATTTCACCTGAAAATTTCTGGGCCCGGAGTATGGCAAGGGGATGATGCTGGGTAGGAGACAATAACCTATATGAACTGATGTCCCTAGGCTGTCTAAGTGACAGAGTCGCTGACAGGATGTGAGAGGGAATGAGTGGTGGGTGTAGATCTGTAGTGTTGATATGGATCTGTGGAATGGGGAGAAAAGAAGGGAGTCACACAGGCCCTGTGTAACACATTCCTGTTCCCAGAGAAAGAGGTTCTGACAGTGTGTCGGAATAGCAGTAGCTAGCTGGGAGGATATAAGGTGAGTGGAATATGTGAAGAGGTGCAGAGACAGACCTGTCAGATCTGAAGGACAGTGCAAGGGGCGATGGGAAGCTCCAACGTCAGAACCAAATCTTATTCCCCTCTCCCACTCCACTGTCCCCTGCACATCCTACGGGTTCCTGGGAGACCTTCCCAGGAAAAAGTGAAATAAAATGACAGGGGCAAGTGAAAGAGTTGTTAAATATTAGAAAGCTGGAGTGGAACAAGTGCGGAGACATAAGATTTCTATTGGGGAGGCTATACACTGATAGGGGAAGCCTGACACTTGTGAATGGGGGCCTTGTCTCCATTTGGTCACAGAGTCTAAAATAATGAAAGGCAAGGTAAGTGGGCATAGCACAGGGTAACTAGAAAGGCCAGGAACAGAGGCATCCGGGGGGAAGAAATGGTTCCTATTTCCAGGTGTATATATGTGAAAGATTGGCCCTTCTTTTCCAGCCTTATCTTCAGTCTCATAGACCATACCAGGGATTAAGTATGTGTGAGCATGGAGGTAGGGAAGGGGGGTGCTGAGTGTATATCTGAGGTCCCAATGAAAAACTTGAGATCTGGGGGAAAAAAAAGAAAAGACAGAAATCCATGAGTTCTTGTGTTTCTGATTTCTATTGCTGAAGGCAGAGTGTGAGAGGGTGGTCTAAGAAACAGAGGAATGGAGCAGCAAGGGATTAGAGTGAGGGAGTACCTGGCGCCAAGTACTCAGGATGTGTAATCCATCTTTGAGGAGGGATCCCTAAAACTCTTTGTCAGGAGAGGAAAAATTAAGACTATAGATGTGTATCTGAGAAACTAGACAAGGATTAGGGAGTTTGAAAACTGAAGCAGTTAGAGAGTAAGGTTAAAATCTCACTGTAAGATGCAAGGGGTGAGGTGCCCTGCTCCCCAAGGCTGGTCTGGGTTCTGAGAGTGAGAAGAAAGTGACAGTGAGGGGAATGCTTGGAGTTGTGAGTGTATGTATATGGTGACTGCGGGTGGAAGGATATTTTCTCTGATAGAGAAGGGAAATGAATTAGTGAGGTAGGGTGGGCTCAGTAGTCCCAGGCTCTGTAGGGATAACAACAAGCCCCTTTCCCCCCACACACCACCACCACCACCAAGAGGCAGAGCCTGAGGATGAGAGAGCAAGAGGGCCCGGTCCTGTAGGGACAGCTGTGGGGAGGAAACTTTACCTGGCCCTTAAACACCCAGGGTGAATGTGTGTATATGTGTGGGAAGTGCCTGTTTCCCAGAGCCCCGAATTGGGAATGACAGCGATGAGTGGGATGCACTGGACTCTGGACAGGGGCTGAGTAGGTAAAGCTCACCCCTATACCTGTGCTTGGATTCAGTTATCTGGTGGAGGCTAGAATACAGTATAAGGCCAGTACTGAATACAGCTCTCCATTCCCCACTGCGTGTGAACGAGCTTAATGGACTTCATTCAGGTAGATGAAGAATGCACAAGGGAACTATATCCCTCTTGGTGCCAGGTCCACATAATTCTGGTCTGGGAGACTGCTAGGCTACACTGAATTGAGTTTCTATCCAAGGGTTTTCAATCGTGTGTCAGCTGTATTGTGAGGGACTTTGGGCTGAGCTGGAACAGTAGAGCACATCCCCAACCCACAAACTACCATACCACTGGTGTCGTAAACCCCAGGTTACAGAATTGGGAGGGGGAAAGATCAGACGCTCTAGACCAGGCCTTCGGTCCTATGGGTTTGAGCAGAAGACATCTTACCCCCTCCACCCTGGCCCCGAACCGTCTCCGTGGCGTACCTGGTCGCCGGCACCCAAGCCGTAGTAGCCGTGCGTCACCACTTCCCAGTGCAGGAAGCAGACGAGCGCGTCCTGCGCGCAGGTGATAGCCGGCGCTGCGGACGCAAACAGTACCTCCAAGCCCGCCATATGCGCCTTCGGCTTCTGCGGGCAAAGGAAGGGAATAAGGAAGTGCCGTGAGCCGACCTGGCCCTCCGAGTACTGATGACGCCGCTCTGATACTCCACTAGCTCTGGCCGCGTCTCCTCTAGCAGCCAAAATGGTGACGCCCGGGGGTGGGGGGCGCGACCGCCGGAAGTAGCTCTAAAAGCCGGGGCAGCTGCTTGAGCGCGCCGGGGCTGAAACCCGAGCGTGACGCGTAAAGGTTCCGCCAGCCGCGTGCGAGTGTGGCTCCTGGTAGAGCCGCCCATGAAAGCATGAGTCACCTCTTCCCGGTTTTGCTAGCAAGACTACTGCGGGCTGCGTGTTGCGTCCTCCTGGAGCGTTGAGCCAGACTGCCCGCCCACAGAATGGGATGGGCTTATGCTAGTAGGGTAAGAGTTTAAGAAATATGGCTGAAATATATTCATAATAATAATAATTGGCTCATATACAGAGCTTGCTACGTGCCACATTATTTGAGATGCTTTACTTCTTTTATTCGTTTATTTAATCCTCACGCCCCAACCGTTAAGTTTAGTATTAATGATATCCCCATTTTACAGATGGGTGAACGGAATAAGCACAAAGGGATAAATTTAATCAAGACGACACAGGCAACCAGTGAATGGCAGAGATGACAAGTCTTATTAAATATTGTGTGCTAGATCCTGTGCCAAAATCTTTACATCACCCTAACAATAATTCTTTGAGTTATATTCCATTGTCATTCCCATTTTGCAGATGACAAAACCAGCTCAGAGAATTGAAACCATTAAAAGACACAGCTTTCAGCCGCAGAGCTGGAGCTCCTGTTCCACTACCAAATTTCAATCGTGTTTTGTTTTTTGTTTGTTTGTTTGTTTGTTTGTTTTTGCCTGTCTCCTTCATGATTTTTACCACCTGTTATTTCTTCAACAAGTTTCTCGAAACCCACTTACTGTTTTTACAAAAATAAATTTAGTTTTTCATCTCTGTCAGCACCCTGCTGCAAGCCACCTTCATACCTCATTTGGATGCCTGCACCAGCCTCTGAACTGCCCTACTCACTCTCTGTCTTCCTAAAGTCTATTCTCACTCTGCAACTAGAGATTCTGTTAGAACACAAGTCAGATCACATCCCTCCTCTACTCAGAACCCTCCCGGGGCTCCCATCACACTCAAAGGAAAAGTAAAGTCCTCTCCATGATCTTCAGGAATCTGCATATAGTCTGAGCTCTCTACCCCAACCCCTTACCTCTTTCTAACATCATCTCTTCCAACTCTCTCCTCATCACCTGCATTCTTGGCTGCAATAATTTTGATTCCTGTCTTCTCTCACACCCACATCTGATATAACAGCAAAGCTAGCGAACTTTACTCTCAAAATATATTCTGAATCTAACCACTTTCTGCCACCTCACTGCCTCCATTCTGATCTGATCCTCTAGCATCTTGTACTTGGACTATTGCAGTAGCTTCCTACCCTTCTCCCTCTTCCACACATTCTGTTCTCCAGGCCTTTGCATGTACTGCTGGCTCTACTTGGAGTGCTCCTTCCCCAACATCAGCATGCGTTGTTCCTTCTTTTTAAGTGACTCCTTTCTCCACCTCCTATAAGCCTCAGCAGAGGGCTTCCCTGACACTTATCATAACTTGACTCTGTATTAGGTATTTGCTTGTTTGGTTAATAACTGTCTTCCTACTAGACTTGACAAGGGAGCAGGGACTGTATCTGTCTTGTGCACAGGTATGCATGAAATGTCTTCCCGGCTCAATATACATGTACAGAATGAATGAATGATGATGAATGAATGAATCATTGGCCTGAGATCAACCCATTTGGGCTAGACTCACCCTTTTGCAGTCTACCACTCACTTTATTATCTGGCCCTGTACCTCTCTAAATTTTGTGTTCCTGGGGTTCCCCTGGGATGCTCAGATTCTTAAATCCCACCTGCAGAGATTCTAGCTGAGCGGGTTTGAGATGGAGTTCAGGCATGTTTACTGCACTCTGGGTGGTGCTAAAGCTGGTGGCCATGGAAAAAATCTATTTGCTCTTTCCACCAAGAAGTACTTTCAGGCATCCCTGCTTTTGCTTGCTCTATCTCATCTGCTTGCAGTTCCCTTCCCCAGTTATGGAAAATTCCACTAGTTCATTCATTCATTCATTCATTCACTAAACCTCCACGGTCTGGGTTTCCATGGATAGTGATACAGTCTGTACTGCACAAAGGTGCTCACCTGGTGGCAACCCCATTCCTAAGTGCTTACTGTGAGCCAGGCCCAGATGAAAAAACTGTAGTTCCGGCCACTATGGAACTCACTGTCTAGTGTTAAAAAATAAAAATTAGACAAAGGTAACCCAGTGTGAAAACTGTCATGACAGAGGCACTTGGAGGACTGCAAAAGCCTAAGGGGGCAGCTAATTCAGGCTAGGGGTCCAGAGGATTGAGTGATTGGGAACTGATTCCAGAAAATGGCAATAAGGGAATGGGGACATGAGACAAAGAAAGGAAGGCAGCCAATAGGTATTACATGATCAAGCCAAGGTGTTACCTCTGGGCACCTGGAGCTTGGTTCTGCCTGGCAACTCTGGGAGGCAGTGTAGGACATGTCTCAGAGTTGTCCCAATTGAGCAAAGGACCTGGCGTGTTTCTCCCTGTCTGCCACAGGTTGAGGGCTGCTTCTGGGGGCATGAAAAGCCCTCAGGCAGAGAATAGCAGAGTTTAGAGAAAGCAGCCTTTGGTGCTTAGAGGTGAGCACTGGAGTGAGTGGGGCACAGTGGCATCTGCTATGTCCCACCCCCCACTAAGGGTGAGCCATGCCTTTGAGAGCTTGTGGCCCAGCAGCCAGCATAGAGTAGGCACTAGTATCTGTCTACTGAAAGAATGGGGTGAGCGTTTTTCTTGCACTAGGCTGTGAGTTCCCTGAGGGCCAGGTCTGTGTTCCATCAACCTTGCACCCCAGGGTCTCCAGGGTCCTCTATGGATAGGAACAAATGGGAGGGTACCCTGGGGCTGGAGGGTGTCTGCATCTGCCCCTGGTCCATCCAGCACTTCCTGTGAACTTACCTCTATCAACAAAAGTCTCAGTTGTCTCTGTGAAGCCTGTGAGTAGCTAAGAAGGGAAGCAGGTGGAAGGTGCCTCCCTGGCTAGGCCCCTATTGCCTGGGCAGTGCAGAGCTCGTGCCAAAGATGAGGGCCCATGATGATGGAAAGAACGTGGAAGATGGCTGTAGCCACAAGTTCCTGGTTGCCAAGTGACAGCAATGTGATATTCCAAGCTCCCCGGAAACTGTCTCTCTGGAAACTGTGGAGAGGTGAGCTAAGGGTCAGGGCCCAGATGGGCACTGAGGTAGAATCATTTACCACTAGAATCCTTCTGTTTCTTTGCCTAACATCAGTCTGACCACTTCTCCTCCTCCAGGAAGCTCTCCATGATTAATATTGTTCAATACTAACTGGAACCCAAGACTTTTCATTCCCCTTTTCAGTGGGGTGCCCAGCATAGTTGACACTT
Source organism: Eidolon dupreanum (assembly GCA_028627145.1). Lineage (NCBI taxonomy): Eukaryota > Metazoa > Chordata > Mammalia > Chiroptera > Pteropodidae > Eidolon > Eidolon dupreanum. The sequence continues at coordinate 18,796,009 of CM053504.1, read as the reverse complement.
GGAGGAGATAACTCTCTTTTAAATAAGATAACTTTAATATCACCCCATTTGTTTTTTGAAAGATTTTTTAATTGTGATACAACACATATAATATGAAATTTAACCGTCTTAACCATTAAAAGTGTACAGTTGAATAGTATTAAGTACATTTACATTGTTGTGCTACAATTACCACCACCATCCCTCTTCAAAACTTTTCATTTTGTAAAACTCTGTACCTGTGAAACAATAGCTTCCCATTCCTCCCTTCTCCCAGTCCCTGGCAACCACCCTTCTACTTTCTGTTTCTAAAGTTTTGACTAATCTAGGTACCTTGTATAAATGGAATCATATGGTATTTGTCTTTTTGCGATTGGCTTATTTTACAGCATATTGTCTTCACGGTTCATCTATGTTGTAACATGTGTCAGAATTTCTTCCTTTCTAAGGCTTAATAATATTCATTGTCTATATGTATATCCGTCCATATTTCACTATATATCCATGATGGAATATTTATATCTGTATTTATCACATTTTGCTTTTTCACTCATCTGTTGATGGACACTTGGCTTATTGCAACGAATGCTGCTGTGAACATGGATGAATAATTATCTGTTCAAGACTCCGCTTTCAGTTCTTTGAGTTATATGCCCAGAAGTAGAATTGCTAAATCAATTGTAATTCTATTTTAAAATTTTTGAGGAATCGCCATAATGTTTTCCACAGTGGCTGTACCGTTTTACATTCCCACCAACAATGCACAAGTGTTCCCCATTCTCCACATCCTTGCCAACAACTGTTATTTTCTAAAAAGTCATCACCATACCCCAGGTCATCTTCTCCTACATTTTCTCCTATGTTGTCTTCTAGGAGATTTTTGGTTTTGATTTCTATATTTAGGTCTATGATTCATTTTGAGTTAATTTTGTGTGAGGTCTGTGTCCAGAATCTTTTTTTTTTTTTTGCATATGGATGTCCAGCTGTTCTAGAATATCATTTTTTATTGTAATACCTTTACTCCTTTGTGAAAGATTAGTTGACCATATTTATTTGGGTCTATTTCTAAGATCTCTATTCTGTTTCATCGATCTGTTTATCCTTTCACCGAAACCACACTGTCTTGATTATTGTAGCTATATAGTAAGTTTTGAAGTCAATTAACATCAGTCCTCCAACTTTGTTCTTCTCCTTCAATATAATATTTACTCTTCGGGATCTTTTGCCTCTGAATTTAAACTTTAGAGTAAGTATGTCAATATTCATGAAATAATTTGTTAGGATTTTCAGTGGAATTCATAAATCAAGTTTAGAAGACCCAACATCTTAAAAATATTGAATCTTACTATCCATGAACATGGAATATCTCTCCTTTTAGTTATTTTTTCTTTGATTTCTTTTATCAGAGTTTTTTAGTGTTCCTTTCATAGATTTTGAATTTTGGGTGGAGTTATCTGTATATTCTGTGTATTAATCTCTTATCAGATATATGATTTGCAAATATATTCCCTCATTTTGTGGGTTGCCTTTTTACTTTACCGATAGTGTACTTAGATGTACAAAAGTTTTTAATATTCGTAAAGTTCAATTTGTTTATTTTTAATTTGTTACCCGTGCTTTTGGTGTCAGATCTAGGAAATCACTGTCAAATCCAATGCCATGAAGTTTTTACCCTATGTTTTCTTCTAATATTTTTATAGTTTTAGGTCTTACATTTAGGCCTTTGATCCATTTTGAGTTCATTTTTGTGTATGGTGTGAGATAGGGGTCCATCTTCATTCTTTTGCATGTGGATATCCAGTTTTCCTAACACCATTTGTTGTAAAGGCTGTCCTTTCCCCATGAATGGTCTTGGCACCGTTGTCAAAAATCATTTGACCTTATCTGATAGGGTTTATTTCTGGGCTCTTTATTCTGTTCCATTGTTATATGTCTATGTCTATCTTTATTTTATTTTATTTGTTTGTTTGTTTGTTTATGTACTAATCAGGCCTGACTTTGCTTAGCTTCCAAGATCAGATGGGATCAGGTGTGTTCAGAGTGGCATGGCCATAGACTGGTCATGCTCTTTTGATTACTGTAGCTTTGTAGTAAGTTTTGAAAGTAGGAAGTTTGAATCCTCCAATGAAGCATTTCCTCATCTATATGACAAAATTCTTTTAGGTAATAACCACATAATAATCAATAAAAATTAGTTTCATAATTCATTCTTTTTACATGATGGTATAATTTATACATAGTACGAATCCTCCTTTTTAGTGTATAATTTTGTTTTGACAAATGTACACAGTCCTGTAACCACCATACACTCTAGATTTTTCTATAAGGCAATGATTTTTTAAAAATAATTTTTTTGAAGTATAACTTACATAAAATAAAATCACCCATTTTAATTTTACACTTTGATAAGTTTTGGCAAACGTAAAAACCAGTGTAACCACCATGACTATCAAGATGATTGAGATCACTCCAAAATATTTCCTCATTCCTCTCTGCAGTCAGTCTCTCCAATATCTGGCCCAGGTAACCACCAATCTGCTTTCTGTCTCTATAGATTAATTTGGCTTCTTGAAATTTCTTAAAATTAAAATATGTATGTTGGTTTGGGGCCCTGAAAAGCAGATGTCAGGATAGAGTTAGTAGTGCTAGAGGTTTACTACAAATAAGACTTGTAAAAAAGGGGTGGGAGAAGGAACAGTAGTAGGTAGGAAGGACTTTTGCACCATGATGCGGGTCTGGCACCTGTGAAAGGGGAACATTAGGAGCCTAGGAGCCTCGGTGCAGTTCTGAGAAAGTCTCAACCAGCCCAATATGGAGTCCTAGAACAAAGATTCCCATAGACTCCCATGCTGGGAAGAAGTGGCAAGGTGTCCCTCTGTCCTCCCTTTGTGCCCTGTCACTGGGTGGACCGCTGTGAAGAGCTTGGCCTCAGCATTATCCCAAAGGTGCTACTGCTGGAAGCTGTTGCTGAACTTCATACCCCACAGCTGATGGACAATTTCTTTCTTGAAGAGAGACTGGCACCCCTCGATGGCTGACTCATAAACTATATACTTTTGTTTCTGAGTTCTTTTATTCATTAGCATGACTAAAGTTCATCTATGTTGTCCTGTGTATCAGTTCCTGCCTTTTTATTCGTGAGTAATATTCCATTGTATGAATGTACCACAGCTTCTCTATTCCCTTCTTGATGGACATTTTGGTTTTTTCCAGTTTGAGATGTTATAAATAATGCTACCATAAACATTCATGTACACATTTTGGTGTAGACATATGTTTTCATTAGTCCTGGATAAATTTCTAGAGTGAGATTGCTGGGTCATGTGTCAGTAGTGTATGTTTGTAAGAAACTGCCAGATGTGTTTTCAAAGTGTTTGTACCATTTTATACTCACATGGGCAATGAATGGGAATGCTGGTTGCTCCATATCTAGCAGGAAGGGATTTAATATGAAACTTTTGATGCTTACAAAATTACTGGGTGGGTTGGAATGTAAAGATTAGGCTAGAGTCAGCTTTCAGAGAGTTTGGAAGTTGCAAGAACTGCAGGAAAGTACCAGCAATGATCACAGCTGCCTCTTGTCCTGAAGCAGTGTTCAAAACCTACAGAGGTGGCTGCAAAACTGAACCCTGAAACTCTGGATTCTGCCACTGCTGTTGGAGAAGCAATGTGTCTCTGCTGCCTCCTGTTGGCTAAATCTAAAGCAGAACCCAGCAGACAAGTTATTCTGGAAAATGTCAGGCTTCGAGCACCTGCAATCCTAGAGAGAGGCTTAGAAGGTGTGTGTATGAGCCGGGTGGGAGTTGGCAAACAGGGATGGTTTTGAGGCTTTAACAGACAAACTGGACAGTGAGTACGACCTCCTTTAATCTCCACAACTCTTTAAGGTAGATACTATTATGACCCTCATTTTTAAAATAATAAAAGTAAGGCACAGCAAAGTTGTACAATTCCTCCTAATCGAAAAAGTCAGAATTTTAACCAGATGGTATGCCAATGTGCTATAGCACCACATGACTGCCCCTGATGGCATCACAAGAGCTTGTAGGTGCCCAAGCTTTGTATTCGAGATCTATGCAGGAAAAGGTGAGAAAGCTATGACTGAGATTTTCCAGGCTTTGGCTGGTGTTATGAAAGGCTAGGAATAGGGAAAGCACTCAGACTGGGGAGAGAGAAATGATCTTTGCATGGGAAGCCCCTCCAACCACAGGGACTCATGGAGGGCCCATGTGGACAAGGGAAGCCACAAGAGGGCGCCCAGGCCCACCCAAATGCCCACTGAGGGCAGCCATGCAGAGTGAGAAGCATATCTCCTTTTTCTGAACTCCTTCTACCAGGAAGTTCAGGGAAGCCCTAGACTGGGGGACCCTCAGCAGGCTCTGTCCCTCAGTGCAGTCACAGTCTTTATGCATGGAAATATCTGCTTTTAGCTCTGGGCATCACTGATCCCAGGGAGAGGTAGTTCTCAGAAAACCCAAGTCCCAGGGGATACAGAAGGTCAGCTCTTCTCATTTCTGAGACCATTCTCCTTCCTGCAAACCCTGCCTTCCCTCAATAGATATCTTTGTATGCATCTTTTCCCAGACTTGGTCCTAATCCTTTCTCCTGCCCCCAACCCCAGTTATGTCCAGCTCCAGCCCCAAAGCCCTATCAGGCACTTGTCCCACCTTGGTTAGGCAGGTGAGATGGGCAATGAGTCTCACCTTGAAAGGCCAGAAGTTTTGCCTGAAGCTCCCTAACTGAAACATGAGCTTCATGTGCACAGGTATTTGGGTCTATTTGATTCACAGCCATACCTTCTAACTCCTAGAACAGTGCCTGGCATACATAGTGGTGCCCAATAAATACTTGTTGAATTCATGAATAAATTAGCAAATGTACAGAGTGGAAAAATGTTTAGGTCTTGGAGTCAAACAATCTGGGTTTACATCTCGGCCTCATTGCTTATTCTCTCTGTAACTTTGGGCAAATGACTTATGTTGTTCAAATAAGAATTATAATGGTATTTCTCCAGGGGTTATTGGGAGGATTTCTGGAGATGATGTCACTAATGTGCCTCCCACAGTGCCTGACACATGCCAGGGGCTCCTAAGTGATAGCTCATTATTTGAGATAATGAGGCCTTGGACAACAGTTGCAATTTATTGGGGATTTACCATGCATCTCTGGCACTTGGCTTTCATTATCTATTTCAATTTTCTTAACTACTTCATGAGTGGTTAAGTAGCTCAGAGAGGTTAAGTAACTTGTCCAGGGTCACACAGTTGAGAAGAACAAACTTGAGTTTAAGTCCAGGTCTTGAAGACTGACTGCAGAATGCAAAGTCATACTTCCTAAGTTCAAGTCCTGGTTCCATCACTTACAAGTAGTGTGACCTTGGGCAAGTTTCTCAGTGGAGATATCTAGGGAGGAACAGAAGTGGGCCACCAATAAACCTGGACTGTTCTTTAGAATTTCAAGGAATTAAAGATACCACCAATTGTAATGCTGCAGCCTCACTCCCTTTAGACTGAGTGACTTGCCAAGGTTTCTAGAACCTGCTCTTTAACCCCAGCATCACCTGGGTCCCATTATGCACTGGACATTTCTAAATGCATTTTTTTTTTTTGGATTTAAAAATCCAGGCTAACATGGAGCTGGATTTACAATCTAATAAAGGAGACAGAAAACACACACACACACACACACACACACACACACTCCAGGAGAAGAAAGTGTTGGCTTTAGCTATATAACCTTAGCTAAGTTGCTTTGCCTCTCTGGGTCCTAATTTCCTACCTGTATGAGAATTATCTAGAAACTACACATGGAAGGCTGAGTCCTGAGCCCTGGAGATGAACAAGGGGAAATAGAAAGGTTGATTTCCATGACTATTCCCATAAAAATCAGGCATTGATTTCTAGGACCCTGTTTAAAGATAACTTTCAGAAAAAGGTAAAGCATAACTGTCTTACCAACCAAAAAATGACCATGTGTTAAAGATTTTATTTTACTTGATAAACAAAAAGAGAACCAGACAGATGTTATAACTGATTCAAAGGAGAAATCAAAAAAGCACAAATGTATGTGGACTAAAGGAATTGAATTATAAATTGAGACAGTTTTTCTATAAGGAGAGGGAAATCAATTGTGTCAGACAAGACAGAGTTTGCATATCTAACAACTACCTCCAGTTTCCAAAGAGGCACAAAATAGCTTAAAGACAATGAACAGGGCTAGAATCAGCAGAGAGGTGTGGTATAGTTTTCTCTATAGACCATTTTGGCCCAGAGATCCCAGGCTTTTCATCCTGGGGAAATGCAGCACTTCTCAACTTTACTGGGTTTCAATTTCTTTATCTGTAAAATGGCATTGCTAGTTGTATTACCTTGTCATGAAGGTGAAATAAGTTGGTAGAGTGCATACAATGGGGCTTCACATGTAGTAAGCTGTTCTTTCTTTTTAGGGCTCAGATTGTTTTTAGGGTTAGGAGCCACATACACTGTGGGGTCAGGCCCCTTGTTTTGTGTGTGTTGCCTCATTTCATCCTCCTCACATCTCTATACAGGAGAGGCTCTTATAAGTTTTGATTAGGGAACCGAGGCTCACAAAGATGGTGGCACTTGCCGAAAGATCCTATGAAAGTAAACTCAAACTGGGTGAAGACCTAGGTCGATCTGGTCTCACAAGCTGTATAATTTTGTTGAATGCCTGTGTGACCTTGAGAAGTTCTCTTCCTTTGATGGCCTCAGTTTTCTCATCTCTTCAGTAGGGTTGGCTCAGCTGACCTCTCAATGACATCTTCCATTTTGTTCATACTGTGTGTAGCTTCATGGCTGCTGAGTTGGCCAAGCCAGAGCAACTCTGGAAATGGCCTGGTGGAAGGCTGCATGGGTGTGGCAGTCAGGGTAACCGGCTGCCCAGGGATGTGGCAGGGATGAGGTCCAGCCTCTGGCATGCCAACCTCAGCCCATCCAGAACTGCCATAGTTTATACCTTGTTCATTAGGCTGATGGGAAGGGCCAGGTCCAGCTGTCCTTTACAAGGAAAAAGGAAAACATATTTCCTTTTCAAACCCTGGGTTGGTAAGGATGGGGCACCAGCCAGCTCCATCCAAATCAGTGTTTTCCCTCTGCCTTATTTGTGGCCCAGCTGCCATTCTTCACATAGCTGTAATCTTAGAGAATCCCTGTGCTAAATTGCAGCAGGAAGGCAGTTTGTCCTGCTTGGGATCAGAGCGTCTGATGCACCCAGCTCTATGCCAAATCCTTTGGTGGGGCCAAGGAAGAGGCCTTTGTCTTCAGAGCGTTCAGCTGTCAAGTCTTCATCACAGGCTGTAATGCTTAGGAATGTTTGGTTTGCAAAGGAAAGAAAACTCAACTCAAACTGATTTGAGTAAAAAAAGCAGTTTATTGGCTTACTCTGTCCTAAAGAAAAAAGTGAAATGGGGAGGAAAAAAGGGGGAAGGAATGAGGCAGGCATATTTTAACTAGGAAGGGCAGTGACAGTCTCACTGACAAGGGAGATTTTAGGAAAGACATGAAGAGGTGAGGAAGTAAGCCAGGTGGATGTCCCAGACAGCTGGAACAGCAAGTGCAAAGGTTCTGAGGTGGAAGTGTGCCTGGTGTGTGTGTCTGGAGCTCAGGGAGGGAATGGAGAGGTGGGAGATTATGTCATAGGGGTCACCTAAAGCCAAATATTAGGAAAAGACTTGGAAAAAAAATTTTTTAAAGAAAGCTCTTTATCCCATGGCCTAACAGAAGAGTCGGGTTCCCGCAAGCTTTGGTGGGAAGGGAGATTGAGGTGGGGAGAAGAAGTAGTGAAAAGGGGGGATGAAGCAAGGACCACCTCTTCCCAGTCTGGCCCTCTTTGGCCTTGGAAGGCCCAGACTAAAAGCCAAAAGGAGAATTAGTGGCCTGGGCTCCATGAGAGTTGATAAGGGATCCTGTCATCAGTGACAGCCCCTGTGGGCAAAAGCCTCCTTTGGAGTCACCTAAAGTCACCAGGCAACTGAGCTGGGCCAGAGTAGTCTGACAGCTGACCCCCACCAAGGATGAGCTCTGGGTGCACATGGTACTCTCTATAACAAGAATGCTCAGACCTGACCCCCATCCAGGAGACATAGCTTTGTGGGAGAGTAACTGGTGGGTACTCCAGGCTCTGGGGAAAACCAAAATCTTGGGAGAAATTAGAAGATATCAGCCAACTGCTTTATTTCACATATGGGGAAACTGAAGCAGAAAGTAACTAGTGTACCCAGGGTCACACAATGGGATAGCAGCAAAGCTGGGACTTGAATATAATTCCTGACACCAAAGTCAATGCTTCTTTCTAAAACCTAGGGGGGAAAAAGGAGTGAACACTCCAGTTCTAGAATTAAATTGCATTTGAATTTTGGCTCCATCAGTTGTTAACTGTGTGACCTGGGTAAATCACTTCACCTCTCTGTGCCTCAGATTCCTCATCTATAAAATGGAAGAAATGATAATAACAATACCTGTCCTATGGGGTTGTGACAGAAATTAAAGTGATATCTACCAAAAGTTTAGAAATGCAAAAATGATGCAGTAGGATTTCCAAAAATTATATTTTTCTATAAACCAATGACAAAATGGGAAAAAATTGTCAAAATCAATGCCTTTTCAGAATTCTCTAAATTAAAGGCTTGCAGCAATCAAGGAAGCATTTATTCAGGGAAAAGGGCTAATCATAGTAAGAACAGTGACCATTGTGGCATTTTAACTTGCCCTATTCCATCCCTCTCCCCCACCTCCATGGTAGACTTGATATCCAGCAGCCCAGCAGCCACCAGAGGGAAGAGAATAGAGTTGAAGCTCCTTCACAGTCTCATTTCCAGAGATGTCAGAGGGGTCACCTGACACCTTTTTGGCCTGTTTGGTGGTACCCTAGAAGACCCCACTTGCAAAGCTGTCTTTATTTGAACTGACTAGGAGCTTACCCTTATTCATGGGGGCATTTGTCAAAAATATTTAGAGGCAATTGTTTAACTTTGGGGCTGCCTGAGTGGTGAATAACATTTTGGGGAAACAATAGACTAATCAAAAAGCCTAAAAGGAAAAGCTGAAGAATGAGACGTCCATAGGAATTTTGAAAAGCTCTGTCATAGTCCTGGGAATCTAGAAGGCCATGTGCATGTGTAGGGCTAAGTACATGCCTAGGGCTGCACAAATGAACAGGAAAGATCTGTGGATGTCCTAAGCTCTCACCTCTAGCTAACCTTAAGGCTTTGCACAAGCAGGGAGTGAAGGCTAAAGCAGTTATCAACTGCCTGGATGAGTGTTGAGAGTGTGTCCCAACCCACACAGAGAATGCCTCAGCAAAGACTGGAAGACTTATGAATTCCAGGCACTTAGACAAATCTCTTTCCAAACATTAGCTGACCACCAAGATAACTGAACAGAGATTTCAGTGCCATACACACAAGAGAAAATAGACTTTACAAAATTAGTCTGGAAAAGTCACCAAACAAATACCAACAACATACAGCAACAGTGACAAACCCTGGGGCTAGGGAAAAATCTAATTTCCAGAGTCACCACATTATATTATGCAAAATGTCCATTTTCAACAATGAAAAAATTATGAGACATGAAAAGAAATAAGAAAATATGGCCCTTACACAGGAGAAAAAAACAGCAATAGAAAGTATCCCTAAGGAAGCCCAGATATTGATTTACTAGACCAAAACTTTAAATATACTATTTTAAATACAAAGAACAAGAGGAAATCATGTCTAAAGAAGTAAAGTGACAATGATGACTCACTAAATAGAGAATTACAATAGAGATAGAAATTATATAAAAAGAACCAAATGAAAATTTTGAAGTTGAAAAGTATCATACCCAAAATAAAACATTTACAAGAGGGGCTCAGCAAATTGTAGCAGGCAGAAAAAGAATTAGCAAACTTGAAATTAGGTCAGTTGAGATTATCCAGTCTGAAGAATAGGGAAAGAATGAACAGAACCTCAAAGACTTGTGGACATCATCAAGTACAACATTGTATGCCTGAAGAGAGAATATTTGAAAAAATATTTGATAAAAAACATTAATCTACACATCTAAGCAGCTCAAGAAACTCCAAGTAGGATAAGCTCAGAGATCTACATCTAGACACAGCATAATCAAACTGTGAAAGGTCAAAGACAAAGAAAGAATCCTGTAAACAGCGAGAGAAGTGACTAAGATATAAGAGCACCTCGATAAGATTAACAGCTGATTTCTCATTAGAAATCATGAAGGCCAGAAGGCAGTGGGATGACATATTCAAAGTGCTAAAAGAAAAATACTGTCAATCAATTCTACATCCAGCAAAACTATCCTTAAAAAATAAAAGAGAAATTAAGACATTCCCAGATAAATAAAAGCAGAGAATTTGTTGTAGCAAACCTGTCCTTAAAGAAATACTGAAAACTATAAGACATCATTGAAAGAAATTAAAGAAGACCTAAATAAATGGAAACACATCCAGTGTTCACAGATTAGAAGATATAATATGGCAATACTCCCCAAATTTATCTGAAGATTGATTGCAATCCCTATCAAAATCCTTACTGATGATTTTAAAGATATTTATAAGCTAATCCTAAAATTCATATGGAAATGGAAGGGACCAAAAATAGTAAAAAAATAATCCTAAAAAGACAGACAATTTTGGATGACTCACACTTTCCTATTTTAAAATCCATTACAATGCTACAGCAATCAAGATTGTATGGTACTGGCATGAGGACAGACATAAAGATCCCTGGAATGGAATTGGGAGTCTAGAAATAAATCAGTACATTTAGGGACAATTGGTTTTTGACAAAGGTGCCAAGATAACTCAAAAGGAGAAAGAATAGTCTTTTGAACAAACAATATTGGGACAACTGGATATTCATAAGAAAGAATAAAGGTGGAACTCTATCTCAATGCATATATGTATGTATGTATGTGTATGTGTATATATATATATATATACATATATATATGTGCATATATATATATAAACTAAAAATGATCAAAGACTTAAATATGAGAGTTAGCACTATAAAACTCTCAGAATAAAACTTAGGAGTAAGTTGGATTAGGCAATGATTTCTTAGATATTACACTAAAAACACAAGCAACCAAAGAAAAAAATTAAAAACTTCTATAATTCAAAGAACACTATCAAGAAAGTAAAAATGGAAGAAAATATTTGCAAGTCATTTATCTGTATAAATTTGCAAGTCATAGTATCCAGACATACGCAGGACTCTTACAACTCACCACCAACAACAACAACAAACAAATAGCCCAATTTAAAAATGAGCAAAGGATTTGCATAGACACCTTTTCTAAAGAAGATATATAAATGGCCAAAAATAACATGAAAAAAATGCTAGACATCATTAGTCGTTAGGACAATGCAAATTAAAACCACAATGAGACAGCACTTCTCTAGAATAAATAAAATTTTAAAAAATATGTATGATAACAATTGTTGGCAAGAATGTGGAGAAGCTGGAACTTTCATATGATGCTGGTTGAAATGTAGAAGATTGCAGCCCCATTGGAAAATGATTTGACAGTTCTTCAAAAAGTTAAATGTAGAGTTATTATAAATCATGAATCCTAGGTATATACTCAAAAGAACTGAAAACATATTCACACAAAAACTTGTACACAAATGTCCATAACAATATTATTTATAATAGGCGAAAAGTGAAAACGATTCAAATGTCTATCAGCTGATAAATGGATAAACAAAATGTGTTATACCCATACAATAAAATATGACTCAGCCATCAAAAAGAATGAAGTACTGATACAGGCTCCATCATGGGTAAACCTTTAAAACGTGATGCTACATGAAAGAAGCCAGCCTGAAAAGGCCACATATTGTTCGATGCTATTTATATGAAATGTCCAGAATAATCAAGTCCTTAGAAACAGAAAGTAGATTAGTTGTTGCCAAGGGCCCAGGAAGAAGAGGAATGGGGAGTGACTGCTAATGGATATGGGTTTTTTTTCTTTTTCCTTTTTTTGTCCCATATACCTAGGAAGGAAGAAAAAGGAAATCAGGGAAGAGAGATAAATCAGGGAAAAAGAGGTAGAGATGGAAGCAAGATCCCTGGGAGCTTCTTTTACACACACACACACACACACACACACACACACACACACACACACATACTGCAAGGTGTGCTGCTATCCAACGTCAAGAAAGGCAAAGAGATCAGTTCATGAAAGCAAATACTCTGCTTGTTTGTGCACATTTGCTCGCTGTAATATTTTCTAACTCTGTGCACACATGCTCTCCTTCCATCCTCGTAACAAGTTTGTTAGATAGGCACTATTATCACTCCCATTTTCACATGTGGAAACTAAGATAGAGTGATGTGCTTGTTTGAGGTCACAGTTTGACTGCAGAAGGTTGCTCTTATCTGTGATGCTGCCCTATTCATAAAACGCTGGATGCAGCACCTAGTAGGTAAGAAAATATTGTTGTTGTCTTCCCAGTCCTTACTCCAAGATAAATTGTAGAGGATGCTACAAATAGAAATCAGGGGATTCTTGAGTTCTAGAAAGGCTTAATTCTGCCACCAATTAACTAGAAGCCCTTGAACAACAGTGATAATAGCCTTGCTTTTCACCAGGCCCTTCCTGCCCACTATCCTATCTGCTCATTGCAGGCAGACCTCTAAGGTAATAGAGAGTGGAGTGTCAGCACCACCCTGCCTTGTAGATTAGGAAACTGAGAGACTCAAGCTGCTTGCCACAGGTTATTTGGCAGGTCACTGGGAAGGTTTGTGATATCATCACTATTTCTCCTGGGCCTCAGTGTTCTCATCTGTAGAATGGACAGAAGGGCACTTAGGCTGGACAATTTCTAAACTCTCAGACCTGATATGAAGTTTCTGGAGTGCAAGGAAAAAAAAAAAAAAAAACAAGAGAAGGGAGAAAGAAAAGAAGGAAGAAAGGAGGAAGAGGTATAGAGTGTTAAGGGGTGGCTTAGATTTCAGCTTTTTTTTTTTAGATCATAATGAGAAAAAATTCAAACCAGATGTTATCCTGGTGACTTTCAGTAGCTGAGAGTGGAACTGTGGTGTGATAATACCACATTAGCTTAAAGCAATATATCTATCAACAGCCCCAGTCATCGAAGTAAAGCAGTTGGCATTTGCAGGAATCATGTCCCCCACACTTGAGTTCAGCTTTTGAAAGGGCCTCAGACCCCAACTGGGTTCACAAATTCTTCCAGGAAAGGCTCATTCTTCAGAGGTTGTCCACCCCCCATCTCCCACTCACACCTCTGGGGAGAGCCTCACTCAGCGCAAGGCCGGGGCTCCAGTCACTCACTTGGCGACACATTTGAGGCAGGATGGAGCAGCAGCAGCCAAAAGAGCCAGGCTCAGTGGGGGCTGATGGAGCATGGCCCAAACTGCCCACAGGATCACAGGCCACATTGTTATTACTTTTTAATTAAAATGGCGTCTTTTCCCCTTATTACAAAAGCCACATCTGTTTATTTTAGAAAATCAGACAGGCCAGACCAGAAAAAGAGAAAAATTAAAAACTACCCATGACCCAGAGAGAGCCATTGTTAATGCTGGGTATACTCAGGAATCACAAACTAAATGCATAGAAGGCTAGGCCGTTAATGTAAATGTGAATTGGATGGTATTAAAATTAATATAAACATGTGAGTAGGGTGAATTAATTTATATGAAAATTAATATAACTTAATTGTGATATTAGAAATATCAGGAATGTTTGACTCTGTGGAGTAATAGAGTATGCAGCCAGTGTAAAGATATTTAAGTCAGAGAGGTTTTAAATAATGACTTAGACTCCAAAGATCACCAGTTTGAAATAGCTGCTGTCTATCTTTCTAGATCTATCAATCTATCCTTCTATCTAAAATACACACTTATGTATAAGTATGTGTGTATGTCTAAATACACACACACACACACACATGTATACAGATAAACACACACATATATACACATACATCAAGTGGCATTTTATGTGAATACTCAATTTATTTAGATAAATGTGGAAGTGCTTGGGTTGAAGGAAGATTGGTGGCTAGTACCTCCACCCCATCTCACCACCTTCTCACCAAAAGAGCAGCTTAAATAACTCTGAGCGACACAGAAATCTGGTTTGAAAACCAATCATCTATCCCACTGTTCTCTAATCTTTAGCATTTCATGGACCAGTAAATTCCACCTTGCCACAGGTTACTTAGCAGGTCACAGAGCCCCAATCTAGTGTGGTCAACTTTTCATCAGGTGTGGCAGGCATGGTTAGCTGCCCTCTCAATAGCCACTTCCTACAACCCTATACCTTTCTTTCTTTCTTGGTTTTGTTTGAGGGCCCATGCACCCTGTCCCAGGCAATTAATCATCATATGTAGACCCAACATGGTAATCTCATTTTCTTTTGCCAAGTTGTTGATTTCCTAGACTCCTTTGTAGCTAAGAGTGGCCCTGTGATCTAATTTAGCTAATGAGACATAGAGAAAGTCTGCTGGAGACTTATGAGAGAGGTTTTGCTTTCCTGTAAAAGGGAAAACATCACTGGCATCATCTCATCTCCCCTCTTCCAACCTTGAACATGAATACAATGCCAAGAACAGTGGCAACCTCCTTGGGACTATGAGAGAAAGGGCAATCACAGAGATACCAACCTGCTTAGCATTGGTGAGCCCTGAAATGTCCCCAGTAATCACTACCCCCAGACTTCTTTTAATGTGAAAAAATAAGCCCCTATTTGTGTATGCTACCATTAATCAGATTTTTTGTTACGTGCAGCTTGGAAAGAAGAAGTTAACATCATCAAGCCAAAGAAGTAGAACAGAGATAATGTTACAGATAAGAAAAGTTCTATGGACATCTTACTATTGTCTCTTTTTTTCTGATTTTGCCATTGACTAGCAAAAACTTTTTACTGAGGAGCTTTGGCCCATGGACAAACATCTGGGAACTGTCCATCTTTACCACAGCAGCAGATCAAATGAATAAAGATTAGTGCATCGTCAGAGCTCCAGTTATTAGATAGACAGACTCCTGTTGTTGGACATTAAGATTGTTTCCAGATATTTCCTATATAAATAGTGTTGCAATGAACATCCTTGAAACTAAATCTTTGCCTTCGTATTTATTGATTTCCTTAGGATAAGTTCCTAGAAATAGAATTTAAAGGTTGAAGAATATGTATGTTTTAGTCTTTAGCTCATATTGCCTAACTGTCTTCTGGGAAGAAAATGCCAAGTTATACAGTCACCTCTGCACAGATGTTTCACACAACTTGGATTGATAACACAAGTCACCCCAGGATCCTTCCCAAATGGCTTTGGACCAACGTGGTTTGAGTTAGCTAGCTTCTGCCCTCTACAACCAGGAGTGCTGATTTATACACCTGTGCCACCTCCATCCCTCCCAAGATCAAAGCCACTTGTATATTTGCAAATGGTCACTGCTCATCTAATAATCCTCTCATGCCCTTCCCTCAGAGCAAGGAGAATAAAGTCAAGGCTCTGGTCAGCTTCAGACACTGGCTGCGCCATCAGGGCCTGCTGATGTCCATAGCCTCATCGCCTACCTTTCTCTGGCACATCAAGCCACAGGGAACTATGTACTGGTCTGCAACCACATCATGAGTTTTTTGTGCTTCTGTGCTTTCATACATGATGTTCGCATACTGGGAAGGCCTTTCTTCTCTTCCTTGTTAACCGGTGCTCATCTTTCAAAATTTAGTTCGAATATCATTGCCACCAAGAAGCTTCCTTGATCTCCCCAAGCTGGGAAAGGACCCCACTCCCCTTTATAATGCTTTTCAAATAATACCCTGGTTAAACTCTTGTAACTGCCTATCCACCTGTCTTATTTCCCCACCAGATTGTTAGATCCTCAAAGGATAGAGAACCAGGGAGAGAGAACACTTTCTGAAGGAAGCCCCGTCCTCCTCTCTGCTCTCCACACATACAAACTCTGCCCACCCTTCAAGCCCTTGCACAAAGACCTCACAGCCCCAATCCTGGAAATCTTCCCTAGTGACCTCAGAACACTTTGGCTCTATTGCAGCCTGGTTCATTTGGCCCTGTGCCTGAGGAAACAGTTGCCAGAAAGCAGAGCCTAGAATTGTGCTTAGGCTTTGTCACTGTCTCAGCCCCCATTAGGCTGCTATAACAAGACACCATAGGCTGGGCGATTAAACAACAAACACTTATTTCTCACAGTTCTAGAAGCTGAGAGGTCCAAAATCAAAGCACTGGAAGATTCATTGTCTGGTGAAAGCCCTTTTCTTGGTTTTCAGATGGCTGATTTCTTGCTGTGTCCTCATACAGGACAGGCAGAAAGAGAGAGGAACCCTGGTCTCTTCCACTTCTTACAAGGACACCAATCCTACTATGGGGCTCCCACCCTTAAGACCTCATTTGAACTTAATTACCTCCCAAAGGCTCCACCTCCTAATAGCATCACATTAGAGGCTAGGGCTTCAACATATCAATTTTGTGGGAATATATTTAGTCCATAGCATCACTAACAACCTGTGTGACTGCAGGCATACCCTTCCTCTCTCTGAGCCTGATCTCCCTTTTGTACAAGAAAGGTATCAAAAAGGAAATTCTTGACCAGTCAATAAACTCTAAAGGAGAAATATTATAGCAGTTATAGGTTTAAGTATGTGATCTTGTGACCTGAGATGAATCCCCAAACTGCTGCTGGAATTCCTGGAAGATTGTCACCACTTTGTGTAGCTCTGGGATCCAAAAGTTAGAGCTACCTAGGTTGCTGCAGAATGGGATCCACAGAGATGGATCTAGAGAGAAGCCAGATTCTGATGACATTGTTTGAACCCTATATCCAGCCTCTCCTGGACTGTTTGATTCCTTTTTCCCTCCCTTTTCCTCCTTTTTATCCTCTCCATTATTTCTCTGTCCCCTGGCTCTCAACCCTGAGCTTCTGAGCATCTTGCTCCCTCTGTTGCCCTACCCACCACATGTACAGGTGTTTTAGGCTCAGGTCTATTCCAGGTTGTGAGCTGGCCCGTCTGTAACCTTGACCCCCGCAGGGGTGGGAACTGGATCCTCAGAGGGACTGTGAGGAACAGGCTGCAGAGGGCACATGGAAGGAGCAAAGAGACTTGGTATAGGCAGTGTTCCTAGAACCCTCTTCAAGGAGTTTCTTTATTCCAAGCTCATGACTCAGTTAGCACTGGCAGCCTTGTTAACAGTTTAAGCGCTAGCCCCATGCCGGTCCTGCATACTCTTCATAGCACTGGAGAAAGGGGAAGGCTTTCTCCTTATTTGTCTCATTTGCTCATTACTGAAACAATTCCAAGTCAGCACTAGACAGTACAGGGAGAATTAAAGGGAATGGTCTCCTTTATGGCCTTCATATCATTCTTATGATGTTAATTAGCAGGAAGCACAAAAGACAGCTATGCCATCACCTGATTCCATGCAGTTCCTCACCCAATCCTCGGCTCATCATCTCTTTCTGGGACTATTGCCCTTTGGTACTTGCCCTGCCAGCAGCATCTAATTGCCTCCAAATCACTGACAGTGTGCTTTGTCTGAAATGTGAAGTATTCAGCTCACTCCACAAATTCAAGGAATGGGTTAGTTACATATTGCTGCATAACAAATCACAAAACAAAGTGTCTTTGCAAACTAATGTTCTTAAATGCAAACCAGTCCTCAAGCCAAATTTGCCCCTTTGCTTGTTCTTATAAATAAAGTTTTATTAGAACACAGTCATGCCCATTCATTTGTGTATGATCTATGGCTGCTTTTGCAGAGTTGAATAATTTTAACAGAGACTATATGGTCCACACAGACTGAAATATTTACTATCTGGCCCTTAACAGAAAAAAGTTTGTCAACCCCTAGATTAATACAATAATAGTCATCTATTATCTCTTATGGTTTCTACAGGTCAGGAATTTGGGAGCAGCTCAGCTGAGTGATTCTGGCTCAGATATTTCGTGAGGTTCTAATTGGCTAGAACCTGCACTCATCTGAAGGTTTGACTGGGGCTAAAGGATTCTCATTCAAGAAGGCTCATTCATATGGCTGGCCAACTGGTGCTGGATATAGGCTGGGGGCCTCAGTCCCTCTTTACGTGGGCCTCAACACAGGATAGCTTTAGTATCCTCACAGCACAGTGGCTGCTGTTCTCAGAGTGAGTAATTCAAGAGAATAAGATCAATGCCTTTATGAGCTAGATTCAAAAGCCACACACTGTCACTTCTGTCATATTCTACTAATCACACAGGCTAGTCCTGATTCAGTGGAGGAAAGCACATCCCAAGAGAATAAATACCAGGAGGTAGGATCAGTGGGGCCATCTTAGAAGCTGACTACCATATGGAGGATGCAAATTCATGTTCCCATGAACATTTTGATCTGAAGATGTATTTTCTTAGGCTTGTACCATGCGTTAAGTCAATTATTTTAAATTGGGAGATTTCACAAAATATCTAAAATATCTAAATAATCCCACATTTCCATATGTAACAACAGGATGGCAGTGAATAACAGCTGTTCTCTTTGCATGGGATATGACTCTTTTAGTTTATCACATTCCCCAATATTCTTTCTTGAGTATTGACAGGGAAATTGAATTTTAGTGATAATTAATAAGTATCCTTAGACTGTTTCCTTACTGGGAAGAAATACTTCTGCATTTCTGCAGCCTCATCTATATTAAAAGAAGGCAAAGAAAAGATACACTAAGAGGGCCTTCCACTTTAGGAAGAATCAAGGGGACCATATTTCTTATTTGGAGAGAAGATTATTTCTGTGTATTTAATATGCATATAAAGTATACACATTTTAAACAAGTACAACCACCATAGCTTATAAATATTGCTGCTAGGCTTGTGGAAGTCAACCTCCTTAGTTTGACATTAAAGACCTTTTGTAATCTGGCCCCTCCCTATCTTAAAGACAATGTGACATAGAGATGAAGAATTTAGATCTTGTGACAGCTGTTATTCACTGCCACCCTATTGTCAGATGTGGGATCAAACCACATGGATTCAAATATCAGCCCCACTACTCACCAGCTGAGAACTAAATTTTCTCATCTCAAAATGGAGATAATAATAGTACCATCACATAGGGTTTTGTGACTACCTCTCCACTCTATTTCCAACCCTGCCAGCACTCCAGCTACCTGAACACTCCAAATTATTTTAGGCCTCTATACCTTTGCATATTCTGCTCCTCTGCAATTCACATGTCCTACTTCTCTGATGCAAGACTTAGTCCACAGTTACCCACTCAGGTCATCCTTAATAGTGTTTACCAAACACATATTGTTCTCCTGGGCATGATATGTGTGATGGTACTTCTTGGTCTCTTTTGTGATTGGGTTGGGATTATGCGACAAGATCTGGTCAATGTTTGTGGGTAAAAGTAACATGTCTCTTCCAGGCCAGAGCATCTAACAGCAGGTTCAAGACTCTCCAGAATTCTCTCTTCCCTCTGTCATAGTAACTGGATCCTGTAGTGAGGATGATGGTATGAGCCAAGCCACAGGCAAGCCATGTTAGATGTGTAAAGCAAAAAATCCACCATTTTTAAGACTTCAAAGTTGTTACAACAGCCTATACTGACTCCTTTCCTTAAGAAAGTTTCCCTAAGCTTTCCTCTGAGGGCCCTAATAAAGGTCTATGGGTTGTCATGGCAACCAATACAAACCTGTGCCAGTACATTACCCTCTATGGCCCTGTATAAAATAACTGGCTTGTATATATCACGGTGCCCTCTGGCACTGTTGTCTCCTCAGAGTGGCCTCCCCTAACTACCCATGTAAAGAAATTCTCTCCTCTGTTCTCTGAATGAACACCCAGCTTAATTAGTTCTTGGTACTTTATTCTCAACAGCAATTATTTTTATTTATTTACTTGTTTACTGTTTGCCTGTTTCACTAAACAATAAGTTTACAGCCCTGGGGCTAGCTCGGTGTCTGACACAGAGATCTTAATAAATGAATGATTGAACAAATGAATGATTAATGAAAACTATACATCCAGTGTTTAGTATGGTGCCTGGCACATAGTGTGTGCACCTGAATGAATAGGCCCCAGTACGACTCAACAATTCATTTATCCTTGACCACATTCACAAGTGTCTTCTCTTAGACTGAAAATAGAGAGGCAGCAGAAGGCCCCATAAGGGGCTTTTGCTGTTGCCTTTATGTTTTCCCTTGCCGCAAAATCTCCTGTGACCATTTAAAGACAGGAAACAAAATCAAAGGGCCTTGGATTCAAAGGACACTAATTACCTTTCAAAGAGTTCCCCTTGGCTTTAGCCGCATGATTCCCGTCAGAGGCCGTGGGAGTCTGTGGTTCCTGTGTCGGGCTTTGAAACTGGGAGGGATTAATGGGACTTGATTAAACCACAAATGTCAGGAAGTGTGGAAGGCAACTCAGAATGCTAGCCACCTCTGTCTGTCCTGGAAGGGGGGGACAGTCACTGACCTCCCCTCCTTCACCATGCTTGAGCTTCTGATAAAGGAGCTATGGGAGAAGGCATCTTCTTCCCCTATACTCAAGGATATCATGTTCATGCTTACAGTGAAGTTCACTTACACGGAAATGACTGATGTGCTAACGAGAATTTGGTTTTGCATTTTGCTAAGGCAGGTGTAATAAGAAACCTGCCTGCTAATTTCCATGCCCTGACACCTGGACAGCAACCTCCTCAACTCTACAACAGCTTGTGCTAATATAGTTGATAATAATGACATTAATAGGTACCAGTTCACTGAGCATGTACCTTAGTACTAAGCACTGAGCATGTTGCTTTTTGTGGTCGATCTCATTTCATCATCATCATAACCTCTCTGGGGGGAGTTAAGGGCTCTCAATAGCTCCATTTCACAGATGAAGAAACTGAGTCTCAGAGAGGAAGAACCACTTACTCAAGGTCACACAGTGTGGAAGTGACAGACCAACATTCAGCCCTGGGTCTCTTCCACTTCAGCACCTGAACTCTTTGCATCTTTTGGTAAATTCTGAGAGCCCTTCTGTCTGATATTCCATGAGGAAGGATTCTGCAAAAGACAGTAAGATAAGAGAAATAGACAGACATGTTGGAAAAATCTGTAACAACTGTGATGGAGCCTCAATTAGTTTGCAAGCTGAACCCAGGCCTGACTCCTGAACCATTTTACTAATCCCCCAACTACTGTGGAAGAAGCAGGTTAAAACTTCCAGTCAGTTTTTAGCTCAGAGTAGCTAGAATGCAACTTGATGAGAAGACTCTGTGGATTTGCTCACCACACATCATCCCTAGCCCTTCCTTGCCTGCCTCCATTATAGAAGTTGGAAAAACCAAATACCTACTTTCTTAGCATCCCTTGCTGCTAGAGGTACCCATGTGGCCAGTTCTGGCCAATGAGACATATGTGGAAGCCTCCACTTTCCCCAATAAGAGGGACAGCCATTGCTTGCAGCAGCCTTCTTCATTTTTCCCTCCTGCCTGGAAAATGATGTGACAGCCAAATGTGACAGTCTTCTTGTGTTCAGAAGGAAAGACCACGAGAATCACAGACTTTACTAAGCCATCAAAGCAATACTAACCACTGCCTACCTCGAGAATTCTTGGAAGTGAGAAGAACAAAACCCCTATTTATTTAAGCCCCTTTAGCTGGATTTCCTATTGCTTGAAACCAAAAGCATCTTAATGGTACATTTCATCCTATGTCTCTTATTAAGAATGAAGAAATTTCCCAGAGAGCCTCCTCCCTACAGATTTCCTTCACATATCTGTCCAGAATTTTGTCCAATGTTTCTTCCTAAGCTAATTGTGGGTCAAGAGAAAGGAATAAATGTGGTTAACTTAGACTTGTGGTTCTCAAACTTGAAGTGCATCAACATCTTACTGAGAGAGCTTGTTAAAACCTGGATAGCTGGGTCTTAGCCCCAGAGTTTTTGATTCTGTAGGTCTGAGGGGGTGTCTGAGACTTTGTATTCCAGGGAAATGTTCTGCTCCACTATCTAGTCATATAAAGTTAGAGAGAGTTGACTATGGAGACAAGTAGTCAAGGAAGGCTCCTCAGAGGAGAGGTCATGAGCTAAACCTTAAAGAAAACTTTAAGGATGGAGAAGAGGTGCAAGGATGGTAATAGGAAGGAAGGCCATGAGTTAGAAAGGAATGGTAAGGAAGGAGGTAGAGAGAACAAAGGGGGTGTGGTCAGCAGTAAAATGGAGAGGACTGGATTGTGGTCAGGCTGTGGCTTGGTATGGGCCTGAGTCTGTGGACAGGATAGCTGTGAGCAGGCACTGTGATGGTGCATGGATTGAGGTCTAGACCAGAGATTCTACTTGGCTGTGTGTTCCAAGGAAAGCTCGGCCAGGCAGACACCCCTCTGCTTTTGGCTTCACACTCATATCTGTACTCTGGGGATGTCACTGTTAGTCTTCACTTCATTGTATGAGCTAGGTCTTCATCCATTTCTGTCCTTGAGAGATGCCGCCAGCAACTTTCTGGCCAAATATAGCCTGCAGACCCATTTGGTATGGCCACATGAGTGGTGTTTTTATAAATGGCTGCAAATTATCCAATGCTCCTCCCAACAAGAGTTGGGGTCTGTGTACCCCTTCTCTTGAATCTGGGTGGGTCTATGGCTCCTTTGACCAGTAGAGTATGGTAGAAGTGGCACTATGGGACTAGAAGCTACACCATAAAATGCCATCCTTGAGTGGTCCCTCTTTGGATGTGCAGTGCTTGCTCTCTGGGTACTCTGTCTCAAAAACCAGCCACATGTTGTGAGAAGCCCAGGCCACATGGAGAAGCCATGTGTAGGCACTCCAGTGGATAGTAACAACTGAGCCCAGCCTTTGAGTCATCCTAGCCCAGGCACCAGATATGTGAACAGAGAAGCCTCTGGATGATTCTAGCCTCAGCCATTTGAGTCTTCCCAGCTGAAGCCCCAGACATCGTGGAGCAGAGTCAAGCCATTCCCACTGTGCCTTGTCCAGACTTCTGACACAGAGAACCCATGGACATAATAAATGGTTGCTTTACGTCATTACATTTGGAATGGTTTGTTACATGGAAATATTAATGAGAAAATAGTGCTTTACAAATTTTTTGATTCTGTTTCCAACATTTAAAATTGGGAAATTTCGCATATAAATTTGGATTTCTGGCTTTTAATGAGAAATCAGAAAATCTGGCCACACTGGCATCCCTGTTTGGCAAAAATTGGTCACAGCTTCCCTCCTGAGAAGGGATATGGATGTTCTTTCTGCCTTGGCCTCCATCAAGCCATCTTTGTTTGTTTAGGTCACCTTCCTGATCCCCATGGGCATATGGGTATACTGGCCCTGGACCAGCTATCCTATAGCCTTGTATGCACCCAAGGTCTCATGATGGCCTAAACATCTCTGACCTCTGTGAGTTCCCCTTTTTTTGTCCTTGGAGCTACATAAGTCTA
The DNA here is from genome assembly GCA_028627145.1 of Eidolon dupreanum. Lineage (NCBI taxonomy): Eukaryota > Metazoa > Chordata > Mammalia > Chiroptera > Pteropodidae > Eidolon > Eidolon dupreanum. The sequence continues at coordinate 18,772,602 of CM053504.1, read as the reverse complement.
CCAAACTAAACAGAGTTCTACCCTTTTCTCTGCTCAGAAAACCACTTATGTGAAATAAAAACCAAGCAGGGTTGGGGGGTGGTGATGGCCATGTCTGGAGCTTGCTTGTCCTGTAAACAATTTCCTGGTGATAATCTTTCCAATTATCCCTCCAAGCTGGAACTGCTGTGTGAACTCAAGCTGGGTGCCCTTGGCTTATCCTGTACATCTTGGAGTCATTAAGATCCAGCTTTCTATTTCCGGGTGAGCTGTTCAGAGCCACTAAGGTCATGATGCCCAGGATCCTTGACACAGACACAGAGAATCACAGTATTATAGAAACTTTGAAACAAAACAGGGAAGATTGTAGAATTTTATACACAGTAAGACTCTTAAAAATCAATCTAAGTATCAAGCATAGACAAGCCAGGTACAAATTCCAGGAAATATGACTTTATTTTTCCTTATATAAACTTAATTTATTAGCTTCTATTAATACAGGTAGCTGACTTAATTAGTTAATTCATTCAACAAATGTTTATCAAGGGCCTTTAGGTACCAGGTATTGTCTATCTGTCTTTCTTTCTTTCTTTCTTTCTTTCTTTCTTTTTTAGGTATTTTCTTTCTTTTTTTAAGAGTAAGAGTATAACCTTATATGACAGATAAAATCTCTGCCACTATAGAGTTTAATTTGCATTCCAGTGGAAGAGACAGATGGAAAACAAATAAATATAGGTAGAATGTGTAGATAGAGCATTTATCACACAGTAAGACTCTAAGAAAAATGCTTTAAGGAAAAATCAGACAGAGAAAAGGGACAGGCAGTGATGAAGTAGGAGCGTTATTCTATTCAGAGGGTCAGAGAACATGTCCCAATGAGGCAACTTTTATTTAGAGACCTGGAAGATGTGAGGGAATGAGGCCCATGAAGATCCAGGGAAGAAAGTTCCATGTGGGTGAGGGGACAGGAAGTACAAAGGCCCTGAAGTTGAGATGGGGTGTACTTGGCCTATTATGGGAGAAAGAGTGGGAAGATCTATATACCAGGCAGAGGTAGGAGAGGGAAGGAGAGTAGAGACAGGTTGAAATCTCTGACAATTTAATAGTCTTCTTTCTTATTGGGTTATGTCTAAATTCTGAGGCACTCACATAATCCTGGGATGAGAGGGAGCATCTTGTCTACATGTGATGTATCTAGTTCTGCAGCCATGCTGGCTGCTCCTGCTGTGCCCTCCTCATTTGGATTTTCAGTTGGATGGCTAGCCTTTGATGCCTCACCTGTGCCCCATTCAGGTAATTGGCTCACATCAATTCTCTTACCTGTGGGAATCTGTGGGAGGCTACCTGTTTGCCTAGGCACGTTGTGTAGAATTTTTCAGCTCTGTACTGTGCCAAGGAGGGCTCTGGCTGGGACTCAGATAATACCTGTCTTTCCTCACCATGATATCTCCTTGAAGGGACGGAGGGCTAAGATGGAGATTGGAAGCAAGTCTTGATCTAGTTTGTGTGAGATCTAAACCTTATACCATCTTGGATGACCCTCTTTAAGAAAAAGAAAAGAAAATTATGACTACACATTTGGGTATGAATGTGAATATTTATTTAGAATGAGAGAAGAAAATGAAAATAAATTACAAATTTTAAAAAGCTGGTAAATATCACAAGAAATACAAAAATCCAGAAAAATAACATACTATTTTTACTAACTGTATGATATCCCCTATAATACTTTTTCTCTACATTTTTGGCTGCAGACTTTACATCAGAAGCCATGGAGATGAGAAGGAAGTGGAACTACGTATTTAAGGTGTTAAAAGAAAAGACTGTCAACTCAGATTTCTATATCTAGCATAAATCACCTTCAGGAATTAAGGTAAAATAAAAACATTCTCTGGTGAAAGAAAACTAAGAGAATTCATAGCCAGTAAACCTTGTCTAAGAAAATTGCTAAAAGAAGTTCTTCAAACAGAAGGGAATTTAGAAAATCAGGAATGAAGGAAGAGCAATAATGGTTATAAAATGGTAAGTATCTTTCTCAAAATAATGAACCATTTTTTTCTCTTGAGTTATTTAAAATATTTTGACAGCTAAAAGTGAAACTTGGAACATTGTTGGAAATTTTGATGTATGTAGATGTAATATAAAACAACTATAATATAAAGAGAGGAGAGTAAACACACATTTCTGATGGTAAGGTTTCTACATTTCACTTGAAGTAGTAAAGTATTGATTCCCAGTAGACTGTGACAAGTATGTATACTTCAATCAATAGAACATAAACATAACTATACATAACTAAACATAACTGTATGAAGAGATAGTAAAAAACACAACATATAAATTAAAATGGAATACTAAAACATGTCCAAATAACCAAAAAAAAAAAAAACAGGAAAGGAAAAACAGTAGAATGAAATTAGAGCAAACACAAAACAAAGAATAAAATTATAGACTTAAATCCAAACATATCATTAAATGTACATTAATGTACATTAAATGTAAATAATCTAAACATACCAACCAAAAGTCAGAAATGGCGTCTATGCTATCCAGAAGAAGTTCACTTTAAATGTGATGATGTTTGTAGGTTAAAATTGAAAGGATGAAAAATAATATACCATGAAATAATATACCACTAATCACAAGGAAACCACATTCATCAGTGACTATATTAATTTTAAAGTAAATTTCAGAGGCAAGAAAATTACTAGTAATAAAGGAAAACATTAAATAATGACAAATCGGTCTATTCACTAAGAAGGAAAAACAATCATAATATGTGTATGCACCAAACAAAAGAACTTTACAATACAGAAAGCAAACTGACAGAACTGAAAGGTGAAATAGACAAATCCACAATTATTATTTTTGAAGATTTCAATACTGCTCTCTCAGTAATCAATAGAATTAATAAACATAAAATCAGCAAGGATGTAGATCTGAACACCATCAAACAACTATATTTAACTGACATGTGTAGAATACCCAACAATAGCATAATGCACATTCTTTTCAAGTGCACATGAAACTCTCACTAAAATAGACTTTATCTTGCATGAGGAAATAGGACAAAGGATATAAAAAGTGCAGTTAATATCTTATGATATGCTAGCATATACAATCTTCAAATATGGAAAACAAATTCAGAGAATCTCAGAAATATAAACACAGATTCTTTGGAAATGCAATTTCATTGACCAGTTGTTGAGTTCTAGAAGTATATGACAATAACAACAACAAAACAATACTAGAATCCCAAATATTTTAAAAAGAATACAATCTTAGAATAATTGCTTTGTAGATTTGTAGAAATTTGGAAATATGGAATGTTAGATACTTAAAGGATACCTAATCCAATAGTTTCAAAAGGTTCCAGAAGGCCGTACTATTTCAAAAAGCCTGAAAGAAATTGTACCTTAATAAATGCAGCTTACTTGAGATGTAAAAATCTATCAGAATTTGGAACTTGTGAAAGTAAAATAAAGAGTCTCTCAAGGCAGAAGGACTGATGATCTCTGACATAGTCCAAAGTCATTATTTTATAAATGGAAAAATTTGTAAAATAATGAAAGAGATTGCATTAATGTGGGAAATTGCATTATTGGCCTCAGTTCTTCACCTCTCCCAGTATCTATGCCCTTTTCAGGTTTTCCCCCAAAAGAGATGACTTTGCATTTACCCATGATATTTGTTTTGGCCAATAAAATGAGGCAGAAATGGCAACATGCCTGTGCATCCTGAAGCCTTTCAAGTTTCCATCTGCTGTATTGTGTTTTTGCCATTACCACAATAAGAAGGTATCTGGGCTCCTACAAGAGAAAAGTAAGAAACACAGGACAGAACTGCCCCAGCTAACATGTCCTAGCCAAGCCCAGCCTCAAGCAAAGGCCCACCCAACCCACAGTCACATGATCAATCCCAGACCAGATTAACAAAGTTCTGGCTGACCCATAGTTGCATGAATTACAATAATAAATGTTGTTTTAAGCCACTGAGCTTTGGGATGGTTGTTACACACCACCTGCTGACTGATATAGAAAAGTGCCTTAGTGGTACTAATGATTCTTCCTCCAGTTCTCTCTCCATTGTGTCAGTGTTTCCTCAGCACTGGATGGAATGCCATGAGTGTACCCAAGGGGATCTAGAAAAGACTCAGGACTTTGAAAAGCACTGAATCACACAGGGGGAGTGTTATTCTACTTCTTCATTAGTCCTACTGATAACTTGAAGAAGAAAGTCTCAGGTGGCAACGTTTGCTGATATTTTTTACTTTAATGAAGAAAAAATGCCTCAGGTTCAAATTTTTCAGGTAGGCAAGAGTATCTAGTAAGAATTTAATAATGTTATTTAGTTTTTAAAGTGTTTACTTTTATAGTTACTTTCTGGTTATAACAAGAGGATAGATACTGCCTTTACACTTATGGTTGTAATATGATTTTAAAATTTGAAGTATATGTGCTTAAATAAATACATTTTAAGATATTTATTTTAAAAACAAAAAAAGAGAAGCTAAATAAAAATATGGAGTCAATAAAATAGCAGATGTTGGTGACACCGGCCAAAACCTTACCATGATGATACAGTGCCTCAGGATTCTGCTCCACTGTGACAGAGGACACAGCTGGGCTGTTCAGCTGGACTCAAGGGAGTGGGATTGTTTGAAACAAACATCACCAAGTCACAGGTCTGCCTAGGATGGGCCTGCCAAAGCTCCCTTCTAGAAGTCATACTTCAAGGATGATTCATATTATAAGATGATTTTGGATTGTAATTTGGATCCAGGAGGGTTCTGCTCTCCCCATCTTTCTGTGTGACCTTGGCTGGATCCCTTGCCTTTTCTGGGTTTAACTCAATGCGTTATTCTCACTATCTAAGAAAAGTAAGTGAAGTGAGATTAATTTGCAGTGTGGGCTGGTGTGGGCTCAGACTTAGTTGGTAAAGAAAGCTGCTCCTGTCTGTCTGCTTTCCCTCTCTTACCAGTTTTATCTGGAGATACCTCCTTATCTGGTTTAACAACAGGCTGATTAGGAACCCTCAAAACTGCCTTGCAGAAACACAGATAATAGGTTACCACTCTCAATGGGAAGATGTTTCACCAGAAATGCTTGGAGAAATGTAGGTTTGGGTTTGAACTTTTCTGGGGCCTCAAGGGACCTTGGGGCCTATTGATTCCCTCCCAAAGAGAAACTGGAGAAGCCCACTGTTGTTGGATAAATTGTGCCCCTACCCCATTCATATGTTGAAATTCTAGCCCTAAGTTACTTCTGAACATGACCTTGTTTGGAAACCTTGTTTGGAAACACAGCTCTGTCCTGTGTTTCTCACTTTCCTCCTGTAGGAGCCCAGATACCTTCTTCTCGTGGTAATGGCAAAAATACAAAACAGCAGATGGAAACCTTATCAATAAAGATGAGGTCACATTGGGGTAGGGTGGTCCCCTAATCCACTTAACTGGTGTCTTTATAAAAAGGGGCAATTTGGACACAGACATGTGTACAGGTAGAACACCATGTGAAGATGGGAATTTGCTGCCTTAGTGCAAGGAACTACCAGAATCTAGGACAGAATCTAGGACAGGTCTGAAACAGAGCCTTCCCTGGTGACTTCGAAGGGAGCATGGCCCTGCTGACACCTTGCTTTCAGACTTCTGGCCTTCAGAACTGTAAGACAATAAATATCTGTTGTTCTAAGCCACCTAGTTTTGGTACTTTGTTATAGCGGTTGGAGGAAATTAACACACGCAGAATCCCAAGAGTTCAGAGGTCGCAAACTCAAAAGCCTATGGGGTCAAGCAGATACCATAAATAGGTAAAGCCAGCTGGAATAGGACTGTGGTGAGCTGGAGCGCACACTTACCCTCTGAATGGAATCGCCCCTGTGCATTTCAGCCCACGGCTGCTATGTTGAAGAATAGGCCCAGTTTCCAGAACTTTCAGTTTTTCCAGAAAAGTCAGAAATCTGAACTTGTACTTGCAGTCTTGCTATTGTTAAATGTTGACAACTATTTGAAAATATTTAAAACTCTGTTCAAAACAATAGCAACCGCAGCAGCAACCACCATGACCACCACTACCACCACCTGCTTTTGATGTCTACCTTATAGCCTGTGTGAAAGACTCAAGTTTGAATTTGATCCAATCTAAATGAAAAATGTTTTGGAAAATTCTGGGAAGATGGCAGTAAGGATAGAAGCATAGTTTTTAGATCTTCCTAAACCCACACATAAAAGCAGTCAGAGCAGGTAGATAGGAAGTGACAACCCATGGACAACATTTATGGCAGAAATAAGCAACAAAGTGTTCCTTTTAAGTATAAATACCATCAACAGTCACAAAATGTGTGGGCTGTCAAGTCTGTGCCAGAAGAATCCAAGGTAAGCAATGTGTGTCTGACAGACCTGGAAATAAAATAAACCCCAAAGCCAACAGGTATTTAAAATTAAGCAGGATAGAGATGATGGAGATAAAGAGAAATAAAGGTCCTGACTAAAGTGAGGGAGAGAAACAGAACCAGAATATCTCAGAAAGCAAGCCATCATACTTTTTGACATTTTATATAAACAATAAAAAAGGAAGCTCTAAGAATTTGGAAAAGCTCCCCTGAACTGTGAGTTTATTCTAAAATATTCAGGTAAACTAATTTAACATAAAAATAAACCTCAGAAAAGTATCAAAGTCAAATCTTATACAAAGTTACTACTTAAAAAATAAATCTGGACAATAATATCCCTATAGATAATGAAAACACACCAGAGAAATGCATTCATAAAGTAGACTAGAATTGAAATGTATTCTTTCCAATCAAGCTAAAAGACATTAGAAAAAAACCAGAAATTATGTTTAGAAATAAAAGGTGCACGATTAAAAAAAAATAATCTAAACTAGAAGGAACAGAGTGAATCAACACAATAAATAATACTTTAAGAGAAAGAGAAGATAAACAGAGGGCAGTTTTTAAAAAATCAAAAAGAAATTAAAAAAAAAAAACATTAAAAAGATTCAAGAAAAAATGACACACTTGTAGGCAAAGAAGGTACATCATGTGGATAATAGAAGTATTTAGGAGAGGAAATCAAAGGGAAAGAAACCAAACATAATAAGTACTAAAAACTACAATTCAAGGAAATGTTCTTGAAGCAAAAAACAAATTCGAAATTATATACCGAGAGAACACTACATACCTAACAATATTGACCTTGATTGACTGAGACATATTCTAGTGAAATTACTAGACTTTAAATAAAATAAAGAGAAGTTCAGTAACCCAAAAGAGTTTGTAGACCTTTTAGTAGATCAAAAGCATCCTTACATGAAAAAGGAACACTAGATTGTTATCGAATATTTTTGAAAACAACACTTTGTGGTAGAAGAAAACAGAGCCACATATTTAAGATACTTGAGGAAAGAAAATGATAACCAAGAATTTTATATCTGTGAAAACTGACTTTCAAATACAAAGGGCACAAATTGTTATCAACATACACAAACTCAGGGAATATTGTTTCCATGAGCCTTTCCTAAAGAATCTATTAGAAAATGAGCTTCAGACAACACAAATGAATAGAGAGATGTCAAAATAAAGACTGGGGATAAGAATTAATATATATGTTCTTATAGAACTAAGACTAGGTGATGTCTGAAAGGAAGAGTATATAGTACTAAAATCTTTATTATCTAATTATGTGAGCTTAAAAATGGGGAAGGGAAGAGGACAGCATATGCAAAAAAGTTTCTAATCTGTTCTCAGTAATTATAATTAATGGTTTTAGTATTAGTATTTGCGTGTGTAGCATGAGATCAAGCAAATGACTAATTACAGACTATGGCTAGCATCCCCTGTGCCATTAATAACTAGAATTCTCAGTGCATAAGAAAAAAAAATACAAATATATTGTAAAGAAGTTAAATAAACAACCTGAGTTCTTAGTTAAATTGAAAGTACCAGTATGAACTCATGATATATATATATATATATATATATATATATATATATATATATAGTCATTATTTCTAGGCCTTGGCAGTGGACAGAGAGCTAATATATTAGCTCTCTGTCCACTGCCAAGGCCTAGAAATAATGACCAGCCCAGTAGCAATGAGCATCCCTAGCATTCAGATTGTGGTCTTGAAATACTATTTCCTGTTAAAAGGAACCAAGGCTCCTTGGAGAAATGGCTTTTCTGGGTCTGAGGCAGGAAATGAAGGCAAGAAAAGCCTGTAATATTTTGTCATACTACATAGAAGTTTCATTAGATATGAAGACTAATGGATACATGTCAAAAGGACTTAGCTAATTTGAAGAAATTACTACTGGCCAACGATGAGACAATTTAAGTATAAATCATAAGTGCAAAGGCCCTGTGGCAGGAGCATATTTAATGTGCTTCAAATAATCCTCACTTTTCCTTAGAACCACCCAGCAGGCCTCACTGGATACTATATCTGTAGTCCCTGTGACTCATTTGGTTCCAATTTCGATGATTTGTAGCACTTGGTACTGGAGCAGGGCTGCCTCTGGAGTTGTTAACACCTTGTAAATCTGTCCCTTGTAAGCGGCACCATGTGCATACGCTTTGATACAGCTGTAATTGTGGTTTGGGGTTTAATTAGAGGAAGCCCCCTAGGGGATTAAGTATGTGCTAGCAAAGGCGATGAAACATCCTCCTGCAGAGTGTTCAAAACTAAGGATGTGCTCCCACTGCTGGGACAGGCTGGCCCACTAGAGTCACCTAGAAAGTTTAGGGCTGCAGAAGCAGCAAGGATAGCTGAGCCACCCCTGTCAAGGGGAGGTTGCCAATAGTCCTTTCTTTCAGCATGCATTCCTTGGGTTGGCAGCAGCTCTGTGAAAGGAGATATCAGAACCCTTGCCCCATTTAATGGGAACACTGAGACAAGATGATCTTAGAGTTCCTTTAGGTAAATGCCATTTAAAGCATTCATGAAATATTGAACAGTGACTTGGGGCCAGGTCTATGCACACACCAGGGTTAACAGAGTAAATAAATCATGGTCGCTGCTCTTGAGAAACATGTATTTTGTATTTTGTATTTTGGCACTGATGCTGGTATACTCCATCTCTCCAGTAAAAGCAGTTCTGAGCTAGAGACCAAGCTAGAGACCTGAGATCTAATCTCTGATCTGAACCACCTCTTGGGTGAAAGCAAGGAAGGTGTGTTGGGTAGTTTATGGACTCTGAGTATTGCCAGATCTTTCTTTCTCCTTTCTCCCACACCTCTCTCTCCTCTCTCCTTTCTCCCTTCTCCCTTCCTCCTTCCCCAAATATTTTTTGAGCACCCACTATGTCTCACAGAGGTTCCTGCTATGAATAAGACGGATCCATTTCTGCCTTCATGGATCTCATAGTCTAGTGGGAAAGACAATGAACTAGTAAATTTACAAATCAAAGAATCACAGACTCACTAGTGCTGAGGAGTATATAGTGTGATGATAAAGAATAATAGGTGAGTCAGGATACTCTTTCTGGTGAGGTAACACAGAAACAGACCTGAATAATGAGATATCGCTGGCCAAGCAGAGACCCAGGGAAATAGAAGGGCGCATGAAAGGAGCAGCAAGTGCAAATGCAATGGCAAATTCAAGAAATAACTAGGTGGATTTAAGGGACAGAGGAAGACCAGTATGGTTGGAGGCCATAAGCAGGGGAGAGAGTAGAACAGATCAGGGTGGAATGGGGCAAGAGCTGAGCGTATGCCAGTAATGGGGAGGAATTTTTGCAGGACTTTAAATAGGAGTATGCCACAGTTTGGTTTATGATGTTCAGAGACCATTCTGGCCTCTATCTGGTGGGCGCATTGGTAAGGTAGTAGAATAGCAGTATGGAGAAGGTCAGGATGCTATGGAGACCACCCAGGGAAGAGTTGATGGTATCCTGTCCTGAGTGTTAGCAGTGTAGGTAGAGAAAAGAGGAGAACTGGGGGACACATTCTGGTGGTGGACTGACAGGATATGCTGAAGGATTGCACGTGAGATCTGAAGGCAAGAGAGAAATCAAGGCTAACACCAAAGTTCTCTAGGGGGATATAGTTGCTGTTTGCTGAGGTGAGAAAGATAGAGAAACAGCATGTTCCTCTTTGGATATGTTAACGCTGAGATGCCTGCGAGTCATCCAAGTGGAGAGATACCCTGTGGAAATTCAGAGGACAAGTCTGGGAAAGGGAAGTAAAGCTAGGAGTCATGAGCATTTAGGTAGTATTCAAACCAGTGGCTCTTAACTTTGGGCGCACAGAAGAATTACCTGGGGAGGTTTATAAATTCCAGGTGCCCAGGATACAATGCAAACCATTAAAATCAGAATCTCTGGAAGATGAGACTCAAGGCTGAGAACCAAGATTCTGAATGCTGGTTAAGACAGTGAGTGGCTCTCCAGATGTCGTCCCAGGACCAGCATCATCACCATTACCTGGAACTTGTTAGAAATACAAATGTTCAGGTTTCATCTCAGACCTACGGAATCAGACACTATGAGGCGATACCTCCCCCGAGCCATCTATGTGTTAACAAGTCCTCCAGGTCATGCTACTACATGCTAAGATTTGAGAAGCCCAGGGATAGGTGGGGGGTGGAGTGAAAGAAGAGGTGCTCAGATGTTAGTCCTAAGTCATCGGCATTTAGAAGCCAAATGGAGGAGGAGCAGCCAGGGCTACAAAACTACAGAAGCCCAAACAAGATTATGAAGCAAGGTAGAAGTGTAGACTAGGCAAATAAAATAACATGAATGCTAAGGGGGATTCAAATAAATATACGACAGGAAAATGAGCACAGGATTTGTCAGTGTGGAGATCCTCAGTGGCTTGGCAGAGACTGTCTCAGCCTGACTGAAGCAGTTACCAGAGAAGGAGATGGGCTTACAGGTAAGGCACCTGGCATGGTCTTAGGACCTGGGGTGTGCTGGGTCATTATTTGCTTTTCTCTTCATCTTTGAAAAGTCTGTAGTTAAACAAGTGCAAAGTCTTATTGTTCTCTTCCAATATTGATTTCCCGGAATAGGTCATGAGTAACAATAAAGATCATTGTATGATAAGCTTATAGCCTTCAGAATGCTACTCACAACCCAAGTTTTTATACTCTGTGAGGTAGACACTGAGTTGATCACCCAGGAGCCAGTTCTTACCCCTTTCTCCTTTGTTGCCTCTCACCAGGGAAGTTGAAGATAAAAGCCAAATATTGGTGTTGCCACTTCCCTCCCCCTACTAGAGTGGCCGTGCAGCCCATCTCTTCCCAGTGAGATGTAAGAGGAAGCTTCTGGGAGGGTTCTGGGAAAGCTACTTTATTTCAGAGACAGGCATGTGAGCAGAGTTCATAGATGCCATCCTTCCTTTAAAAGCTTTCTTCTAGATAATGGATCTACACTTTTGTCTTTGTACTTAAACGAGTAAGAGTTAGGCATCTGCCATTTGTCACTAAACAGTGACAGGCTTATGCAACAAGCAGAAGATTTTGTTAAGTTCTCTTGCATGACCAGTGGTCCAGCAGTTTATTGTGGGGAGTTAAGAGGTAACCTAGGCCTCCAATGCCGGGGGAATAGGCAGGTAAGGCATGGAGGATGCCTACGGTGGCAGACTATTCAGGAGTTAGAAGCGATAGTTGCATACCCATAAAGGTTAGATCTTAAACCGTAGTGTTGAGTGAAGAAGGCAAGTAAATGATACTAATAGCATTTATGTAAATTAAAAACAGACACATAGCAACATGGCATATTCTCAAGGACACGTGCATATTTGAAGACATATATCACCCGTGTTAGAGGGGGCGCCAAGGTGGAGGAAGAACAAGAGTAGGGATGGGGCATGAAAGCGACAAATAATAAAACAAGGGAGGGGTCTCACTCTGACCAGTAATGGAAGTGCAAGTGCAGCTGGAACTAAGGCATTTGATTAACCCAACTCTCTGCACCTGACTTCCAATTAGGGGGAAAAGTGCATGTCCCCTTTGGGACCGAGGGGCAGCTCTGTGTGGCTGGGGGGAAAAGGGTGGGAGGAAGATCTAAGATGAAACTTAAAGTTTGAAACCTTCATGGCGTCTGTCCTGGAGGGCTCCAGGGTCTAGTGTGTTGAGCTGGGTTTTGTAGGCAATAGGGAGCTTTGGAAAATTTTGGAGCTGGAGAATCATCTGATCTGAGTTAGGCTTTTGGAAGGTCACTCTCAGCTATGAGCAGTTGGATCAGGGTAGGGCGGTCAGTGGAGGGATGCTTTTAAAGTTGTACCTATTGAAAAATGACATCTGACAGCGTGTTTTAAAATGATTCTTAGTTGGAAATGTTAACTGGAGGATGTTGGGTCCCTTGACACTTTCTCCACATGATTATCTCAAAATTGAAAATACTGAGGATGCCTAATAACTTCGGATGGTAATGAACACTTAGGTACTCTCTGCAGGGTGTGTTGCATGCATTTCTCATCGAGTCCTCACTGTACCCAGGAGGTGGATGTTCTGATCTCCACTTCAGAGATGTAGGAAAGAAGGCTCAGAGCCCACCCTTTTCACCAGGAAAATAGGCTGATACTCATCTCACCTCCCTTCCTATTTACTTTCTGTTTTCCAGTTTAATTTTGGGCATATTTTTTCTATTTAAAGTTATTTGCTGGCAATAGAATGCGGTACTCCAGAGACAAAAATATATAGTCTCTTTAATGAGGAACAGGGGACACTCCTTAAGGGAAAGAAGAAAGAAATAGCTCCAGGCAGTCGGAGCAAGATAGGGAGAAGGACTGCACGTGGTGAAAAAGACCCTCTGGAGTAAAGTAAAAGGTATCACTCAAGCAGGAGGATCCTAATGACCCTCCTGCTCTGTGAACTAAGATTTTTCATCTGTAAGATGAGACAGAAAGATGGAGGAAGAGGTTTGTTTCTGAAAGTTTCCAAAATCTGTCCTGTCATCTTAAAATACATCCCAGATCCCAGCCCAGAGATTCTGGGACACTGAGACCAGGATGGGGCCCAGGGACTATATTTATTTTCAAGTACCTCAGGTCAGTCAGGTGTGTGTTGGTAGGATTATGGTGACTTTCTAATTTTCATTGCATCCTCTTTTTCCTTTTAAAAATAAATTTTATCCTCCTCTTCTCCTGGAGACCACTACCTTTATTACTTGATTACAAATGTATTTCCTTAATTTAAGACACCTTCCCAGACAGACATTAACTTTTCTAAAATCTGGAGGTCTTAGGATTCCACGTGGTAAGATTTCCTTCTTTCCTCTGAAACAATGCTATTCAGTTGACAGTGCATCCCATGGTTCATAGCATCATAGAATTAGAGAAATATAGTATAGTATTCTTCTAAGCTGAGGGTTTGGGGGGAAAATCACAAAGAAGACAAAATCTCACAATCATCCCCAGAGAGACTATTGCCAACATTTTGTAATAATTCTTTCCAGTCTTGTTTTTGTTTTTCCAGATCTTCATTTTACCACTAGTGAGTAATTCTTGAGCACCTATTTTATACACACCACTTAGGGACTTAAAGTACAATAAGAATTCTAACCACTCTGTGCAGAGGAGAGACTGTTCTATCATGTGACTTCTGTCTGTCCTACAAGCTGGACCTGGGCCAGAATGGAGGTTGCTTTCTGCAAACCCTCATTACAGACTGTCTGATTGTAACTGATGTTCATTCTGACATAAATCAGCACCTTTCCCTTGCATCTTGCTATGTGCTAGTTGTTGTCCTGACCTGATCAAGCATATAAAGTAATTTCCATACTTAGTAGCATTCATGTACTCCTATCTGTAACAGTTTCCCCACTTTACCCAAGTAATTCTTTGGCCTTGCCAAGTAGAGCAGGGATCCATTTCATCTTGCAGCCGCTCAAGACATGCCTCAGATGTAAGGGTCCCCCAACAAACTCTCTTAGCGGCAGACTGAAATGACCTGCTTCTTGTTTTAGTCTCTCTGCCCTTTGCTTACAGAAGTAGACTTTCAGTCTCAGGCTTTTCCCTGAGTCTAGGTGTATCAACATTCTGTGCTGGTACTTTAGGTATGTGACTGCTTCACTCCATGGAACAGCCCTAAATGGAAGGGGATAGTATTACTACTGAACATCGGAGGAAACATGGTTAGTGAATGGCCAAGCTGGGGTTTGACCCCAGGTAGCTGGACATAATGCTGCCTCTCAGGGCAGAGGCTAGTCTGGCCCAAGGAAGGAGGGTTCATGAATTATGGGTCAGGACTGTGGGATGGGAATATCCTGGAGAATCATGTAGAAGTTGCATTAGCAAAACATGTTTCTGTAGCTGGGACTTGGGTTCAAATCCAAGTTCCGGTTCTTACAGATCGTTTAACCACTCTAAGCTTCCATTTCCTCGTCTGTAAAATTGAGATAAATGATACTTCTCAAAGGGCTATAGAAAGGATGGGAAAATTATACATGCAAAGTGTGCCAAGCTCAGAAAGAATACTTAGTAGAGAAACTAGAACTATTGAAGTTTGGATCAACGATGCAGAGAAAATATAAGAGTCTTTCTGACATGTCAATATCAATATAAATATTCCAAGAAAGGGTAGTATTTTAGCCAAGTTTAGTAGGCATATTTTGGTTAAATTCTAGAGGTGATATATTTGGAGCTTCTATTATTAACTGACTTTGTTTTTGTAAAAAAAAAAAAGCAGTTTGGTTTACAATTAAGCAAAAACAAAAATAGTCTCCAAGTTTGAAGTCTGAAAAAAATAATTTATCTCCTTTGGTTTGGGATTTTACACATCCAGTTGAAGTTCAACTCAGGACTTCTACCTTTTCAATGCCAGGGATGGAGCACAGGCGTCTGTTTTTAAGGGTTCCCAGGAGATTCTGATGAGTAACTAGAGCAGCGTTGGGCTCATTTGAGTCAGCTGTGCATGCACCATGGGCCCTTACCTACCCACATAGCTTAGCAGTGGGGCGGTGGGGGCAGGATACAGCAGAGCTGTCAATCCCTGGTACCCAGATTCAAGGCAAAGAGAAAGAGAAAGACCAAAGTGAAGCTGGGCAGGAAGGGGATGAGCACAAATGGAGCACCTGCATTAGGCCAGGAGATGTAAGGGCTGGAGTCAAGATGCCACTATACCTCCCTGCTGCTTGTCCTCAGGGGAGATTCCCAGTTTCTCAGCCCCTCCATTCCCCGTCTGTTAAGCAGGTTGTTGTGCACATTAAATGAGGTTATGCAGGTAAGGGTCTGGCTCAGTGCCTGGCACACAGCAAGATTCACCAGATGTTGGCTGTTGTTATCATGGCCTTCTTGACTCCTTATCACAACACTGAGAATTCAGTGCTATTGTTTCTTCCATTTTACAGATGCAACTGTGAAACTGAGGCTCAGAGAGGTTGAGTGGCTCCCCACGGTTTCACAGTTGGTAAACGGCAGAGCTGGGGATTGAACTCAGTCAGATCTGTCTGCTCTAGAATTCATGCCCTTTCCTTCTCTGGGCTGGACAAAACGGACAAAGCAAAAATGGAGACTTGCAGTTTGTGAGTGATAATACTGGGAACTGAACAATGATCAGCCCAGCCCTGATGTCTGTGCTTATCTCCAATGTAGGAGAACCTCTGTCCTTCACTTATGACTCAGGCCACACCAGCCAGACGAGACCCCAAGGAGACAGAGCTGTAGAAGCTCCAAGACTGAGAGGTTTTGACAACGGGGCTTGTTTGGGATTAGTTATGTTGGAAAAGCAGAAGGGGGCACAGGAGAAATGGTCTCTCTCCCAGGCATATGGGATCCGGCTGTCAGCTAATATGGAAAATGATTAAGACAGCTTAATTTTCTTATTTTTTATATACTAATAACGAAGCAGGAGGAATTTGAAGGAGGAGGTCTATGAGGAGAAGGGAAAGTATTACAGATGTTGGAATCACGCATGGGGATGGCTCTGGTCCCAGTGGGATTGTAGCTCTTGTAGCCAGGGGGGTGGGGGAGGGGAGGATCTCGTGTATCTGACTGTGTGGCTCTCAGCAATGTGGAAAATCTCCATGGTCTGTCACAGGCAAGAGTGTGTCTGACCTGAGGTTGGGGGTAGGCAAAGAAGTGGAGGTTCCTCCCCGGGCTGGTTCTAGTTCCCAAGTCTTGGCATGATTCACATTCTGAGAAGGAAGACTGGAGAAACAAGGTGAGCGTTTGCTTGAAAGGAAGGGCAAAGCATGTGAGAGGTGGGCTGTGGAGGTCAGTGGAGAACTTGGCTTGGGATGACTAAGACCCTGGGGGCCACAGGGCTATCAGTGGATATGGCAAGGCCCAGGAGGGCTTCCTGGAGCAAGTGGAAATGGAGCTAATGGGATAGAGAGGCTGGTAAGGGGTAAGGAAGACCAAGATTGATTGAGCACTTGCTGTGTGCCAAGCAAGGAATTAAAATTTAGAATAAAAATGCATTCATTCAACAAATATTCCTTGAGTACCTACTATGTGCTAAGCATTGTCCTGGGCTCTGGAGATAAAACAGAATAAAACAGTATCCCCGCCCTCATGGCATTTGTGTTCTGGTGGAGGACAGGGGCAATGATCACATAAGCAATTAAATACCATGTTGGGTGATGATTTATCTAAGAGAGTAAGAGAAAGTGAAGAAGGTTCCCTACCATGTACTGAGAACCTACTACATGCCAAGCCATGCATTGGTCAAGGATTCTGCAGCTATTGCTTCTGCTTTAATACTAGGTCACATTTACTCACCATTTACCATGTGCTTGACACTGTTCTAAGTGCTTAAATTGATTAACTGATGTGATCTTGACAAATAGGAAGGAAGAACTATTATTGTCATCCTTATTTTACAGATGATGAAAACGAAGTGAAGGAACTCATCAAGGGTCATGGATTTGAACCCAGGCAGGATCCAGAATTTGTACACTTAACCTCAGTTGAGTTGTTGGCCAGAACATCAACCTCGGGCTTCTCCATGGGTCCTGGGCTCCTCACAACCTGGCAACTGGATTCCCAGGGTATATTCTAAGACAAAGAGACAAGGAGAAGCTGTATCATCTTTTCTAATCCAACCTTGGAAGCCACACAGTGTCACCTCTGCTGCATTCTATTCGTCATCAGCCACAAGTCTTGCCAGGTTCCAGGGGAGGTGAAATAGACCGCCACTCTCTTCCACCAAGAAGGGAAACATTCTCAAAGAACGTGTGGGAATGAAAATATTGTTGTGGCCATTTTGGGAAAATACAATCTGCCACACTCAGCCATGTGACAGATAGGGAAAATGGAGCTCCTTTCTCTTACCCAAGGGAATGAGTTGTCTAGGTTCATTCACACATGAGCAGACCCCAGTGGTCATGCCTGCAAGCATAGGACCCAGAAGTCTGTCCCTCCTCTCCCATCCTCTGCCTTGGGAGATCCACTCTTGCTCTTCCAGGCCAGGGCTCTGCAAAGGCAAGCTTGTCCATACTCAGCTAGTAGCAATTCTAGCTGTAGTTGACTCCATTTGCAGCTACATGTTTCCTCTTTTTTGGGAATGGGTGGGTGGATGGCCCTGGGAGAGCTCATTCTTCCTCAGCTTCTAGGCCCATCTGGCTGGGGTATCTATCAATGAGAAAGCCCTGGAGCCTGGCCCCATTCCCACCTCAGTCACCTTTGACAGCCAGGATGATTTGATTGGCTGAGCCCCAACCACAGATACAATCAGCAACAGGGGAGGGGCCAAATTCTGAACTAAGCAGAATTATCATGGGTGGAAGGTTTTCAGGGAAGGGAGGTTGTGACTTGAAAAGACAACCCTAAAATATATATTGGCTCCTCCATTAGATTTTATTTAACGGTTTGTGTATGTTTCCCTTGCCCTCTACAACCAACTTATCAGCAAGCCCTCTAAAATATACCCTGAATCAATTCATTTCATTCCCTCTCTATTGCCCCCAGCCTCAACCAGGCCACCAGTGTTTCCTGCCAGGATGATTGTACCAGCCCTTCTCTGATCTCATGTCTACTCCTGCCTCCCTCTAGCTCATGTATGTACAGTAGCCAGAGGAATTATTTCACAATGCGAACCAGTTAGTATTTCTTCCTGTTTATAGCCCCACCCACAGTGGCTTCTCCTAAAATCTGGACTCTTCACTGAGGCCACTACCTGTATGTCTTACCTCTTGTGACGTTCATTCTGGCCACACTGGTATCTTTTGTGTCCTTCCAATATGCCAAGCTCAGTCCTGCTTGAGAGCTTTGCACTTGCCATTTTATCTGCCTGCAATGTATTAAGCCAGTTTGTCATGTGTCTTTCAGGTCTCAGTTTAGATATCATGATATACCTGAGGTTAGGCAAAAGTGCTATAACCAAAAAAAAAAAAAAAAAGACCCCAGAATGTGTGATGGCTCAAGCACACTAGAAGTTTATTTCTCACCTGTATAATAGATGTGCCAGTGCAATGCATGACTCTCCTCCATGTGGTGATATAGTGATCCAGGTTCTTCCATCTTGGGGCCTTGCTGTCACTTGCATTCAGCCAGGGGAAAAGGAAAGAGAACATGGAGGAAGCTCATCTCCTTCTGAAAGCCTAGGTTTGAAAGAGGCACTCATCACTTCTCCCATCCCACTGGCAGGAGCTATTCATATGGCCATACCTGGATGCAGATGGACTGTGAAACATTGCCCTTGCCTGGGCAGCCACTTGTCAGTTCCAAACACACATTAGCAAGGGGAGTATGGTTTGATGAACCAATAGCTTGACCACCTTCTCAGAGAGGCCCTCCCCAAGCATCCTCTCCCCAAAGATGTCCCTTCATCTAGTATCCCTATTTGATTTTCTTCATAATGTGCTTTATTTACCCACTTGTTTATTGTCTCCATCCCCTTCCAGAAGGTAAGCTCTGTGAGGATGGAAACCTTGATTAGCTTGTTAATGCCATATTCCTAGCACCTAGATCAACGCTTGGCCCATAGTAAATTTTAGTAAATGTATATGGAATCAATGAAAGGACAAATTTCTATTTTAACAGTGGGGACACAGAAGATATTGTGATTTCATGAACAACACACTTGGCCTAAGGGCTTGGCATACAGTAGGATCCCCATTCATGCTAATTCTTTTCAATCTCCAGTATCCATCTTGAGGCTACAGACTTCAGAAATGCTAGGCTGCGGTCCGTGAGTCAGGAGGCCTAGATTTGAGTCTGGCTCTGTCCTGACTTCTGTGTGTGACCTTCTTCTCTCCTGTATGGGGGCCTTGGTTTCCCAGTCTACAAGATAGGGGTGGAGCAGGTTGGCTAGACAAACTTCCACATTCCTCATGGCCCAAGAATAGATGACCACTCCTGAGTATGTACGTTCTTTTTCCAACTGCTGACCTTTGGGAGAAAGGTCCCCTCCCTTTTTTCCTCCCCCTCTGTGGGCCTAATAAGGCTTAATGAGGGGCCTGAGTGGGCCCAACCCCTCAGTGGCCACCAGCTCATACTTCCACCCAAGGGCGGAGTAGGGGAGCATGACTAATAACAGGGTCCTGGTGGGGGGCTGAACTGACAGCCTCAGCTGGCCTTTCTGGGCCTCTATTAACAGACCACACAGGGAAAGAGAAGTCAGGGCCCATGATTTTCAATTTTCCACTGGAAAAGGCAGCCAGGAAGCCAGAGACATTCGCCTGTGCTTCTGTCCACAGTATTCTGTCTGTCCTCCCATCTACCTTTCGACTTATCCATTCATTTGCCCACCCAAGCATTCAAGCATCTGCCCACCTATCCATATACCCATCTTTCTACCTGTCTACCAATTTACTCTTCCACCCAGCCAATAATTCATTGTCTATCCAACCTTCCACCTATCCATCTTTCCACCTACCTATCTCTCTATTCTCTATTCATTGGCACCCTTATCCCATTCACCCCTTCATCCTTTTATCCACCCCCTCACCTATCTATTTGTCATTCCAACACAGGGTTATCCAGGACCTATTTGGCACCAATTTGTGCCTTGGACTAAAGATGTTGAATAAATCATTCAATACATACCCTTCAGCCTTTGTTATATGATGAAAAGTACATAATAAAAAATATTACTTTTCTGCTATCAGACTTGGGTTTGATATCAGATCAGAATCTGAGCTCTGCCTTTATTAACTTTGTGACCTTAGACAATTTCATGCCAGTATTATCTTTATTTTTGAGCTCCTCTGTATGCAGGCCTCATGCTAAACACTTTACAAATGTTGGCTCATTCAGTTATTCCAGTAGGTCTTTGAGATAGCCCCCAGACTTCTCATATTCCAGACAAGGACAATTTGCTGGGCCACCACATAAAGTTGTGAAGGTTGCATACTGTACAACTCTTGGATGGCATCTTTCGCATCATAATCTGTGGTAGCAGTACCAGAATTGGAATTCAGATCTGGCTGGCTCCAAATTCAGTGATATTTCTAGAACACCTCTGTCCTTTGGCACCTAAGTAGATTTCTCTTCTGGTAATTGGGGTATGAGCCCTGAGTCTAAGTACAAAATGACCCTTTTTCAAACTCTAGCCTTTGTTTCTTAGAGTAGAGTGAGGGGAGAAGAGAAGAAAGGGGATAGAATGTATTGGTTCCACGATGTGGTAGAAACTGTCTTTGAGAGATGGCAAGAACTACAAATGGGGGAATTGAGTCCTGAAGAGATACACAGAATCCCAGGCTCTTATGATGATGATAAACAGCAGGACTTACTGAGTACTTCCTCTGAGCTGAGGCCACATGGTGCCCCAGTTTCCAAAGCCCAACAATGGGGATTAATAACAGCTCCAACTTCACAGTGTCTGTGAAAAGATTGAAGAAGTTAAGACACACAGAGGACCTAGAACCATGCCGTTCATAAAGAAAGTGCTCAATAAATGTTACTATTATTCAGAATAACTCCATGAAGCTCCATGAGGATGGAGCCTTTTCTTCCCAGCTAGCCTAAGGTCAGACATGTGGACCATGGCTGCTGTCTCCCACCTATTCTATCTCCCCCAGTAGACCCAGATGGGTTTGCTTTGAATGTGGTTTTAATTAAAGCCAATGCTGCCAAGTGTCAGCTATCAGGCTGTCTGAGAAGGTGTCTGGAAAGGCCTCCTGGGAATGTCATCCTCCTCCTCATTACGCAACACCAAGCCCAAGTTATAGCAGATGATGCCTGGAAGGCAGGATACTGGAGCACTTTAGAGTATGGGCCACATGGAGCTACCTTTGCCCCTTCCAAACTGTGAGTGTGACTTTGCCTCTCTGACACCATTTCCTCATCTGTAAACTAGCAAAGCAAACAATAGCTGCCTAGAGTACAGTAGGCCCTTAGGGTAAACATTGGTTGCTTTCTACCACAGAATCCATTCCCCCTTCTTTCAATTTTCCCTTGTTTTAATTTCCTTCCTTTTCTTCAGTCAGTGTAATCTGGGGGGAAACCCCCCCCCAGGCCTTAGCCAATCAGGGTATTGCAGTTCTTGGCCACAGGGATTGGTCTAGGCAGATACTCCTGATGCTACCATCTTACTTCCACAGGGACCCTGAGCATAAAGCCAGCTCTGAAGGATACTGAGCAGAAAAATGGAGAGAAGCACACTCCAATGACTATGTTTGAGCCCTTAGACCCTATTGCACCTGCAGCTCCATCCTAAGCTTTTCAGTCCAGTAAATTCCCTTTTTTCATGAGCAGTTTTCTTAAAACCAAGAGTCAACTTATACAAACACAATGAATGTTAGCAGTAGGGATTATGAGCCCCTCACATGTGGGCAGCATGCTGAAGTTAGGGCTTTCTCTTCCTCAGGCTTCATTTGTTTTGTGCAGCACACTTGGGCAGGCCTGATTCCCTGGATTCGGAGCTCTGATGGGATCCAAACTCTTTTGCTTCCGAGAGTTTTCGTTTGATGGTACCTGTAATGAGGGTCTTGGCAAGTCCCTCTGTGAAGAGTTGTGCCATCTGCTCCATGAGAATTTAGGGACCATCTGTAGAGATGATGTTCCTATTTCCAATTTTCCAAACTCCAGGCCTGATTTCTACCTGATGCTGCCTTTGGGCTAACGAGCGGGCAATACGGGAGCAGAGAAGTCCCACCTGTGCTGGGTATGGGCTCCATGTTCATCCCATCATATCTCTGCTCAGGGGCATTCAATTGGCCTGGCATTTAAGAGTTGCAGAGCTGGGATGTGAACATAGTTCTCTCCAAATGGAAGGTTAAACTGTGAGGGGGATAGGAAGTGACACAGGTAAGTAAGGAAGAGCTGCAGTGTAAGTAAGGAAGACCTGCAGTGTCAATAAGACTTCCCGGAGAGAGCAGAGCTGAGGCAACCAGTGAAAATGGGTAACACTTGGAGATACTGAAGGGAAAGGAAAGAACCCCTTCACCTCTTTGGGCCTCAGTGATGCCAGCTGTATAATGGGGCTGAGAAGAATCAACAAGGGGTGCTGCAGAACTCTTAACATAGTGCATAAGGTTCCTGGGGTACCCTATATATGTTACCTCCTATGCAATCCCTCTTAAGGGATGAGGAAAACAGTTTACAAAGCAGCCTGCAGGGACACCATTTTTACACTTTACCACTAAGGCTGCCTTCTCTGCAATTTCCATAACTGATCAAGCTTCTCAAGACTTTCCAGAAATCAGAGGAGGTTTGTCCATTTGGAAAATGTTATTCTATGACCTTTTGTTTCATGATGGCCGATAGAATATCAAACAAGAATGGACCACCTGAACTGAGGTGTTACTGCATGCCAGGTAGCAGTCTAAGAGCTCTGTAGGAATCGAACTTTCACACTAACTCTGTGACATGGGTACTATTTTTAAAAGATAAACTGAGACTCAAAGAGTTTACATAATGTGCCCTGATCACACAGCAAGCAAGTAGAATAAGGCTGTGTGGGGTAGTAGCTAAGATACAAGGCTATCCTGGATTAGAATCCATTCCATCATTTATTAGAGGCATGTTCTTGGGTTAAGTTATTTATTCTTTGCTATACCCCAGTTGGGAATGATAACCCCAACTTCACCGACCACTGAGATTAAATAAGAAAATGCGTGTATAATGCCTGATACACCATACGCTGAGCACCTACTAAGTGGTAGGCTCTGTTCCAAAGATGCTGGGGGCAGACCAATAAACAAACAATACAGTCCCTGCCCCCATGGGGCATACATCCTAGAAGTAATGACTAACTAAATATTAGAATAACAATTAACTGAATTTTATCTGATACTATTAGCTGGAATTTGAACCTTATCTGTTCAATCTCTGATATTGATCCATTAGAGAGGCCTCCCCTATCTCTTTCCCCTGCAATATTTTTCACATCTTTTTATCACTGCCAACATAATATGAATCTGTTTATTTTACCTATGATACCTTTCTTTCACTAGAATGTAAACTCTTCTCAAGCCTTTACTTTTCTTATCTCTAAAATGGGACAATGATACCTAAGTTGTTGTGATATTTCTATAAATTAATATTTTCAAATCAAGGTAGTAGACAAGAGTCGTCGTCCTAATAAAAGAACACTTAGAACAAAGAGTTATTCATTGTGACCAAGGGAGAGTCCAGGAAGGGCTCTAGGAGTGGGGCTACATGATATGAGCACTGACAGTGAATAAAATATGAACCATTAGAAAAAGGTAGGAAGGCATTTCAGGCAGGGCAACTGCCTTAGCAAAGGCCTCAAGGTTTGTATTCAAACCCCCAACTCATCCAAGTTCTAGTTGATTTCTCCAGCCAGGCCAATCTCTGTCTTCTCCCACCTGGTTAACGCTGATGGGTGGTGGAACAAATACTGATCATTTAATATGTCACCATACACCATCCAGCATTTGTTACTGATGTTTCCAGCAATCTGTGTTGCCTTGGGCTTCCTGATGCATGCCTGAGCATCAGTGCACAGTTGGTTTCACATTTATTCGTTTACTTATTCATTCATGCATAATGAATTTTTTATTTGCTCAACGGACATTTCTCAAGGTCCTTCTTCACGGTAGGTACTATGTCAAGTACTGGGACACAACATCAGGACGGTGAGGCTTCCTGCCCTAGAGGAGCTCATGGTCTCATGGGGAGAATGAATGAGAACCATCCAGGCCAACAAATAAAGATAAAATAGATGGTAATAATGTCTGTGAATGAAGAAAATAGGAAGTTGAGAGATGATGCCAGAGAAATATCACTTTCTGTGGAGTGGTCAGGGAAGGTCCCCCAGAAGAGGTAACAGTCAAGCTGAGGAGGATGAAAGGAACAGCCATGAGAAGAGTGAAGAGAAGAGCATTCCAGGAGGAGGGGGAACATCATGTGCAAAAGCTCTGGGGTAAGAAAGGAGTTGGCATGTGGTGGAGCTGGAAGGAGGTCAGTGTGATGAGAATGGAGCAAGGTTGGGGCTAGGGGTGGGAGACAGGGCTGGGCATTCAAGGCCTTGTAGAAAAGGGCTTGGTTTTTGCCCAGAGTGTGATGGTGTGATGGCAAACCATTACAAGGTTTGAAGTGGGAAAATGAGAAGATCCCTCAGCTGCCAGGGACAATGGGAGCAACAGACCAGTTGATGTAGGCATCCAGATGAAAGATGCTGGACACTCGTCTCCTTTTCCCATTCCTAATTCTTTAATCCCTCTGTTTGCACACATCTTGTGAGGGGA
The DNA here is from genome assembly GCA_028627145.1 of Eidolon dupreanum. Lineage (NCBI taxonomy): Eukaryota > Metazoa > Chordata > Mammalia > Chiroptera > Pteropodidae > Eidolon > Eidolon dupreanum. Next base: position 18,748,089 of record CM053504.1, on the reverse strand, counting down.
CTCTGTACCTTAGAATATAATACCTTCCACTGTTGAGTAGTTTGAGCTGAAGGAACACAATTCCTTTGATCAGTGATTTTTAAACATTTTTGTCTCAGGACCACTTTACACCATCAAAAATTACTGAGGACTCCAAAGAACTTCTGTTTATGTGCATTATATCTAAGCCAGGACTAGTGTGAATTAAATAAGCATAAAATTTAAGGAGTGCCCAAAATCTCAATAATGAAGATAAACATTTTAATATGATATTTTAAAAATCTATATTGGAGCCCCAAGGCTAAAGAAAAAAATCAGTAATATTGATCTTGTCTTTATTTAAAGTTTTTGATATTTTGTTCATCATGAATCTTTTTCACTTTAATTTTTTTTCATTGTTTTCAGAGTGATGGTGCTATAATATGTCATGTCAACTTTGGAAAACTCCACTGAGAGTGAAAAGAGCAAATAGTGTCTTAGAGTTATTATAAAAATCATTTTGACCTTGTGGACTCACATTCCCAGGGATTCCAGACTGTACTTTGAGAACCATTTTTTTTAATGAAACCAAAATCTTCTCTAGGTAGTTTCCACCTTTTGTCTTAGGTCTGCCCCCAAGGACTCCACCTGTCTTTTCTCTGCCTTCAAGGCAGGTAGCACCTCAAAGGCTAAGCTTCAGAATTCATGATTCCTCCCATCTGCTTCAGGCTAAAGACCTCCCAATGCACAGTGTTCCTACCCACCTCTCTCTGTCCCTCCTCTGAAAAAGCCCTGTTTGGTTGATGACTCTGAAAGGTTGAGGGCCCCCAAATAGAACTCACATTCCCAGGTGGCTTGAGCAGCATGGAGCCCCTATGGGCCCATCACTTTCTCCTTTAGGATTCTGCATCTCTATTCCTGCCCTTGGGTATGTTCATGCCTCTGCCACCTACCCCATGGCTCCTGTCCTCCTCCTTCCTGGTAATTTGAGTATTCAGAACCTCTTTAGGCTTCCTTTGGGCTCCTGGAGAGTAGGCATCGCACCAAGAAACAGCCTGCAGGCACAGAAAACCTCCCTATATTAAGCGGGCTTCTAGGATGCCAACTCCTGAAAATTCAATTTATCAGCAGTATAAACAGGATATCGAGCCTGGAGAGGGCAGGCTCTGAGGAGAGCATCTGAAGAGGGAGAAAGGAGGCAGCAACCTGCAGAGTAACAGTAACGTGGCCACATTCCTAGGCAGCATTAAAACCTGCCGCTAATCACAAACAGATTCCTGCATGCCCAGGGCCTTTCTCCATTCACTAGAATCTCTCTTGGCAAACACCAATACATAGACCACTAGGCTTCCTCTCTGTGTGCCTCAGTTTCCCTGTCTGCCACATGAAAGGATTAAACTTAGGGCTGACCCAAGGTCATTTTTGTTTGTCTAATATCCCAGATTTTAAACTCCTCTTAACTGAAGCCCTAAAATTTTAGAATTCCAGAATCATGAAATGCTTGGATTTTATGACTGTAGAATTTGATAAGTCGATGATGGGTTCTAAAGTGCTATGACTTTAAGATCCACTGGCTCTAAGAGTCTGTCTTTAAAACTTTCTATGATTCTGAAATTTTGAGTCTCAATGATTTTAAGTGTCTGAGGCAGTGTAGTGTGCCCTTAAGCCAGATGGCCTGGGTTTGTCTACTGCCAGCCCCACTCCCACTAACTGGGTGACTTTGGGCAAATTATATGACCTTATGGTACCTCAATTTTCACTTCTGTAAAGTAAGGATCATAACAGTTACTACCTCATACAGTGATTGTAAAGATTAAATGAGTTAATATTTGTAAATAGTGCCTGGAGCATAGTAAACAATAAATGTTTTGCTCCTGCCATTATTTTAGATTGGAAAGTTTCTACAGCCAAAGAGTCTGAGATGGGTGTTTCTAGGCTGCCAAGACTTCAGGGTTAAAAGTCTTCAGGGTTAAGTTTCAAAGAATCCATTGTTCAAAGATTCAATGATGCACTAATTCTGAAGCTGGCTGTGGACCTATGTGTTTGGTGTCCCTGTCCCAGGATCATGGGGATTTGCCAGGGCAGGCTGAGGACCTGGCTGATTGACCTGATCCTGGCTCTCTCAGTCACCAACCCAAACAGCATGACAAGCTTGGGACTCACAACCTCTGAGAAATGCCCTCCCCTGCCCTCAACACACATGCTCATAGAGATAACTTGACCTTCTGGCCAAAGCTTCATTGACCATTAACTAACTCCTGGAACCCATGGAGATGCAGAAAGACAGTTACCCTCATAGCTTAGAACTCCCCTTCTTAAGAACCTCCTGTGGCTCCCTACTGCCCTTCGAATCAAGTCCTATTTCTCAGGCCGGCCTTGTCCACTTCAAGGTAAGATGAGGTCATCTGGAATGGGAAAGGGAGAACTGGGATGATTCCTTTGAAAGTTACTTCTAGGTCCATATACCTTCGTTCATTCATTTATTCACTCCACAAATATTTATTAAACATTTACTATATGCTAAGCTCTCTTCTAGGTCCTAGGGGCACAAAAGTGAATCAGGCAGACAATGTCTCTTCTCTTAGGAGCTCAAGCCCCACTCACTGTAGAGAATTATGCTCATAGGATAAGAACACAGGCCATTTCCTCTCTGTGGAACTGTGGCTATGGACCAATGCTCTGTGCTCATTTTTAAAATGAGCCAATAACACCACCTACTATATAGGGTTACTGTAAAAATTAAAAGAGAGAGAGTAATGGTGAAGAACTCAGCACAATGTCTGTCACACAGTAAGTCTGCAATCCATGGAAGCTACTATTATCGTTGTTATAATTTGATTTCTTATCCCTACTCCCTTCAGAGCACAATATGTGTGAGTTAAAAGCAAACGGGCCTGGGCTCAAGTCCTGGGATGTAAAAAAGACATAATCATAGTGCCTCCTTGACATAACTAACTGCCTGGTATGTTGGGCATACCCAGCCAGGGCTCAGATTGTAACAAGAATGTATTCTCACTTCCTTCCAGCTCTCTCTAAGAACTCATCCGAACCTGCCTCACTACCCGCATCAGTTCTCACACATCCTAAAACCTGACAACTTCCTTTCTCCTCCACATAGGGCCTGAGGAAAATAAGCTCTAAGACATAGGTTGAGACTTTGGGGCATGATACAGAAGGCAATAAGGAGCCAAGTCTGGCTCTGGAGAGAGAAAGTCTCCAAATGAAGAGCATCCCCTGTCTTCCAGTGGCTCCTCTGTACCCTTTGCATTTTGTCCACATAGCTGCCAGGGCCTCCCACCAACTGATGGCCATGAGTCCCTACTGTGTCTTGGGGTTAGGTTATTGTTTCATTAAGTTTGCAATTATTAAAAAAATGCAAGTCAAATTGTGACATGCTGAGCTGAGTAGGCTGGAGGTTAAAGCTTTTTCCCTGCCTGCGGCCCGCTGGGCCCCCACCCTATTCTGAGTAAAGGGGAACATTTTCGGGGAAATAAACAAGGAGGCCTTGATCATTTGGGGACTTTATGAACTTGACCCTACCCTCACTCTATACCCCACCCCGTTAACAGGCTTGGGTCCTCTCCCTTTTAATTAAAGGGAAGACTAGTTTCCAGGGCAATTTCAGCTCTGGCCAGGCCTGTGCCCACATCCTTGACAGGGAGGCCATGGTGATTGGGTGGCTGGTGGCCTCAGAGGTAACAATTTGCCCCGAGATGGAATTCATTCCCCAAAATAAAGGGACTTTGTATTCTCTTCGTTTCTCATAGTCCCCTGGCTTTCAAGGAGGGAGTTATTAGAGGGGAAACAGCTGTGGTTCTCCAAGAAAAGGGGCTATCATGGTAGGCAGCTTGAGACCCGCTGCCTGGGCCAGTAAGACTCTATCATGGCCTCTTAGCCTCCATCTATGTCCTCAGAGCTCCTGCCTTCTCAAAGAAACCTGTGCATTCATGCAATCACTCATTCATTCACTTGTTCATGCAATACCTCTTTACTGAGCATCTAATGTACCAGGCAATATGCTAGGCACTGGGCATAGAAAAAGGAAAACCCTCATCATGGAGCTTACATTCTAGTGAGTAGACAGACACTAAAGATGAATTAGTCAATAGATGATCCATTGCTAGGCAGTCAGGTGAGGACAAATAAAGCAAAGGTAATAGGGAGGAAATGGTGGGTGGGCAAGAATCCTCTCTGAGGAGGTGATGTCTGAGCAGAGACCTGCAGATAGGGAAGGGCTGTGGGGACAGTGTTACATGTGGCCAGGGACAGACAGGCCTTGCACCTCCACCTTTCTTTTCCACCTCCAAACTTTAGCTAAGGCTTCCTGGATTGCCCTTCTCTCTGCTCTTCTTAATGCAATGACTTATCTAGATTTTCCTTAATATAATTTGTTATTTCATTAACTGTGTCAAATACACTTGTAAAAGCAGAACCCGAAGCCATCTGGACAGACTGTCCAGTGAGAGTCACGAAATCCATATTGCTGACACACTTCTGGTCAATATCATGATGCTTTTACCATTTAAAACTCTAATGAGATGGTATTTTTAAGATGGCAGACTATAGACATTTCTCCTCTCTGTCTCTTGTTTAAAGATCTTCCCCAAAACAAGAAACAGAAACACAAACTCTTTGAGAAAACTTGGGAAATATTGTAACCCCGAACCACAATATACAAAGAAGATAAATGAGTAAAGAAACAGTTACTTAGCAAAGAGGAATAAAGTCAAACCTAAATACCTAGGATAGATGGTGTCTATGTGGATGGATTGCTATAAAGAGAAACAAGCTGATTTGCCTGAAAGTCTCAAAAATTGGAGATGCCAGGTATCATGGAAGGTACTAGAGAGGCAGGGATTGAAAGCAGGGGAATGGTTTGGAATTCTGTACAAGGAGCACTGATTCCCTGGTTCATAACCCCTACCCTTCCCAGCCAACCAATAGCCCCTCTCACATCCAGGTCAGCAAAAGGAGGTTTATTAGTTGGAGAAAGGGAACCAAAAAGGCTCTCAAGGCAGCGACCCCTGGTCCAGAGAAGATGAGATCCTAAGCTCCATTCATCTGTCTAGTTCCAGAATGCCATTGGGTGGGCTTATGCCCTCCCTTTACCTCCAGGCAGAAAGTTATCTAGAGAACCATTTCTAAGACAAAGACCTACAGATATGACAATTTGGGGGAGAGGGAGAACAGTCTGCAAAATTAACTAGCAAGCCATTTGATCTCCCAACCTACAAAGATGCCCACCAGTCCATCATCCCCACCCGCAACTTCCAATCAGATTGTTAATACCAATGGACAGCCAAGAATCACTATGTATTTAAAGGACTTTCCAATATAAAAGACCAAAGTGAACCATGGGGGTGAAGGGAAAAAAAACTTAAAGAGAGAATGCAGAATACACAACAAAACTTAAAAATAAATCCTACAATTAATATCCTTTGAGAGAAGAAGATATTGCATCCATAAAACATGAACTGGAAGCTATTAAAAAGGAACAGATAATAAAGTAGAATTAAAAATATATGTGGTAGATTGTACAAATGGCCTCAAGTTCCTTTCATCTCAGAACGCCTGCCCCTTTGCCCCTCAGGAGATGGAGTCTGATTACCTATTGTATTGCTGTGGGCTAAACTTAGTGAGCTAATTTTGTAGGTTAGAAACTCAGAGAGGGCTGGACTGGGTGATTATTCTGTTCTACCTGGTGTTGATAGAGGTCACTCATGTTTTTCAGTTGGTGGATGGGCTGGTCTCTGGCATTCAGGATGGTGGCTCTCATGTCTAGTACCTTTGGCAAGGATGGCTGGAGGGCTGAGCTCAATTGGTACTGTTGGCCTTTCCAGAGGAGAAATGGGTTTAATTGAATTGAAATTCCTCCTCTTTTATAACAATCAACATTTGTCTAAAATCGATACGTCAAGGGATAGCTGTATATTTGTAAGATTTAGGAATATGGAAATCAATACCAGAAGACATAGCTAAATACATTTTGGATTAAGTGAGGTAATGGTTACATACTGAAAGAAAGGAGAAGTAAACTTAGAATTTCACTACATCGCTCAAGGGCCCTATAGATGCCAGATTCCTGATTGTGCCACCTGGTGCAGTGCTCATACTTTTAGAAACGCCTCGATCCTCCATTCTTGAGCAGGATTAAGGACATCCCCTGTGTTCCCAATGGCTCCCATATGGGCTTTATGAAGGACAATTACATCTTCATCACTGTATTTTGGGGTCCACCTAAACTGAGTTGAATCTAGTCTACCCTTCAATTTTACACAAGAGCTCTGAGAATATATTTGATTAAGGGGATGGTGAGGCCCTGGTGTGGTACAGTTGACAGAGAGAAGTGCTGGGCCCACCAGTCTTGAGTTCTAGTCCCTGCTTTGCTGCTTACTTGGTTGTGTGGCCTTGAACCCCTAACCTCTGTGAGACTCAGTTTCTTCATCTGTAACATGGGGTAATACACTGGTCCTTAAGGTTATTGTGAAGGTTAAATAAATATAACAATATATTTAATATATTATAAAGTAAAAACATAGATCACTGTGCCAACATATCATTACTTTATACACATAAAAGTAAAAATTTTTTAAAAGACAAGATTTTTAAAAATTACTAATTATTTAGTAATAAATAATGAGTAGTACATAACAAGGTCTTCTGTTCAAGTTTTGCCCCAACTTTTAAAAAAATGGGTTCTTCATCTATCATTGATACATTCTATATATGAGTCTTTTGTCAAAGAGCTTTTTCAACTATCTCATCCCAGCACGTGAGTTGTGTTTTTGTTCTCTTGATGATGTCTTTGGATAATCAGAATTCTTAATTTTGATGTGATCTATCACTTTCTTCTTTTGTGATCATGTTTTCTGTGTTCTGTGTAAGATATACTACAATTGCCAAGATTATTAAAATATTTTCTTATGTTTTCTTCTAGAAAAAGTTCATTAGGCCTAAGGGGATTTATTATTATCACACATAAAAGTAATCTGTGGTCCCAGGGTGGGTTCAGAGGGTCAATAATATATTTGAATTCTCAAACTCCTTTGATCCTTCAATTTACCACCCTTAGTGTGTGGTGAGGATGTTCTCTCATGGTCACAGGATGGCTGCCATAGCTCCAAACATCATGTCCTCACATGACAATATCCAAAAGCAGAGATAAGGGGAGTGAGGGAGATAAGACAGAAGAAAGAAACCCTCACAGCTTTACTTATCTTTTTGTCTCATTGGCCAAAACTGGGGCATAAGTTAGGCTGAGAAGTATCTGCATTTCCAGCCTCTGTCTTGAAAGATGAGCTCAACCAACATGGGAGAAGGGGAGCAGGGAGAAGAATAATATCTGATTAGCAGTTACAATATCTGCTACAGAGAATCAGTGACGAAGAGTATCCAGATTTTTCATTGAAAGTAGGGTAACCAATTATCCTGGTTTACCCTGGACATGAGATGTTTACAGCTAAAACCAAGAAAGTCCTGGGCAAACTAGGACATGTTACTCACCCTACCTCAAAGAGCTTTCACTTAGCCTGAAGTCAGGGGTAGACTAGACCTTGTCTCAAACTTGGATGGAGAGAGTTGTTCAGCTAAAGTGCTACGAAGGGTGTGAAGCTTGTCTGCTTTACGTTTCCTCCAACCTTAGACTCCAGCTCCTGACACTCCACCATTGCTATACTCTAGCCAGTCATTCCAGTTAAAAACATTTATGAGTACCTACGATGTGCCAGGCTCTGTGCTAAGTGCTGGCAATTCTGAGGTGCATTAAACACAGTTACTGCCCAGAACTCTCAGACCAATGGGAAAGATGGTCAAATAAAATCGTAAATTAGGGCTGCATTGAAGGAGACATGATGCAAGGACTGTGTAGCCTGGCAGTGCTTTCTCGGGGAGACTTAGCGCCCTTGGGGAGGAACAGGAGCCTGCCAGGTAGAGGAGTGAAGAGGTCATCCCAAGCATGAGCCCTGTCCTCTCTCTGATCTTCTTTGAACGATGCTGGGCAGCTCCTTCTTGCAAATTTTATTTTTCCTTTAACAAAATTTTATTCCCCCCTTGTAAAGAACGGCCATCCCATGTGCACAGGACTCCTTGCAAAGCCCTTTCACATCCACTCTTAGTTGACCTTCACAATGGCATTATGTGGGTGCAGAGCTGCAAGGATGACTATTATCATTTTATTAAGGAGGAAAATCAATGCCCACCCAAAAAGGAGGAGTCATGTGGCTCCTGCCCAGGGTCACGTGGCTACTAAGTGCCAGAGTGGGCATTTCGTCTCTGTTCCATTTCCCTCCAGCTGCCTGCCTCCAGCCAGGGCCAAGGTTGCCCTAGTGCTTGGGAGGAGAGGTCAGATCTCCTCATGGCAGATAACTCCCAGAGTGCTGTGGTGTCCCCTAGCAGGATTATCATTAGAGAGAATGGGGGCCAGTGTCCAGACATGGCCCCAGGACCTTCCAACTAAACACCAGCCAGCCATAGGGGAGGCCTGCCTTGTCCCCACTCCTGGAGCCCAGTTTAGCCCTCTTAGAAGTGGAGTCTTCCTCCCCGTCTCAGAAATATGGTGGGTTTGAGGGTCCAGGAGAGAGGTCAGTGAAGTCCCAAGGGGCCTGGCAGAGTTGCTGAAATGACTAGTCACTTTGCCAGATAGCATAAAAATAAACACCCCCAGGGAGGGATGAGGTGGCTCCAGGCTGTCTGTGATCTCATGGGAGTGGCTCCTAATACCAGCAGGGTCTGCAAAGTGGGGACAGAGGTCTGCTCTTTTCTCCAGAATCCAAACTCTGAAAGCCCTTTGCAATCACCTCTGCAAATGGGGCATCATCACGCTCAGATCTCATAAGGAGCTAGCATAGATTCACTCACTCATTTACTCATTCATTCATTCCTTCATCTATCCAACAACAATTTTTTTGAGTGCACTTCACCTCAAGGAGCCTCTTAATTTTAATGTAGCCCACTGTATCTTTGCTTTTATTACAGTATCCTATTTATGGAGCTTGAGAGACAATGGTGGACTAGGCTACCTCATGGAGGTGATGGTTGACGGGGAGGGACCTTAAACAGTTATTGCCATCAGTAAAATGTAATTTGGGTGTAACACTAAAAGGAGCAATGCACAGACATACAAAACCAGGTGATCATGCTTTATTTGGGAGGTAGGGGAGGGTAGCTCACTATGAGCCCCCCGTACTCTTATTTTAAAAAACAAATCAAATTATATCAAATATTTTTAAATGTACCCATATTAAATATATTTTTAGCTATAAATTTATTTGCAAGTTTTCAAAATTTACCTTATAAATATTGGCTATGAGTAGTTTAATAAACAATTGTCTAGACTTCGTGGCAATTGGCATGCACCCTTGTGAACGCTTACAAAATGAAAAAATTAGAACCCACCGAAGGTTTTCATTTCTACCTTGAGATGTTGAATGGGCTGGGCTTCTGAGTAGGATTTTGTCTGAGCAGAACTCTGTGTCTAAAATACTTTAGAACATCTTCTTCCCTGGGGGCACCCCATGCACCAGGATTGTAGGGTTGGGGTGGGTGGGAAAGTTGGTATAAGACAGTCTGGAGTGGTAGAGACAGCACTGGAAGCCTGAGGCCAGTGTGACTGAGTGTGGGGGGCATGGGAAGGGTCTCCCTAGTTCTAGAGCAAAGTTCAGCATCCAGGGGATGCAATGGGCAAAGGGGGCTCCCCTGGGCTGAGGAATGAGGAAATGCTGAGGGGGTAGTACCTGGAGAACTAGGGCTGGCTCTCTGAGCAGGCCACAGTCTTGGTCTGGGTCACCTCTGACCTGCAGCCTATGACAACAGCTGCAGACCCCTGGGAACAACAGGAGACATTTTTCTGCCCCCTCCTGCAGCAAAGATTGTGAGGGGGAGGCCTCTGGCTGCCATCAGAGAGGGAATCCCGAGGCCTGAGACCCAGATGAGTTTTGGGAAGCAATCCTCCTGAAGGTGCGAAAGAAATTAGAATTTTTTAAAAAATCATTTTCATCGTGATCAAGAGCTACAGGGCTAAACTTAAACCATTCAGTTATTTAAAAAAAATAAACTTCCAAATTTGTTTAAGGAAAGAAAATTATTATCAAAATTTAATAAAAAGGAAACCCAATGACTCATAAACATAGTAGCAAATGCTTCCTATCACTCACAATTAAATTCACATTTTAACTGTACAATGAATTTGATAAGGACAGATACTTAATAGGTAAAGATATTAAAGTATATCCCTAAAAATTAATTACAAAAGGAAAAGTAATAACTTTATAGAGCACTAATTGCATTCCACCTTACCTAAGTGATCAAAATTAACACTATTTAAGGGACATACCAACATCATGTGCCTCCTGATCTAATGCACGGGGAAGGACTCAGCATCATTTATAAGGCATTCCTGGCAAAAGGGCATTACCTGAGTCTAATCTTTAGAGATCATCGCGCAAACCCAAATTGAAGGACATGACATTCTATAAAACAATATATTTATATTCTTTAAAAAATATCAATGTCACAAGGGAAACAAAAGAAAAAATAAACAAAAGAGATTACATCAAACTAAAAACGTTTTTGTACAGCAAGGGAAACCATCAACAAAACAAAAAGATAACTGACTGTCTGGGAGAAGACATTCAATATTGATACATCTGATAAGGGGTTAATATCCAAAATTTATTAAAAAAAAAAAACTTATACAACTCAACAGCAAAAAAACCCCAAACAATCCAATTAAAAAATGGGCAAAAGACCTGAACAGATACTTCTCCAAAGAGGAAATACAGGTGGCTAACAGATATATGAAAAGATTCTCAAGGTCACTAATCATTAGAGAAATGCAAATTAAAACCACAATAAGATATCATCTCACACATGTCAGAATGGTTATCATCAATAAATCAAAAACAAGTGTTGGCGAGGATGTGGAGAAAAGGGAACCTTCATATCTTGTTGGTGAGATTGCAAATTGGTATAGCCGCTATGGAAAACAGTATGGAGGTTCCTCAAAAAATTAGAAATGGATATACCTTTGACCCAGCAATTGCACTTCTGGGTATTTATCTACAGAAAACCAAAACAATAATTCATAAAGATCTATGCACTCCAATATTCATGGCAGCACAATTTATAATAGCCAAGATATGGAAGCAACCTAAATGTCCATCAACAGATGATTGGATAAAGAAATTGTGGTTCATATGTACAATGGAATATTACTCAGCCATTAAAAAAAAATGAAATCCTACCATTTTCAACGACATAGATGGACCTAGAGATTCTTATGCTGAGTGAAATAAGTCAGACAGACAAAGATAAATGTCATATGATTTCAGTTATATGTGGTATCTAAGGAACAAAAAGAACAAACTAATCAAAGACAGACTCACAAATATAGTGGACAATTTGGTGACTAACAAAGGGGGTTGGGAGGCTAAGAGAATGGGGTGAAGGGTTAAAGAAGTACAAATTAGTAGTCGATAGTTGGGCACAGGGATGGGGAGCATGGCAGAGGGAATACAGTTAGCATTAATATGATGGCTAAGTGGAGGGTTAGAGGAGAGAAGGAGCAATTGGGAGGCTCATTTTATGAACATTATAGATGTCTAATCAATGTACTGTATAATTGAAACTAATTTAATTAAATAAATTTATTTTAAAAAATCAATGTCACAAAGGACAAGGAAAGGTCAACAAACTGTTCTAGGTTGAAGGATCATATGTGATCATATGTGATCCTGGACTGCATTCTGCACTGGCAAAAAAATTCTGTAAGTGACATTGTTGGAATGGTTGAAAAATTGGAATATAGACAGCAGATTAGATGAAGTACTGGGTGGCTGGCTGGTGGCGAATAGGCCTTCTGTTGTACTGGTTGGAGTATTGGGCCATTTGATAATATCTACCTGGTTACATATCTCCTTTGCCCACTAATTCTACTTTTAGGGGTTTATTCTGCACATATACATATTTGAAAAATTACATCTGCATAGGACCAGGCATTGCAGCCTTGTGGTGATAGCAAATGGCAGGAAACAACCTAATCACCCATCAATAGGGCATCAATTAAATGTGATAGCGTATCTAAACCATGGAATTAATTTCTGCTGCTGTGAAAAAGAAAGAGGCAGCTCTGCAGGTACCAGTGAAGAATAATATCCCAAGTTGCATTGCAAAAGTAAAGTGCATAACACTGAGTACTGTGCTATTATTTGATAAAGAAAAAAAGGGGAGGAGAGAATGTATGTGCATGTGCTTTAAATGCATAAACCACTTCTGAGTTGCTGCTTCCTAGAAGGGGAGCTGGGTAGCTGGGGGGCCATTGGGAGGGAAAATTGCTTTCCCCAGTATACAGTTTTGGACTATTTGTGTTTGTACAATGTATGTCAATAACCTGCTGTTCCTTTAAAAGAAGAAGAAATGAAGGAGAAAGATGAAGAGGAAGAGGAAGAAGTAGAATAAGGGGAGGAGGAGAAGGAAGGAGAGAAAGAGAAAAGGAAAAGAAGGAAGAGAAGAAGTAATAAGAGAGGGAAAGAAAGAAATAGAAAAGGTGAGGGGGAGGGAGGGAAGAAGAATTCTTTAACAAAAATGTTTAACAATTGTCAGTTTATACCTGCAGTCCTGAAGCAATGCTGGAAACGCATAAAAGATGACAGATGAAATGGGGCTGTTCAATCTGTCTTCCACTGACTAAAGGTGGAGACCCCTTCACTCCCAGAGAAGGATGCAGAAAGGCCTGGAAGTCCTAAGAGGAGCACCCAGGCTTTCTGACCCCTGCTACCCACCCGAGCTACCACCACCCCAGCATGCAGGTTTTTCGTTTGCATTCTGCTTCAGTGTCCCCAAACTCCAATTATTCCATTCTCTCCCCCCACCATGCCCACCCATGCTTCCAGGGTGTAGATTTCTATGCTTGTGTCTTAGTTAGCATGTTTTCATCATTTTCTTAGCTGTCCGTTTCACCACCAAACTGTAAAATACTGGTTCAGAATCTGAAGTCAGACAGACCTGAGTTCAGCCCTGTCTGCACCAAGTCTCTTCTCCTCTCTGGGTCATAGGAGCAGGAGCTGATGTCTGCAAACACTATGCAAGGTGGTGGTGGTGGGGAGACTCACACCACGGAAGCTGCGTTATCATGGAACATGAGCGCTATCTGCCAAACCCCCAACTCCCATAAAAGCCTCAGTCAAAGCCTGAAGAAACCCAAAAACAGGTGCAGGACTCCAGCTACCCGCTCTGGGACAATGAGTCTAAAACAACAGCATGCAACCTGCTCAGTAATCCTCATTCTTTCGTCTTATCTTGTGAAACTCCCTGGGTACACGGTAAAAGCAAGTCATTTGTTCACACACACTGGCTATGTTGATTTATTTTAAAATTATAATTATCCAACTCACATACGTAGAATACAAATGATATATTCTCTTTGAAAATCGTTGAAATACATAGAAATATATCAATAAAAAAGTAAAAATAATGAAATGCATAAACAGAACGTTGCATGAAAACAGCCGAACACAAATTTGTGTCTACCTCATGATCCCATTTATATCAAGTTCAAAAATTGGCAAAATGAATCTAAGGTGATAAAGGTGATCGAAAGGTAGTGACAACTATCTTTGAGAGGGTAATGAACAAGCTACTGATATACTGGCAATATTCTCTTCATCTGAGAGCTGGTTGCAAGGGTGTATACAGTTTGTGAAAATTTATTAACTTTCATAACTATCTGTGTTCATTTTAAATGTACATTATACTTCGATGGAATTTCAAAGTAAAAATAGCCCTTTGCACACTTCCTTGTTTATTATTTTCTTCAGAACCTACCACTGTCAACAGTTTGGTGTTTTCCTCCAAAATATTTTTTTATTTGTTTATATTGATAGAGTGATATAAATGGATGGATGGAGGAATGAATGGATGGATGGATGGATGGATGGATGGATGGATGGATGGATGGATGGATGGATGGATGGATTAGATAGACGATGGATGAACAGACAGACAGACAAACAAATAACTATTATATACTGTTGTTCTGTGACTTGTTATTTTCTTTTATATATTTTAGAGATTGAACCATATCGGTATCATAGATTTGTTCTTGTTCTTTATAAGAAGTACACGTAGTATTCTGTAGTGAAGATATACCATAACTTACTTAATCACTTCAGTATTGTTGGGCTTTTAGGTTATTTCCGAACTTTGCCACTTAAACAATGCTCCAATGAACATTCTTTTATCCTCTTCTTTGAAATTTGTGTATTTCTTTTGAGCAGATGGCTAAAAGAGGAATTTCTGAATTAGTGAATGTGCATTGAAAATTCTAATGGGTGTTGCCAAATCACCTACCAAAAAATGTGACACTGATTTACATGCTATCTGTTTATTCACTCAATCATGCCCTTAATAGATATTTGTTGTGAACTTACTCTGTGCTGAGCACAGTGTTCTAGGTGCTGGTGATTCCACAGTGAGCAGAAGATAGTTCTTACCCTCATGGTAGTAATAAAAATAGCCCCAAACAAATAAATACATCAATATATACATATTATATGATACACACACACACACACACACACACACACACACACACACACACAAATATATCAGGTGATAAGAAGTGCTAAAAGAAGTAAAGGTGTCTGAACATGACTATTTCTCCATACTTTCACCAATACTGGCATTACTCATTCTTTTGGTATTTTGCTGATTTGATAGCTATTTCTTCTCTTGTGAATTCTAATGTGAATTGTGTCTTTATTCCTCTTTGCCCACTTTCTGATGGAGCGCTTTGTCTTTTTCTTATTGACTTGTATGAGCTCTTAATTTATTATGGACTTTAATCCTCTGATTTATATACGCTGCAACTATTTTCTTCAGCCTGTTACTTATCTTTTATCTTTGCCACTGGTGTTTCTTATGACGAAGAACCACAGGGAATTTATATTGGACTTTTATTCTAGGAAAAGTTGAGTTTTTTCTCAGGAACCAGTTTGTGGTCCCTTCACCCCACTCTCATCTGCCCCCTCCCCCAGTGAATCCATGTAATTGTGTTTCTTTTTCTTGCTTTGGCTGCAAGGAAGCTCAGAACAAACTTTTCTTTTTACCTCTAGCAACAATCCAGAACCTTTCAGCAGGCATTTAGTAACCTGATCTCATCCTTGTATTCACATTCCTTTCCCTTCTCACAATTTCATTGTATTTCTTTTCTTATTCTCTGGTTTTATAGTGTCTGTAAGCTACTTAAAATCATTTTTGCAACAACATGGGGCAACTACTTCCTGTTCATAGCAGCCCATTTCACAGATGATGAAACTAAAGCCCACAGAGGGGCAATGACTTGACCAGGGCTACAGAGTCCGCAGAGAAGCCCAGACTCCCACTCAGCCTTTCCACAACTGCTACACTCCTTCCCTGTTCTGTCTGTTTCTAAAGAGGAAGACTGTCTCTAATTTGTTGACTGTATTAATCATAATTCTTTCAGTTGCCTATGACAGAAATCCTGTTAAACAATTAAAGAGAATGTATTGATTCACATGAAGGGCAAATCCAATAGGCTGCAGGTATGGCTGGATC
>CM053504.1:18707094-18732061 GCA_028627145.1 Eidolon dupreanum | reverse complement strand
CTATTTGGCCTCTTCATCTTCTATTTTTCCTTTCCTCCCACTGCTTCATTCACATCAGCCTGCTTGCTGAACCTCAGGACCTTTGCACAGTTGTTCCCTCTGCCTGGGATGCTCTTCTCCCATGTTGTCACAGGGCTTGCTTCCTCAGTTCCTTTAGGATCTGCTCAAATGTCACCTTGTCAGAGAGGACTTCTCTGACTACCATCTTGCCTTAGTTAATTCTCTCTTTTATTTTTCTTCACAGCATTTATGCCTCATGTACAGTGTACATTTATTTGTTTGTTGTCTGCCTCCCATATTTAAAATGTGAGCTCCGTAGAGCAGGACTTCATCTAGCTCAAAGTCATATCTTGGTCCCTGGAAGTGTTATTGAGTCTGATATGCTCTCAGAAACTATCAAACAAATGGGTAGTTGGATGGACACATAGACGGACAGACAGACGGACGGACAGATGGACTGATGGATGGATGGATGGATGGATGGTTGAGAGGATGAGTGGATAAGAGGATAGATGGATCAGAGGATAGCTGAATGGGAGTATGGGAGGATGAGTTATTTTAGGATAGTGGATGGGAGGATAGGTCTATGGATCACTGGATCAATGGGTTGATGGGTCAATAGGTAGAGTGGAAAGAGCACTGTCTTTGGGAAATAACCTAGGTTTTTTTCCATCCTCTTCCCACTCCTTAGGTAACCTTAACTGAATTACTCATGCTTTCTGATCCTCTGTTTCCACATTTGCAAAATATACGAAATGAATTCTGCCTCACTGCCCTGCTGTGAAAACCAAGTAATAAAATGAAATTTTTTTTTTGGTTCTTGAGTTGTTCACTATTTCACTAAAATAATAGCATTTCATTTGATAATCTTAAGGCCATGTTAGCCACAACATTCTATAATTTTGAACATCTTTTCCTTGCTTCTCTTACAAGCAATGGTACTGAATGCTCTTTGCATCATGTGTTTTGCAATTACTATATATGAAGTTCAATGCCTTACCACACAATGTCTTTTAACCCCCTCTATGGCCCAGAGATGATGAGGCTGAGGCCAAAGAAAAAAGACCTGAGCTTACCATGGACACATGTTAGCAAAGACCAAGCAGGAACTCAAACAGTTCACCTGACATCAAGATCTAGATGTTTGTGAATGTAGAGAGCTGAACAAAGGAGATTATATCTTTATTGATTGATTATTAGGAATAGGACTTGACCAGGAATTGTCATTATGGTGCTTTGAGGTGCATTTGGAGCCTTCTTATAGTTCTGGGGTTATCCTTTGCATCTCTAACTTCCAAAAGAATGACCAGAGGAGAGCTGAGGGCACACCAGGTGGGTAAAATCAAGGAACATTAGCAGAAAGCATTGCCCCCTCTGACTTTGTCTCCAGGTGGGAGACCAGATGGCGAAGATAATACTGAAGCAGTGGGGCTGAAAGGAAGAGAGGAAGGCAGCAAAAATATTGGGAGGGGGCTAGATAGGACCAGTTAGTCACTTGGTAGAGCGTCTAAGAAAGGATGGAGCCTTCACATAGATCTGGTAACTGGAGGAAAAGTAGGACCATGCCCCCCGCAAAAGGAGGTTTAAATCAAGCCAAAATGATCCTGGGTCCCCAGCCATATTCCATCATTCCATCATTCGCTAGGATGCTGTGATGATTCAAAGAGGCATCCCACTAGTTAGGAGTAAGGCTTTGGAACCAGAGAGACCTGAGTTCAAGTTCTATCTCTGACCCTGACTTGGGCAACTTGCTTCCTCTCTCTGAGCTCTGATTTTCTCAGCATTTCTGAGCTGATGCATGTGAAGAACTTAGCACTGCACTGTTAAGCACTTGGTGGTAATATCATTTGTTTTGTTATCACTCTTTTAGATGCATTTATAGGGGTTTATGTAAATGACCGGTATGTCAAATCTGCAAATAAAAATTTGTTTAAATAGTTAATATATGTTTTTAACCCAGTTTTACAGATAAGGTTATTGAGGCTCAGTGAGGTGAAGCAACCTTGTTTCTGTTCTGCCTGACTGCAAAGTCCACATTATATGTTTTCAATGAGTGGTGAAGTTTCACACAGAACATCAGGATGAGTGTCTAGCAGGGAGGGAGGTTGCAGAGAAAAAGTAGATCTCATGACAGAGAGGGAGTGGTCCCTGCTGAGTGAACTAAGAGCAGGGAGTGGAGAGGCCACATCTCTAAAGGAGGTGAAGAGAGAAGAGAGTGAGAAAACAGCCACACATGTAGGCAGAACTTCTAACATGTTTCATAATGAAAGGGAGAAATGGAGTGAAGATCAGAGCAAAGGAGAGATGGAGAAGATAGAGACTGTATGCAGATGGAGAGAGGAGAGAGGGAAGGCCTGGCTGGACACTCTGAAGGAAGGAGGGTACTAACAGAGAGTATGGGTCCCAGTGGTGGAATTCAGGATCATTCAGAACTATGGTAAGCCATCCCTCTACCTCACACAAAGAAGAACCAAGAAATGGACATGCAGAAAACAGGGAAGTGGAGCCAGTGGCTTCCCAGTGACACCTGCGGCAATGACCACTGGGCATCCCCTATATACAAACTCCCTTTCTCTTGGATAGAGGATTTCCCCCCTGATTTTTAGCTGAGCACATGGCTTCCCTGAAGAATATTACATTTCTCAGCTTCCCTTGTGGTTGCATGTGGCCATGTGGTTTTGGGCTATCCAATCCAATCAGGTGGAATATGCATCTGCTGGAGGCTACCTCAGACAGCACCCTTAGGAGCTGTGGGGCTACCAAATGGGAAGAGTCCTGTGCTGTGCAGACTTTCCACTAGGCTGCAGCAGTCACATCTGGGCTACTGCAGGAGAGTTAAACCTGCACCTTTTTAAAATCAACCTCATCCCAGCTTTCTGTTCTTACTCAGAACATAGTCACTCAAGTGAGCCTGGCTTCTCACTTCCACCAGCCGGTCACTCTCTTCCCCAGTTCCTTTCCTTTGTGGCATTTTCCACAACTGGTCAACTATCTGCCCCAGCCCCTGTCCAACCAGGCTATCAACTCCAACTAAACACTGAGGCTGCCATACGGCTTGGGGCAGAGGCCCAGTGGTAAGAGTCCCAGTGTGCGCAGACAAGATCCCTGTTTTGGGGGCACAATAAGCAAGACCACAGGTCAATCAGGCCAGTTCAGATGATGGGAAATAGTCTAAATGGGATAGAGTATGGTGATGAGAAAGGGGGACGTTTTGGTTGTGTGGTCAGGGAAGTCCTCTCTGAGGAGGTAACATTCCAGCTGAGAACAGGAAGACAAGAATGAGCTCAGCAGGGAGCTCTGGGGAGTGCTCCAGGCAGAGGTAACAGCAAGTGCAAAGACCCTGAGATAGTAATGAGTGTGTGTGTTTGAAGAACATGAAGATGACCAGTATGGCCTGCGGCAGAGAGGTAGATGGGGCAAACAGAGCCAGATCCTGTAGGCCTTGTGGGCTGTGATAAGGGGGAACAAGGGAAATACAGACAGGTTTTAAGTAGGGAAAATAGATGACTCGGGTTTCTTTATATCAAGATCCCTTTGGCTTCTTGTGGTGGGTAAGAATGAGGAGCTTGGACTAAGCAGGCAATCACAGAAGTCATGGAGAGAAGGGGCTTCGTTTGAGAGCTATTTTGCAGGTGAAATTGACTAGGCGTGGTGATTATCTTAGCAGATGTGGAAATAAGAATTCAAGTCCAAACTGGTTACTTAGGAGCTGATCCCAGAAAGCACCAGAAAGCAAAGAAGTGAAGGAAGACAGGAAAGAAAGAAAAAAGCAAGTATAATGAGTGGTGGGAATCAAGTTAGGCAACTGGGCTTCATCCCACTGGGAACTCTGGAGACAGTGTTGTCCCACCAAGGGGAGAGGTTGCTGAGGGGCTCATCCACCAGCTTCCAGCATCATTGGTTGGGGGCTGCTCCTGGGGGTTGTTAACTCACCAGCACTCCCATCCTGCTCCAAGGATGGTTGGAGCCTTGGGTTCTGGCCAGCAAGTGCCCAAATGGTGAATGCCAAGATGGGAGTGGGCAGAGTACCTACTGATAATGCTGGAGAAATGACAAGACGGGGTGACTTGGGACTGAACACTTTTGGCAGGAACTCTTATGAGTTGAACTGATCAGAAGTTATGAAGGATTAGAAGAAGGCAGTGGGGGCCCCCAAAAGGGAGTGGTCCTGGGATTAAGGGACTGAAGAAGACTAGAGGGTTGGTGCCTATCACTTCCTCTTTAGTACAATTTTGGCTGAGTTGTCCAGGAAGAAGGCGGCTGTGAACTTGGTGACCTGGGGGAGGCTGTGGGTCCTGAGGGTCTTCAGGGTGGGAGGCAGAGACCAGAGAAGATGGGAGGAGTTCAGGGAGCCAGGGTTTGGGAGCTGGAGGCAGCCAGATCTGTGTTCTCTCAGTGTGACTCTCTGGGACACCCATGTCCTCACCTGTGAAATGGGCTGTTGTAAGAACTAGGAGAGAGTGTGGAAGGACCCAGAACTCCAGCCTTTCTAATGCTGGGATCTCATCTTGTCCCTCCCTGTCAGATATTTTACTCAACGGCTTTCAGAAAAGTTTGGAAACCCCCAACCTTTCCCCAGGTAAGCAGGGCCCCTTCCCATCCATCCTGGCCCAGCTCTCTGGCATCAGCCCCAGAGCTCCCTGATGACCTACCCTTTCCTACCTCCTTAGGAATGCACTCAGACAAAGCCATATGTGCCTCAACCCTACCACCCCTACTGTGGCTCTGCTCCTGTTCCTACACACCTCCTCACTCCCTCCACTCCAGCCACTCTACCTCCCTTCACTGCCATGACTCAAGTTCATGCCTACCTCTGGGCTTTTGCATCTGCTGTTCCTGCTGCCTTGCTTGGTCTCTCCTGATCTCCACATCATTCATTCCTTCCGTGCATTCAGGTCTCTGTTTAGCATCACCTCTCAGAGAAGCCTTCTCTCACCACCTTCATCATTCTCTGTCCCCTCACCCAGTTCTAGTTCTCTTCACAGCACTCACCATCACTAATGTTATATTCTATGTATACATGTTTCTTTATCGTTCCTTGTCTCCCCTACTGGACTGTTAGCTCCAGGAGGGCCAGAGTTGGACGTGTTGTGTTGTTGATTGAGTCCTTGGCTGTGGACTCAACCAACTCAGTAAATATTTGTTGAATGAATGAGTGTTAAACTCCTGTCAGCCCTTCAGGACACGGCTCAGATATCAATTCCTGTCAGCCTCTCTCCAGCACCTCCCCTGAACTCCTACAGCCCCTCCTACATGCCTAGATTTTAGAATTTATTCAACTTCATTGTGATCTCCCGCTTTCCTTCTGTCTCCTCACTGGGCTGTGAGGGCTTTGTGTCTTTAACTTTCACCACTTCCTGGCACACAGTTGGTATTTGGTAATAAATAAATTTAATGGATTAATCAATTAATTAACTGCTAATGGCCAAAATTGGGACGGGGCAAGAAAATGTGGGGGCTTAGGGTCCTGTACTGTACCTCATGTGAGTAATTTTTCTATCCTGCAACCTGCACATAGTAGAGATGCATGAAATATTTTTGAACAAATAATAATAACTAACACTTGCTAGGCATTTACTATGTGCCAGGCACAGTTCTCAGTGCTTTTCATGTATTAACTCATTCAATCCACACAATAACTTGATTACCATCCTCATTTTACAGTTGAGGGAACTGAGGTTCAGAGAGGTTCAGCAACTTGCCTGAGATTATATAAATAGTAATGGTAGGACCAGGGCTTGAACCCAGGTAGTCTGACTCTGGCCTACATGTATCAGGAAGCTCTATTGCCTCTCGGCTGACAAACACAGGTACAAACAATGATGGCAGCAACTACTATTACTTGCACCTGCTCAGTGTGCAGCCTTGTGCTGGGTGCTTTGCAGCCACCTTGTCTTTTGATCTCCAATGTCCTCCTTGGACAGGCGTTATTGTCTCCATTTCATAGATGAGAAAAGTGAGGCTCAGCATTAAGGGTGCACAGCAAATAAGAGGCTCCAGGTCTCGGCTCCTTCCAGAGTGGAAACCTTTGGCACCCTGAACACTGGCTTTTCTCCTCCACCTTCCTGCACTCAGTTCTCCATCTCTGCACCTCCATTGCCACCACGATGAAGACCCAGAGGCCAAGTTGGCCCCCAAACCCCTACCCCCAGCCCACCAGAGACCTGCTATCCTCTCACTATGCAAACTTCTCTTCTTCCCTCCCTTCTCTCCTCCAGCCAATTATCAAGAGATCAACATGATTGTGAACATATTTTGGAAATATTTTTACTGTTGTTTTTAAATTTTTTCCTTTGTTTGAAAGAGTGTTATAACTTCAACCACAAGGGAAAGAAAATCCCTACTCCAGCTGACCAAGGCTACGAATCTAAAACCATAAATGACTATATTAAATAATCAGAACTGAAAAGCACCCAAACAATAAAATTCCTCAGAGTTCTGGTATCATGAGGACTTGGGTCTTTGAAGCTGCCCCAGGGTGGGGTTGGGGTTTTGCAAACACAGGAGAGGAAATGAGATTTTGCTCCCTGTAAGGAGTTGTAAATCCTGCTCCGATACCTGAGTCTTCTCCAAAGGCTGCTGAGAAAAGTTTTCTTTTCTACCATTTTCTGGGTGATAAACTGAAGCCTAGGGAAGATGGACAATTGGGTTGATGCAGCAGATCCAGGATGAGGCTAGAGGTGGAGTTCTAGATTAAAGGCCCCATTGTGGGCTCCATCTGAGGCCAGAGCTAAGGCTCAGTATGGAACTAGGATCAAGAGTCAATATGGGACCAAGATTCTGACTCAGTCTATAACAAGGATCAGGGCTCAATATGCCACAGGGTCAGGATCATGGCTCAGTTTGAGGTTGGAGTCAGGGCCTAGTTTGAAACAACATTCAGGGTTCTGATTGAAACCAAAATGGTGAATTAGTCTGGGGTTCTGTGTACAATCAAGAATGGGGTCAGAACCCCACCTGGGACAAGGATTATGAATTGGTCTAGGATCAGTCAAATTTCAGTGTGTGATGAAGGATCGGGGCTCAGTCTATGATGAGAATTAGGGTTCAGTTTGTTACCATGATCAGGATTCATCCTGAGTCCTCAAATCACCAAAAAAGAGTCTACCACTTCCTAAGACCATGGGTTAGTCAGTTTACCTACTAGGCCTCAGTTTCCTCAGCTAGGGATAATCATAACCCCTGTCACAAATTTTCCATAGTTAAATGTCAGGCCAAATGAAATAACAAATGCCAGCAAGCTTTGCAAACTGCATGGTGTTGGGCAGATGTTTTTATGAACACCCCACAAAAAAAAACCCAAAGAAGGCTCATTGTGGAAAAGTCCAAATGTCACTAAGCCTCCTACTTCATCTTCTTTCCTAGTTTCTCTTCCGCCTGTAAAACTAATAATAGCTAACAGTTACACAGCATGGCCTTGTGCCAGGCACTGTTCTAAGAGCTTCATGTAAATTTAATTTAATCCTCAAACAACCTTATGAAGTAGATACTAATATTATTTCTTTTTTCAGAGGGAAAAACTGAGGCAGAGATTGGTTAAGTAATTCACTTAAAGCCACATTCAATATGTAGGAACTCTCTGATTCAAATGCAAGAGGATTGACTCCAAAGTCTACATTCGGTGTAGAAACTAGGGGTAGAGAATGAGTCTGGGGGATTCTTCATGGAGCAGCCAGAGAGAGGTGAAAAGTACAAGTAAGTGATGGGCCTAGAGATACCCCCAGGGCTCCCGGCAGCCTGCCTTTGCCCAGGAGGCTGAGTCTCTCTGCAGACCCCACTCCTACCCAGGGACGGACATAAAAGCCTAGGGGAGGAGTTGGCAGTGGCATTAAGGCATCTCTTTAAACTTGTTTGTTTATGGAAAGAAATTTCAGGCCAGCTGCTGAAAACCTGTATTTTATGGGTAATTTTTCAATTTATTTCACACTGGCATTAAAAACAATAACTCAACCCACCATGGAGGCTGTGATTCCACTGGGATTACTGAGGGAGGGGTAGCTGGCTTGAAGCAGCTCCTTTGTTTGTCTGAGCATCCCAGGGACAAGGCTGCTCTCCTTCCCTTGGGAAAAAACAGACAAAGCAAAGAATGGAGACAGAGTTGCAGAAGTTGTGATTTAAGAAAACAAGATGAAGCCCAGTAGAGAAAGGTGTGTGGGGGTGGGGTGGAGGGATCAGTACCTCCCTTTTATAGATGAATAACTGAGGCACAGACAATGAAAATTATTAGTGAGAATTTACTCTGGATTAGGCATTGTTTTTTTACCTATACAACCTCATAGAGGGTCATGATAACTAATAAAATACCGTCTTGGTTTGGACTTGCTAAGAGGCAGACTCTGAGACAAAGATTTAAGTTATTTGAAAAGGTTATTTGAGAATTGAGCCTGGGAAACATGGGGCTGAGTATATGGTGTGAAACAGGATGGGAAGGCAGTCCATGATGGATGGGTCACTGGGACAGTTACCACTAGAGACAACTGGAGCTCAGTCTTGCTGGGAGTTCTGGGAGACAGTAAACAAGTCTCAAGCTCTCCCATTGATTGAAGGAGGGAGTTGAGATATTTGTCCATCATTGGATATCTTTATTCTTCTATTAGTCCATCAGCAAGTTTTTTTGTCTTTGTTTAATTATTGTATTAGACAGTTTTATAATTTATATTTGGTTCTTTTTTTTTATAACTCCTATTTCTTTGCTGTAATTTTCTATGTTTCCACTTGTTTTCAGAGAATTTTAATTTCTTGTCAAAGCATTTTTATGATGGCTGCTTTAAAACCTTTTTCAGATAATTCCAACATCTGAACCATCTAAATATTAGCACTGGTTGGTTGTCTTTTTTCATCAAAATTATGGTTTTCTGGTTTTTGGTGTGACAGATAATTTTCTATTTATCCTCAACATTTGGGCGAATAGATTAGGAAACTTCAGGTCCTAATTAAATCGTTCATTTCAGCAGGCAGTCTCACTTGTTTTGGTGTAAAATATAGGTTCTCACCTACTTTGGGTGGCTATAGTTGCAATGACAGTTTAGTTTTTTAGAGTCCTCACAATGATATGTTGGTTTGCTTTGTTCTTCTTGTGCTAATATTATCCTGATACCAAAACCAGACAAAGGCAATACAAAAAAATTAGAGAGACCAACATCCTTCATGAATATAGATGTCAAAATTCTTAACAAAATATTATCAAATAAATATAATTCAACAAATATAAAAAGAATTATATTCCATGGCCAAATAGCCCTTATTCTAAGGAGGGAAGGTTTGTTCAATATTTGAAAATCAATCAATGTAATGTATCATATCAACAAGCTAAAGAAGAAAATTCACATGATTTTATCAATAGATGCAAAAGAAAGTATATGACAAAATTCAATGCCCATTCATAATAAAAAAAGAAACCTTCAGAAAAATAGCGATAGAGAGGAACTTCTTCAACTTGACAAAGGGCAAAAAACCTATAGCTAACATCCTCCTTAATGGTGAAAGACTGAACGCTTCCCACTAAGATTGAGAACAAGGCAAGAACATCTGCTGTCATCACTGTTATTCTGCATAATGTTGGAAGTTCTAGCCAATGCAGAAAGGCTGGAAAAGGAAATAAAAGGCACGTAAATAAGGAAGTAAAGAAGGAAGGAAGGAAGGAAGGAAGGAAGGAAGGAAGGAAGGAAGGAAGGAAGGAAGGAAGATAAAAAAAGAAAACTGTCTCTCTACTTGCAGGTGACATGATTTTCTATGTTAGAAAACCCTAGAAATCTACAAAAACACTTCTAGAACTAATAAATGAATTTAGCAAGGTGGCAGGATACAAGATCAGCACAAAAAAATCAATTATATTTTTATATACTAGGAATGAACACATAGGCAGCAAAATTAAAAACAATACCATTTACAAGTGTTTTTAAAAAAGTAAAGAGAAGAAATACTTAGGTGTAAATCTAATAAAAAATATACAGGACTTGTATGCTGGAAATGAAAAAACGCTGATTAAAAAAAAATCAAAGAAAATCTAAATAAATGGAGGGGCATACCACGTTCATGGACTGGAAGGCTCAATATAATTAAGATGTCAATTCTCCCCAAGTTGATATACACATTTAATGCAATTCTGATCAGATTCCCAGCAAGATATTTTCAGATATAGATAAAATTATTATAAAATTTATATTGAAAGGCAAAGAAACTAGCTAAACCAGTTTTGAAAATACGAAGTGTGCGGGGTCAATCAATCAAGACTGATTATAGAGCTACAGTAATCAAGACAGTATGGAATTGGCAAACAGAACAATACATAGTCCATGGAGCAGAATAGATAACCCAGAAATAGATGCACACAAATATGCCCAATTGATTTTTGAGAAAGAAATAAGTGTAATTCTATGGAGGTAAGATAGCCTTTTCAGCAAATCATACTGGAGCAATTGAATATCCATAGACAAAAACAAACCTTGACCTAAAGCCCAGCCTTTATATAAAAGTTAATTCAAAATGGATCATGGACTTGAATGTAAAACTATATAACTTCTAGAAAAAAATAAGAGAAGATCTTTGAGATTTAGGACTAGGCAAATGTTATTCAACTTGACACCAAAAACACAATCCATAAAAGAAGATATTGATAAAGTGGACTTCTTCAAAATCAATAACCTTCACTCTATGAAAGATGCTAGTAAGAGGCTGAAAGGACAAAATACAGACTAGGAGAAAATATGAGCTAGTCGCATATCCAATAAAAGACTTCTGTGTGAAATAAAGGACTCTTAAAATGCAAAAGTAAAACAAAAAAATCCAATTAAAATGTGCAAAAGACATGCACAGACATTTTGTCAAAGAGGATATACAGAAACTTGTACACAAATGTCCATAGTGGCTCTATTCTTAACAGCCAAAATCTGGAAATTATCCAAATGTCTTTCAATGGGAATGGCTAAATAAACTACAGCACATCCATACCATGGAATACTTACTCAGCAGTAGAAAGCAACTATTAATATATACAACAACTTGGATGAATCTCAAGGAAATTATGGTAAAAGAAAAGCCAATCTCAAAAGGATACATACTACATGATTCCATTATATAATATTTGTGTAACAACATTAATTATAGAGATGGAGAACTGATTAGTGTTTGCCAGGGGTTAAGGTAGAGGGAAGGGTGTGAGTGAAATTATAAAGAGGTAGCATAAGAGAGTCTTGTGGTGGTCCAGTTAGATGTCTTAATGTGGCTGTGGTTACACAAAGCTATACATAAGATAAAATTATATCCCAGGAAACTCTTCAATCCCTGGCAAACCAGGACAGTTGGTTACTCTAGTAGGGTCCATCCTGCAACCCTTGCAGCTCTGAGGAGTTTGAAATTCACCTAGAAGAAAATCCAGGTCTCCTGGCTCCTTAAGAAGAAGAGCTTGTGGGCATCAAAACCAACACAAGAAGGAGCTACTGCATCATGTGAGGCAAGAATGAGAGTGGCCCAATGTGGCAGACTGGCCAGATAGTCACCAAACTTTTTGGTTGTCTTCCCTGAGCACATGGCTAGACTATCATTCCCAGCCACCCTTACGGGTAGATGTGACTGAGCTCTGGCTAATGAGATGCGGGGACATGCTTTGTCCAGTCCACAGGTGGTCCTTCATGACCGGTCTTTTCCACAGTGAATTTTAAGCCATTTACTAAAGAATGTAGAGCACAAGCTGTAAGGGACCTGATTCCCTGCTATCCTGACAGGAGGATTTGCTGATCAGGAATACACACTATGAGCATAACGTGTTGCAGCCATTATACCCATTTTCATCTATGACGGTGTCCAGTAGTTCTTTAACTGTTGCCCCTAATGTGCATTCTACCTGGAGATGTCATCAATACCACTGGCCTCATTGTTCTCCCTGGGTACTTATATCAGGGGAGGAGAATCAGAACATACTGAGATTCCCAGACAGCCCTTTACGGCTGCACAGAACCCAAGACCCTCTGAGTATCTCAGGGTGGCCTGGGGTTCTGAGTTCTGGACCTTAGAACCCTAGAAATATCAGATTCTGAAAGGATTGAAAGGGCTCCCAGACAACACAAAATCTTGTCTGTGCCATTGAACAAATGGAGAAAATGAGCCCACGAGAGCAGGCAGTACTTGAGGTGCTACAATGAATCAAGGGATAAGTGAATGATCATTCATTCATTCTTTTATTCATTCCACAAATATTTATTAAGCACCTTATGTGTCAGACACAAGGATAAAATAGAAGATTCCTCCCCTCGTGGAACTCACAAACAAGTTACAAACATGAAGCGGCTGGGTGGTGCTTGGTACTAGGGAGAATAAAGCAGATTAAGGGACACTGGGAAATGGGTGTTCTATTTTATCTGAAGTGGTCAGAGAGGGCTTCTCTGAGTAGTTGGAGCAGAGGGAGTAAGGGAAGAAGGAATGAGAGGCTGCAGCCTGCAGAGCCGGGGAGCTGTCAAAGAGCCCTGGCCTCTGCATGACTCCTGATGTACATTGCTCTTCCTTGGCTCTGCTCACCTGGGGGCTGTCCTGTTGTGGACTTTGGAGACTTTGGAACTGAGAGTAGTTGGGTAGGATCTGACTTCTAACTTTCTGAAGCTTGATCTTCTAGGGTCACTCCAAGTACCTAAATTCCATATATAAACCAGGAGACTCTTGTATCTGGAGAACTCATTCATTCATTCATTCATTCAACAAACATGCTGAGCACCTGTTCTGTGTTTGGCATGTGTTGGACTCTAGGGACCCAGATATGACCTCATCCTGGTCCCAGAGAGTTGACAATTTGGAGGAAGGGACAGACATACCCCTAGTTACCACCTGGTGGATCAAAACTGTGATAAAGAGATTGTGGGAGCCCAGAGAAGGCACTGGATTTGGAATGAGAATCAGGGAAGTCTTCCTGGGTGAGGACATAGCCAAGGCTGGGTCCTGAACGAGTCAGTGGAGAAGGGGGATATGATGTTGGCGGGCATTCCATGGAGAGGTCACACATGAAAGGCTCAGAAGTATGAGACGCCTGGAGATATTTGTGAAAAACTGCAAGGAGTTGAGATCTCTTGGATTTAAAGGGGTGAAGGGCAGGGGTAGTGGAGAAGACTGGGATTAGAGAAGTCAGAACAGGGCCATTTAGGCCATGGCGAAGGGTATCATGCTGAGACCCCGGATCCCCATCCCACCTCTATCCTAGGCTCTCTGGACTGCCTGAGCTAGGCACTCCAAGTCCAGAGGCCTCAGTGACCCCATTTGTGAAATGGAGCCATTTGGGTGGGATGGCTCTTTAGAATATTGTCTGCCAGTGTTTGTGGAGCCCCATAGAAAAATGGCCAGGCCAGAGCTGCCTCATTCTCTGTGTGTTTCCCTCCCCGTGACATGTCCTCAAATGTCCTCATCATACTGGGGGACTTGCTAAGGATGAGGAGAAGTGGCTGTAGAAGGAGACACCAGCATTTACCTTCCTTTTCTTTCATATAAAACTACACACATAGGAAAATTGAAGGACAATGGTTCAGCAAGAGTATGTCAAGGATAAGTTTTTCTGTGTCCCAAGTAGTGACTAAGAGGGCAGGCACTGAACCTAGACAGACTGCTGACCTGCTGTGTGGCCTTAGGGAAGTCACTGGGCCTCTCTGAACTTCCCTTCCCTCCCCCTGTAAAGTGGGACTAATCAGACCAGAACCTCTCTGAGTTGTTTTGAAGATTATATTATTTGTAAAGTGCTTAACATAAAGCCAAGCAAATAGGCCTCAAAAATGATAGTTAGCATTATTATTACTGGTATTGTTTTTAGTAAGTAAAGCAACAGGAGACAGGAGTGTACTGTTTGTTGGGTGGGAGGAGGGATTTGGCTCTGAAAGGGTTAAAATCAGACTAACTGCTCCCAGTCCCATGGATAAAGTTGGAGGAAACACAGTCCAGGTCCCCAGCCCCTTCACTATAGAATTTATGAGTTGCTGGTTATTCTGAGTCAAAGATTAGGGGCTTCCACCAGGCTGTGCAGGAAAAATTCAGGATCAGTGGTCAGAAAGGACTCGGGACTCTTTTGAAAGAGACAGAGCAGAGAGAAACAGAGCCTGGCTGCAGGGAGCCCCACATACACCTCCACCCTGCGAGAGGACAGCAGAGAGATGGGTGCGAAGAAAGAGATAGAAAAGGCAGCGCCAGAGGCAGCCAAGTGGAAACAGAGACAGTGAGCCCAAGTGAAGAGAGCGTTAGCAGGAGAGAAATTAAGGAACAGACCTGGCGGGGATGGGGGGCGCGGAGGAGGGGTGTGTATGTGTGTGTGTGTGTGTGTGTGTGTGTGTGTGTGTGTGTGTGTGTGTGTGAGCGCGCATAAGAAAAGAGGTTGCAGAGATGGAGAAAATGAGACAGACAGAAAGACAGAAAAACAGAGGAAGTGCAGGAGTGGCCCTTAAGGGCCAGGAGCGGCAGAAAGAGAGAAAGAAAATCAGAGGCGGGAGTGAGGCGGGAGGAGGTGCTGAGAGCAAACGGATGGGGGTCACTGGGCGTCCGTGTGTCTGTACCTGTGTATGTCTGTTCCTGTGTCTGACTGCCAGTAGGTACGTGAGTAGGGCAGTGCAAGGGGCGGGAACGACGCCAGACTGCGAGGTACGGAACAGACAGACCTCCTGGACCCTGGCCTGGAGTCCCCCGCCCCCCGACCGAGCGCGCGAGCCTGGAGCGGGTTAATGCACCGCCCCGCCGTCGGCTCCTCCCCGCCGGGGCAGTGTCCCGGTTCCGCCGACGCCTTCACTCGACCTGGAGGCCGGCCCTTGGACGGACGGTGGGTCCCTGGAGGTGGGACCGACCCCGTGTCCTGCGGATGCTCCAGGAGAGTCCAGAGAAGCCCCCGCGCGCGCCGCGCCGCCGGGTCGCCGCTGGACCGTCAAGCCTGGGTGCCAGGAGCCCCGCTCTCGCCGGGACCAGGCTGCCCAGATGCGGGTGCCACTCTGCCTGTTGCTGCTCGTTGTCCATGCCGCGGACATGCTCCCCCTGAACCGAAGGAAAAAGCAAGGTGCGAGAGACGGTGGGGCGGGATAGCCTGGCAGGCGCAGCCAGCCGGGCAGATAGGAAGGTGGCCCTCGGGGCATCGGCTGGGGGCCCTGGGCTGTTGACCCCTCCAGACAACTGTCAATCCCACTTTAAAGTTGAGAAACTGAGGCCCCAGGGCACCTGTTACATAAAGGTGGACCAAGGAGGCTCTCCAGGGAGGGAAGCCACTGGCAGGGCTCTCTCACTGCCTCCACTCCCTGTAGTAGGAGCATTTCTAGAAGGAAAGAGGGTGGCTCATGCAAAGACTGGTGGCCTGGGTGCCAGGCTGGAGGGCACTGGGACTAGGGGATGGAGTTGGTTGCTTAGAAGCCATCCCAAACATCCATAATGTGCCAGGAGGTGACATAAAGAGCCCTGGGCTGGGAGTCCAGATGCCCCCAATCCGATCACCTACCCTGACTCACTGTGTCACCTCTGAGAATTCAATGATGCTTGGTGGCCCTCCTTCAGTTGAGCTGCGTGAGCTCAGGGAGACGTGAGACCTGAGTTTGAATCTTTTTATTCTGGGGATGACTTGGAAGAAGTCCAACCCCTCCAAGAGCTTCAGTTTTTCCATCTCTGGACCTCCTAGGGTCACTAGGAAGATGAACCAAGGTTCTGACTATAAATATTTCTGTGGCACAAAACCAGGGACCGCTTGCACACCCACTTCAGGGTCTTATGCCACCACTCCTCACTGCAAGAGTCAGAACATCCTCAGGAGGTAGATTTGAGGCTGACCCTGCAGAACCTGTGTTGGCAGAGCCCATGAGTGGAGGAGAGCAAGCAAACCAGCAAGTTTATGCCTGAGCCAGGCACTCCTTCAGTCTCCTGCTGCCAGTCTGAGGATCAACAGTCAAATGCCCACCACTGTGCCAGGCATTTACTACACACCAAGGAAATCCTACTACATCCTCACAACATACATAGCAGTCATCCCACTTTATAAAGCTGGATGCCAAGTTTCAGACAGGTTAAGTAACTTTGCTAAGTTGTCCAGCAGGTGAGTGGAAGACCCAATGTCTCCTCCCTTTCCAGCTCTGGTGTTAGGTCTGAGCAAGTCTACAAGAGTTGAGAGAATGAGAGTCTGCCTCTAGGGACATCTAGTCTGTTTGAGTGAAGTGCCCTACATATGGACATGATCACTCCTGGAGTGGAGCAGGAAGCAAAGAAGAGCCATGGGAGAACTGGGAGGTGGGATTAGGTGGGGCAGGGATATTGTGATCCAAGGTCTCCAACCCTTAGTGTGACTAGACAGAGGGACCCAAGGAGTGGAGAGGTGAGTGGGTTTCCAGTGAGCTGGGGATATTAGAGACCTCCTGGGGATACTCCTCTGTAAATTGTCCTGATGTAGTTGTTAAGCGCATGGGCTCTGGAGTCAGTCTGCCTAGGTTCAAATCCCGGCTTCTCCAGTTACCATCTGCGTGACCTTGGAGAAGTCATTTTGCCTCTCTGAGCTTTGGTTTACCCTCTGATGGTCTTTTAGGAGATCTCTAAGATCTTTCTCAGTTCTAGAAAAGAGCAAAAAAATAACTTTCTCTTCATTGACTCCTCTATAAAATAGGAATCAATGTTAAGTACGCAACTGACAGGGTAGATGTGGGTAAGACTGAATGAGTTAGTATGTCAAGTGAGTAGCTGAGTGCACAGACTCTTAGTGGGCACTTGTAAGTATTAGTCATTCTCATTTCCTGTCCATTGTGTCCTTGGCTACTCATGAAAGCCTGGAAAGGGTGAGAGAGATGCTTAATTTCAGGATGAGGAAACTGAGATTCACAGAGAGAAACCAAGGTTGCCCAGCAGGTAAATAGAAAGGCAAGCTAGAATTTCAATCTATCTGACAGGACACTGAGATGTCCCCTGAGCTGTGTTGGTCTCTTCTCAGAGCCTCAGTTTCCCTCTCTGAAGAGCTGGTTTAGATCTTTAAGATCCTTTTCAGCTCTAAAAAGACATACTAAAAAGTGAATAAAGAAAAATTCTAATCCCTCTCTATTCCTAGTTTGCTCAGTGAGGAGGTCGGGCATGGCTCCTCCTGACTGCCTTGGTTGGGTAACAGGGCTCCTGGCAGCCCTCTCCACAGTAGCTGATCTCTTGTGTCTGGAACATATGCATGCCCAGCCCAGCATCTTCAGAGAAAGGCTGTGACTCCACTTATAAGCCAGGTACAATGGAGATAGCCTTAGATTTCAGTCCTATCCCTGAACCCTTTGTAATGGGTGACCTTGGGTGAGTGGACTCTTCCCATCACCCACAGCTTCAGTTTCCCCATTGGCACCAGCATCGGGGTGGGAGGTAAAGAACCCTTCCTGTAACATAGACCACATTGTAGTAATAGGAATCCTGGCCAAATGGGTTTGGTAAATGTTAAGTTTAGCAGATATCTTGACTGTGGGACTTATCAGAGCATTCATGGTGAAGAGGTGAGGATAAAGTATAGTTTCCCAAACAAATCTCACCTTGGAGACCATTTTTTATAAGATAGCTACTTGGAAATTTCCTACGAGATCCCTGAGGATCTTACTAGCTTTGACATTCTGGTATAACTGGCAAGAGAATGTGTCCTGAAGACACCTGGGTATTGGCAGTGCTTCATTCATTCATTCATTCATTCATCCATTCATTTACTTGTTCATTCAGCAAATGTTCTAGAGCAGCCTCTGTGCCGAGCTCTCTGTTGGGACCCTTGAGGATGCCAAGGTGAACAGACCTGGCCTTGAGAAGCTGCCAATGTGCCCCTTCCCTCCCCTTCCCCAGCTTCCCCTCCATGCTGAATCCTTGGCTCCAGCCCTCTGCCTGTTCTGCAAAATCAGGAGGAATGACTCGCTGGGCCCAGTAGCCAACCAGTCTGAGCCGTCACCCTCCAGGCTGGCTCCCACAGACCCACACTTCCTCAGGCTTCGGCGTCACCGTTTCTTGATGAAACCCAATTTTTCTGTTTCTAAGACAAGAAAGAATGAAAGAGAAGCCTTGAGAAAGTTTCTTGGATCTCAAGTGTCTATTACAAAACAACATTTTGATTAATTAAATATAAACGAATCAGAACCAGATGCGGACATTTCTTGAAACATGCTTGGGCGTCCTGGCAATAGGACAGTTAGGCAGAGGGTGGAGGCTCTGGTCTGCACCCCCAACCCTGACACAGGCAATAAGGAGAAGACAGGCTGTGACTGACTTTACCGAATGTCCAAGGTCTGCTAGGGAGGAGACTTGGTAGAGGTGAGAGTTCCCGATATGCTCATGGTGCTTTCAGATCCTTCTAGACCTGAGGCAGCAAGGGGCAGAGTAGGAGCTCTGGAATTCAGATAGCTCTGGGTTCAAATCCTGAGCCTTCTCCTGCCCTAATGTGTGACCTTCAGCAGGCCATGTACCTTCTCCTAGCCAGAGTTGCCCATCTGTGAAATGGGAAATTGTACCTAGCAGTTGAGAAGATTCACCACAGTCCCAGAGGGAAGATGCTTGAAAGTGCTTCATAAGGATTCAACCACTTCCCCCTCCCATTTTACAGCAGAGTAGGATGTTTCCTTGACTGGGGGAGAGGAGTCTTTCGTGGGTTGAATCTCGTCTCCATCCCTTCTCTTCTCTGAGCTTCTTTTCCTTTATTTGTAAAAGGACTGTGCCAGCACCCACTCTTGTTAGGTGGACTGAATAGAATACTTTGTAAACTTCAAAGCCCTATTTGGATGGCCAGGTCGGCAGCACTGTCCCCTATGCATAGTTGGAGAAGCTGAGACCTGACAAGCAGGTGCCCAAGGCAGTAGGAGCAATGGGGAAGGACCAATTTCTTGTCTCCAGGTCAAGGCCGTGACTGAGAACAGAACAAGAACTGTCCTCCTAAATGCTGGCATCCAGGTGAAACCAGGTGAAGATGCATGTCAAGAGCAGTTCTGGAAGAAGGAAACAGACTCCTATAGGGCAGAGTGAGGGGTGATAACTGCACATGGCTGTGCATGTGTCAGTAGAATACTATCTGGGCGAGTCCCTCTGCTCCTCTGGGCATGGATTTCCTCACAAAATAGGGGCTGGTTGAGAAAAGCAGAATACTTGGCACAGAGTAGGTGCTTAAAAAACTGAGCTCTACTCACCTGCCCTCTTCACCTGCAGCCAGTTCTGAGGGCAAGAAACTTAGGGCTCAAAGGAGATGCTGTTTTCACCTCACATGGCTTCCAAAGGAGACCTTTGAGACCACTTAGTGGGGGCCCACCATGTGTGGGAGCTCTGCATATGGGTTGCGAATCCTCATTACAAGACTGCCTATATTATACCTATTTCTTAAACAAGAGAACTGAGTCTCAGAAAGGGACAGTGACCTGCCCAGGAGCTTCCAACAGCTGAGATGAGAAGCAGAAATATTGGGGGCTCCAAAGCCTAAGCATAGAAATAGAAATGAATCCTGTTAGTTACTTGCCATGGGCCATGCAGCGAAGACATCGGAAAGGAGCCTCATCAGAGAGACAGGATTTTGTCAGGCAAAGGTGGCAGCAGGGTAGGGGCTGGGGACACAAGAGGAGGGGTGGCTCTGGCTAGGTGGGAAGGGTTCAAGGAGCTGCGTGGCCAGAGAAAGTAGAGGTTCGATTGCAGTGAGGGCCAGAGTTAACCATGAAGGGCCACAAATGCCACTCTCTTGTCACCATCATCACAAAGAAATATTTACGGAGCCTTTTCTCTGGGCCAGGCCCTGAACTAGGTGTTGTTGATAAGGACAGCAGAGATAGATATGCTCCACCATCTCTGCTGTCAGAGGGCCCAGTGTCTCCTTGAGATGCTAGGAAAGGATCCATCAGAAAGAATGACATGGACAGGATCCTGCTGCTCCTCAGCCCAGCCTAAAAGGCAGGTGAGTGGTGGTCCCAGTCTCAACTGAGGAATCTGAGACTCGAAGATGGGACATTGCTTGCCTTTGATGCCACATGGTTAAAGTGACCTTATTCATTTTGTTACCCTGCCTCTTCTTGTCTATCAGTCCACTGTTTATTCTTCTGTCTTTCCATCCTTCCATCTAGTGAAAAAACAGAAGCTTGCATTAATTCAGTTTTTCAAACTGAGGTTTGTAACCCATCAGCAGATCAGAGAAATAAATTTAGTAAAGCACAACCAGCATTTTTTAATGAAATGGAGTAGAATGGAACAGAACAGAACAGAATAGAATAAAATAAAGTGGGATTGGAAAACATTTTTGTAAAGGGCCAAATACTTAAGATCTTAGGTTTTGCAGTCACATGTGATCTGTCACATTCTTTTCTTCCTTTTTTTTTTTTTTTTTTTTACAATACTTTAAAAATATTAAACCATTAGCTTACAGGCCATACAAAAACAGTCTGCAGGCCATATTTGGTCTGTGGGCTATAGTTTGCTAACCTCCTTTTTAAGAATATACCAGAGTGCATTGCAAGTGTTAAGATGAATTAGTATTTTGAGAATGTGTTAGAGTTCACATACATATGTGAATGTGTATGCAAGTGTGGATGTGTGAATGAATGTGCGTGTGCTCTGTGTACTGTGTTAACTGCTATAAAAATGTAAATTTCACCACTGTCAAAAAAGTATGGAGGCTATTGTACCAGCTGGACCAATGC
This sequence comes from Eidolon dupreanum, assembly GCA_028627145.1. NCBI lineage: Eukaryota > Metazoa > Chordata > Mammalia > Chiroptera > Pteropodidae > Eidolon > Eidolon dupreanum. The sequence goes on along the minus strand of CM053504.1, from coordinate 18,711,461 downwards.
AGTCCTTATGGCATCTGGAGGAGTCAGGTTCTAGGGGGATTGCAATATTGTCGATGGGGATACTAAGGCTGAGTGGGTCACACAGCAATAGGTATGTGACCCCATGGAGCCTGACTCTGGAGCAAGAAAGCTGACGCCCAAGTTGCAGAAATTGTCCCCAACACATTTTGCAAGTTCTTAGTTCATGTGCTTGTTTCTAATGGCCCTGAATCTGGAAGCCACGTTCTTTCCAAGATGTGTAGATTTTTAGCCCTGGAAGGTGTAATGATTGGCCAGGGCCCTAAACATCCTCCTGCTTCAGATACCCCTGAGCAGCCAGCGAGCACCAGCCATTGTGTGCTTCCTCCCCACTGATTCTCACCAAACCCGTCAGGGGCAGTTGGGTGGTGGGGGAGTAGAGGGGTGGGGAGGGGGGTGGCACAGGGAGGGCATTGTAGAGGAAGAGGAGGGTTGGTGCAGAGAGGGGAACTGGCTTATCCAAGGTCACCTAGCACATGTGTGTGAGTGAGACCAGAGTCTGCCAGATTCCAGAACCACAGAAACAAATTCTGCCTACCATAGACTTCTCCAGAAAACCTATCTAACACTGCCATTAACCAGCCTCTTGTTTATATAGTACTTTACAGTTTACAGTGCAGTTCAGCTTTCATTTTCTCTCTGGAGTTCTGGAAAAGGATTATGAATAATGGAATAATAGAACAATGGTTGGGGTTGAAAAGGCCAATTGAGACTTTTGAGACCAACCAACACTTATAAAAACGGAGCCTCGAGGGCAGTAGCTCCTCAGCCAAGTCTCACCAGTTGGGGTGGAACTGAGGGTGCAGGAGAGATGGGGGTGAGGGTGGCTTTGGATAGGAAGAGGAAGGCAGCTTGACCCAGAAATGGAAAGTTTGGTTTAGAACCTCAGTTTCCCGAGGTGTGACTTGGGAGTGCCTGTCTACTTTGCCTTTCTCCCAGATCTAAGGACAAATGTCAGCTGAGAGGATGGAATCAAGAGGCAGTTCTTATGAACCAGAGGTCAGCCCAGGGCCGGGAGCCTCAAAGGGCCTCTAGAGTCCCGAGTGCCACGTAGCATCTGTGGCTTGGCTGTGTGGTTCCACGGGAGGGGTCTAGAGGAGGTCTGGGCCAGACACAGACCCATCATGGCCTTAGGCCAGTCCTTCCCTCAGAGCCTTAGGCCATGGGCAGCATAGGACACGGAACAGCTGTGGGCTTGGTTGACACCCAGGAGCACACTCCTCACCTGTATATTCACGCACACATATATATTCCTAAAAACATACTTTTTTTTCTTTAAAAATACTTAATTTTCACTGGCATCAAAGATTTAGAAAAGTCTTTTTTTGATTTGGTTTTCTGGTTGGGCATTTATCTATACCAGATGTTACCTGTATTATTTTATTTAACAATGTCAGGAACAGTTCTAAATACTTTATACATATGAATTGATTAAATTCTTCTAATAAATCTGTGAGGTGGGTACTGTTATTACTCCTATTTTGCAGATGAGAAAACTGAGGCCCAGAGAGGTTAAGTAACTTGCTCATGGTCACACAGCTGAGGTTCAAATCCTGCCCCGTCTCAGAGCCCAAGCTCTAACTACTGAGCTCAGTTGCCTCCCAGCCTTATTTAATCCTCACAGCAACTTATAAGAGAACTGTTATTATTCACATCTTACAGAGGATGAAACTGCATTAAGAAAGAGGAGCACTAGTTAAAATATATGGAATTGCCATTGTTGTAGGTCAAAAACAGCCAAATATTAGCAATTTCATATGGTTCAGTCCAATAGCCTGGTAAGTATGTTCGGCAAAGCCAAGATTTAAAACCAGACAATCGATTCTGAAGCTTGGCTGCATAGCCATCCTGCCAGGCCTTCTCCCAGTTTGCCCACATGATAGCCTATGAGTTTGTTTGATCTTATTATTCTACAGAGTAGGCCCTCCAGGCTCAGAGAGGATAGTTGACTTGCCAAAGGCACCTAGTCAGGATGGAAAGAGGTTGGGATGTGCCCTCACATCTCCAAGGCCAGAGTCTCCTTCTTAGCCCTATAAGGCAGACATCACCATCCAGGACTCAGTTCCACCCTTGGTGATTCCTCCAGGGCCCACAGAGAATTGTCTGGTCCCCATGAAGCTAACTCCTCTTGGGCACTGCTGCCTCCAGCTGGGCCATCACTGCCTGTCCTGGAATGATTTTTTTGTAGTAATGCCACGTGATTCATAGGACCCTGCTCTATGGCCCATAGTGGGGGCTACATTGCACCATTGCACTGGAGGATGGCAGGGGTCTGTTTCACTAGCTCAGAAGAAAGGCATTCCCAAGCCTGGGGAACCCAGACCACATGCGGAAACCACTCCCTTTCACCAGAAGTCTCCACTTTCCCTGAAGCCTGGCAGTGGTGCCCACATCCGCAGGGGTGGAGATGAATGAGAAAGAATGTCACGAGTGCTCTTCTGGAGCCTGCTCTAGGGTTGGCAAGTGGGCACAGCTGTCTCTAGCAAGCTCTAGATGAGCAGCAGAGGCCAGCAGGCTGTCACAAAAGCCACCAGCTTGGGCAGGTCATCTCTCTCCTCTATGCCTCTGTTGGGTCATGAAACACATTCCTAGCACATAGGAAGTGCTCAGTTAATGACTATGAAGAGTGTCCAGTGCCAGGCATGAGGGGTGGGATTTGGGCTGTGACAGGCCTGGGCTCAGCTCCCAACTCTGCTACTGCTGTGCTTGGGTGAAAATATTTCCCTCCTGAGTCTCAGTATTGTCTATTGGTACAATGAGGACAAAAATAGCATCTACATCATATGGTTGTTTTAAAGATGAAGATTATATATGTAACCCACCTGGGAGACCATAGGTGCCTAATAAATGATAACGGTCATGTGTCACTGGGGGAGGGCTCATTCTAGTACTCAGAATGTTCCAGTCTCATGTTAGATATGTCCCTGCCTCTGTCTTAAAGTCCTTGGCAGATCTAACTCATCACAGAAAGGTTACTTTGAGGAGCCCAGATTCAGAGGGTAGGGTGGTCCTAAGTGCTGTGTGTCTACGGCACAGTCACTCACCCTCTATGAGCCTCTGCTCATTCCTCTAAGAAAGCAGACCTCAGAGGACAGCAGTAAGAAAGGAAACATGTGTGAGTGTGTGTGTGTGTGTGTGTGTGTGAGTGTGAGTGTGTGTGTATGGTGCCAGCACATCATCAATGTATAAATGATGCCTATTTGTGGATGAGGCCATGGTGGGGCCTGTCGGCCTACCCCCTGCTCACAGCAGGCTGGAAAAACCCCAGTCAGATGCTGCCTTTCAGACATGTTTTTCCTTTCTCCTCCCTTCTTGCCCCACTTCTAGCAGGCATTCGAGTCATTCAGACTCCTTAATTCAGAGCACATTATCAGCATCAGTCATGCAAGACCCTGTTCTTGTTTTATATTTTGTTTTTCTCTTATTTTTTAAATTGTTACAAATTGCTGATTTTTCTGTTTCATTCTTAAAATTTATTTTATTTATTTTTAAATTTTCTATTTTTATTTTATTTAGACACTTTATTTTTAAAGTTTTAAGTTTTAATTTTAATGTAATTTGTTCCATTTGCAAACTTTTTATTTTATTCTGACATTTTATTTTTCTGTTTTTTTATTTTATCATTTAATTTAGTTTTAAATTGCTATTTTATTTTAAATTTTAAAATTAATTTTAATTAATTTATTCAATTTTATTCCCTTTATTTTAAATTTTTTGTTTTACTTCTTAGTTTTTTTCAATTTTTTATTAGGTTGTATTTTTATTTTCCCCACTTTATTGGATTTCCTGAATTTTTCTTGTCAATTTACAGGACTTCCTTATATTACCTGCATCAATATCCCCTACTGATTTTGACGTGGAAGATATTTTTCTTCAGTCTGACACTTATCTGTTAACTTCACGTGTCCTTTAGAGAATAGAAATCATTTATGATGATATCGTTTATGTGGTCAAATCTATTTAGAATTTTTGGGGAGGAGGGAGTCCTTATGCCTCATGGTCTGGCCTTTTTGATCTTACAAAAAGTCCTATACGAAAGTCTCATAGGAAGGGCATGAGCTCCCAATTCTCTCCCCCTCAAGCAGACCATCCTGACACCACCTTCACGGACACCTTCCTGTGAGTGATTCTTTCTGAACAAGTGTGGCTAGTCCAAATGCAGCAGTCCTCAGCCCTTCCCAAGGACAGTACTGGAACTCTCAAATGCAGGTGACACATTTCTGTTCACCTTTGTTCCTGAATGTCCCCTGGGTCACTGCATTCCAGTCAGCACACATCTGTTGAACACTTGCTGTCAGCCAGATCCTGTCTTTGGGGGCCCCAGACTGATGGAGGAGGCAGGCCCAATA
>CM053504.1:18603083-18706594 GCA_028627145.1 Eidolon dupreanum | reverse complement strand
CACCCCCACCTAGCAGGAGGGCCAGGCCGGGTCAGCATGGGGTAAGGCCTTCCCCATGCTTCAGCCCCTAGGCACTAGAATCCTTTGGATGTGGGTCTCATCTGTCAACACACATCTGCCACTGTCCCAGAGGCACACACAAGCCCAGTCCCTTCCCTCTCTGGCATTCAGAGTTTAGCAGAGACTATTTCCAACTTGGGCCATTTGGGAAAATACCCCTCCTATGAGTGTGAGCAGTAGAGTTTGGAACTCAGTCTAGCTCTGCCCCTTACAGTTGCTGGCCCTTGGGCCTTTGTTTTCTCACTTGTAAAAGGAAGAGTGATAATAGCACCCATCCCTTGCTTCTTAAAATGAGGCCTGGGAACCAGCATCACCAGTATCCTTCAGGAAGCTTTGTAGAAAAGAAGAATCTCAGGCCCCACACAGACCTTTAGCATCAAAATCTACTTTGAAACCTAGATCCCTGGGCACTATGTATGCACGGTACAGTTTGGGAAGCCCTGGTTTTGAAGATTACACAGGTACATACACAGACGACATCAGACACACCATAATAAGTGTTAAACCAACAGCGTATATTGAGAGGTGGGTGCTACTTCAGGTATGGTAGTTGGGTAGAAGGGTCATTCCAGGTGCGAACTGAGGGGGTGAGCCTTGTGGATGAATGTGGGAAGGGATTCCAGGTAGAGGGAAGAGCAAGAGCAAAGGCCCTGAGGTAGGAGTGGTCTTGGCGTGTTTGAGGTGCAGCAAGGATGAGACCAGCATGGCTGGAGCAGGGTGAGTGATTCGGAGAGAAGGGGAGAAAATGTCAGTGCCGGGTCAGTGCAGGAGCATTACAGGGTGATGGTGGCATGGACAGGAGGAGGGTGACAGCATCGGAAGTGAAGAGAAGTGGTCAGATCGTAGGCATATTTCAGAGTTGCAACTGACAATTTCTGATAGATTGCATGTAGGATATGAGGGAAAGAGAACATGCAGGACAACTTCAAGGTTTTTGACTATAAATGGACTAGCCATTAACTAAGGAGATGCATATTTGGAGGGCAAAGGGTAAAATGTGCCCATTTTGGATGTGTGGCTATTATTATATTCCGAGGGTCTTATCCATTAACCCCTTAGGGGTTGTATATTGACACCTTAGCAGAGGTTTGCTATCTGCTCCTTGTCTAAGCTCCCTCTCCGCCACCAACTCACATATCATCTTGTACTCACCTCTCTCAAAAACCTTTCCTCCACTTATACAAACTGGTTTTGCTCCTGTCCCGCCAGAAAATACCCCTGCTGAATCCAGTCTCAGAGCTCAGCCCCACCCTCCTGTGTCCTTCACTTAGCTCTGAGCTCCACTGGGCAGACATCATCGGGTTTCTTTGCACTATAAGATTCTGGTCCTCCCACATACACTGCAGGCTTTCTAAGAATAGTTTTTGAGAACATTTATTAAACCACCATTCATTTATTCATTCATTCAAGAAATAGTGGCCACCTACAATGTTCAAGGCTATGGACATTTGAAGGAGAACAAGCCAAGCTGGGCCCCAACCCTTGAGGGAGCATTTCAGTGTGCCTCCCAAGCATCTGCCATGAATCGAGTAGTAAAACAGTGCTCATTCATCTGCCATGAGCTGTACAATACATTTTGCATGGATGAGCTCACATTATCCTCACAGGTGCCTGGGAGGTGATTGCTACTGTTGTCTCCATTTTGCTGAAGAAAAGACTGAGGTTCAGAGTAGTGAAGGCACTTGCCTTAGATTACCCAGTCAGGAAGTGCTGGTTTGTCAGGTCCCAAAGCCAAGACGACCTCAACATTCTGCTAAACGCGAGATGCTCTAGGTTCTCTCCTGGGTACTGAGAAGGGTCTGGTGGGCTGCATACCTCTAGCCTGGCAGTCTCCGGGAGTCTTGAAGCCAGAAGTCATCTCTAGGGCTCATCCTTTGCTGAGGGTGGTGCAGTCTTCTCCCCAGGCAGTAAACTGGCAGGGGCTTCTCTGAGCCATCCACCAGTGTCAGTGACTGCCTCCCATATGTGGGGGCTGAGTGGGCAGGCAGGAGCCCATGTGTTGTTTATTTCCTCTGGTCATCAGTGACATGTGTCCCCCACTGCCAGGCAGAGATCAAAGGATCCACTGCCCAGCACTCTTTGTGTGGGGCACCCCCTACATGTTTTTGGATCCTTCCCAAGAACAGAGCAGGCCCAGAGCAGGGCCTGGACCTCCTCGGGTTTCACTGCCTCTGAGCAGAGGGCAGTGGTCTCTTTCTTTCCTTCTCCATTCTTCTCACCCCCCAGGGGATCCTTCAGGACAGCTGTGTTAAATCCTCTGTCCACTGTGACACATGATGTTCTCATGCAAGACACACTTCCCTGGGCACACCCCAATTGTGAAGAAACTCTACCCCCAAAAAATGTTGACATCAAAATAAAAAGTTCTGCACTGACTGCCAAAGCAAGTCCAGGATCGCAAACACCCATGGAGACATGACAGGTGGTGATAGTAATATTACTGAGACCCTGGTAAGTGTTAGGCTTGCACAAGTCCTGATAGCATTATCTGTGAGGTCAGCCAGTATGATTCCTATTATACAGATGGGAAAACTAAAGCACTGAGAGGTTAAGGCATTAGTTCAAGGCCACGTGGGCAAGGATAAGGGGTGGAGCTGGGATTTGAAACTAAGTAGTCTGGCTCTTAACCCTACTCCACTCTTAAAATGTGGTCCCAGGACCAGCAGCATCAGCATCACCTGGGAACCTTTTAGTAATAATGCACAGTCTCAGACCCTGACCAGACTCACCGAATCAGCAACTCTAGGGGGAGGCCCAGCCACCTGTGTATTAACAAGCCCTCCAGGTGACTCTAATGACTTCCCAAGTGTGAGAACCCCTGCTCTACATGGTCTTCTAATATAAGAGAGTGTAGTGGATATAAGAGAAAAAAAGAGCAGCTCAAGGATAATAATACACAGCAGCTGACCTTTGCCCTCAGTGTCAGGGATTAATATTAAGGGAGTGGTGGGGACTATGGCAAACTGGGGCTCATATGCCCCATCTATATAACTCCAACCTATCATTGCCTTGGGAATGTAGGCCCAGTGTTGGCAAATAGTCTGACTTTTTCCAGAGAAGCACAAATTCCAGTGTTTTATGTGAAATTTGATTTCGATTTTTTAAATGTTGACAATCTATCCAAATTATTTGGGGGGGGTGTTTTGTTTTGTTGTTGTTGTTGTTGTTGTTTGTTTGTCTTTAAGTGTGAGGCCAAAGTTCTTTACTTGAGTTTTGAGGATTTTTTCAATGACAGACTCGCTATGGTAATGAACCTGTCCAGGACAATGTATACTTTTTGGGGTCTTGGATGTCACCCTTGCCTTTTGACCCCCTCAAGGAAAGCTCTCAGAGTGAAGGTGGGTGGGAGGCAGCATATTGCAGAAATTACCCTGAATCCACCCCAAATCTCCAAATGGAACAAAATAGAGATCATTTGCAAACACTGAGCCACTGACTCCTATCGCGACAAGGTGTTTGGGGTGTTCTCAGGATATAGGTCACCATGAGGTTGGGAACCCTGGTTCGAAGAGCAGGTCATTCCCTAATCCCAACAGAAGGAATAAATGGCCCTTCACCCAAGACCAAAGCTGCCTCCTCATGTCTCTGCCCCGAGCTCTTCACCAACCCGAGGGAGAAAGACCATCTCCCTGAGATGGTAGTTGGTAGTTGCTGTCTAGCAATGCCTCTGGCCTCCGCTTGCTCACCTGTGAAAGGAAAGGAGGCTAAATATGGGTTTACAATCCCCCCATGTGTCGTGACAGTGAAGGAAGAGGAAAGGAACTTATTTTTATGGAGAAGCACCTACTATGTGCCAAGTGCTTGCTGGTTTGTTCACACACACCTCAAAACCAGGCCCATGGGGGTAGGAATTGTGGCCACAATTTTTCAGATGGGAAAACTGAGGCCCAAAAAGATGACAATACTGTCTAAGGTCACTCAGTAAGTGGCAGAGCCAGGATTAGGGCACCTGCACCGTAATACATGCCCTTAGATATTTGAGGGCAGAAAACATGTCATCTGCTTTAATTTAATAACAATAACTTTCACTTATCGAAGGCTTGCTCTGTGCCAGGCTCTAAGCTAAAAGATTTTTATGCACCGTCTCAACAACCGTGTAAGATAAGCATCATTATGCCTTTTCACAGCTAGAATAACTGGGGCTCAGAAAGTTAAAGTACTTTGCCCCCTAGTCATAATCATTGAGCTCCTAGCGCTGGACCTGATGTAGACTAAGGGCTCAGAAACTACTTGTTGAATGAATAGATGGATGAATGAATGAATGAATGAATGAATCATTCAATCCTGGACTAATGCATGCATTCAAAGTTATTTTAAGCCTGCATCCCTTTGTAAACTGCCAAACCCAACATAATGAACTCTACTGTCATTTTCCATAAATTGGACACCTAAGTTGCAATTCATTTCCTGGGTGATGGGAATAGCAAAGTGACTCAGATATTATTTCGAGCCTCGCCACCCCCATCCCTAGCTGCTGGAGTAACACGAGGCCATATTTCTTGGGCCAACCGGCATTTTGGCTGGAGAAGAATGGTCTCTATTATGGGAAACTGTTGTTAAGGGAAATCACAAGTGGTGCTGTCCCCTCTGATGCCTCAAAAAAACTTGGGGAGGTTGAAATTAGAGCTCCAATACTTTCATTTAGAAATATGCACCTGAGCTGGGAGAGGGCAGCAATGAAGGCCAGAATCCAGATGAAGTGTAAAGGAATTTTCAAAGTGTGCTCCCTAGAACCCCAAGGCCCCTTGGGGAGCTAGACTGGGTGGGTGGTACTCCAGGCCCCTCATCCACAGCTGCTCCATCATGATCTGTTACCTATATGGCGAGCTACATCATTTTGATTGTAAGTTGACAGGAAGAGAGCTAGCTCAGGTGAAAGAGTCACTTTCTTTGGAGGTATGGGGTGAACCAAGCCTTAGGGGGACTAGAATCTGGACATGGAAGATGGTCAAAACTCTATCTTTGGGGGCCCATGAGGTTTCTGGTTTCTGTTCTCTCTCTGCATCTGATTTGTTTATTTTTCTCTTTCTGCTTCTGTATTGGTCAGGAGTCTTTTGGTTGCAAGTGACAGAAAACCTAATTCAAAGTGTCTTGAGGAAAGAAGAGAATTTATGGATCCCCCCACAAGAGATTGCACAGACTGTCTCTTGGTTCTGCTGCTCCTGTGTGACCTTTATTCTTGGGAAATTCTCCTCTCATGTGGTGCCCACCAGCCCTGGTTTATGTCTTCTCAAATCCAAGTAGGGTAGACAGAACACACACACACACACACACACACACTTGCCGACTCAAAAAAAATTCTAAGACTAACTCTTGTGTCTGAACCCATCATGTAGTCAAGGGGACTTGATGCTCTATTGGCCAAGCCCAGATTAAATACATCTGGGTGGAGATGGCTCCACATGAACCTCAGACTCAGAAAGTGCAGGGGGATGGGTCATCCCTCTGTTAGCAAATAGAAGGTCACAGATGCTAGTGCCCTCAAAAGCTTGTCACACATGTACATTGGAACAGGCTACTTTGCCCTCCTGCAAATGTTCTTAGGTTAAGAATGCATCCTAGACCATTATCTGTCAACCCAGAGTCAAAATTCTCAAGAGACAGTCTAATTGGCCCACCTTGCCTGAGCTGTTCATCCTGGTTCAGTCATCCACCAGGGAACAGGATCATGCAGTGCAAACATGGTTTCCAGGGCCAGTTCTCAGGGAAAGGAGATTGTGAGCAAGGAATACACTTCCAAAACGCTTATTACATTTATTTTGAACTTGTTAAAATGTACATTCCTAGGCCCTCACCAGACACTTTACAAGTCTCCCTGGCAATTCTTACGCACAAATTTAAGAACCATCAAGTTCGTATCTTTCAAAAGCAGCATTATACAAACTCTAGTTGTCATCACTTATTATTCATAAAATTATCACTTGCGTCTCTACACCTATGACCTTGGAGATGGAGGAAAATGGTATTGCTGTTTTTAACGAGTTACAGAGATATGATGAAAAGCCAGAGAGAGACCATCAGAAGTCAAAAAGTCAGAGGTGCCATTACAATACGGAGGCACTAGAGGGCACCCTAGCCAACTGCCAGGACCAAGGCAGAGCAACCTCTCTTCAAAGACCTGGGGTTGAAAGATGCTAGTTGCCTGGGGTTGAAAGATGCTAGTTGCCTGGGGTTAAAAGAGGCTAGTTGAGCTCCACCGCGTGCTCCTGTACACATATACCTATGCGGGTGTGGGTGCGCGTGCGCACACACGCACACACACACACACACTGTCCCAGGTCAAGGGGAATGTCCTTGTCAGGTTCTTCTGTCTTCAGGATGTTGAAATGTCACTCTACAAACATAACTGCTATAGCTCTAATTGGGGCTTCTTTGCTGTCGTCTGTCTGACCTTGGAGAAGGTTCCATCCCTCTGGCCTCAGAGTCCCCCGTGAGACTGCAGGGGTTTGGCTGAATGATTCCTAAGCTCTTCCAAGAGACAATGGTTAGTAAGGATTTTGCTGTGTCCCCATCTGTGTTGCTATCAGTCACTTCTGCAGGCTTCATATGTCCCATGAGGTCCTGTAATGGTAGGGCCATGTGTGGTTCACCCCAGGCTCTGCCTGGCACAGAGGAGGCCATGAACAAATGCTCCAAGAGGACAGTGTAGGGTCTACTGCTCTGGTCCCTTCCCCCATTGATTCTGCGAGACCCTGAGTGTGTCATTTCACCTCTTTGCACCTGTTTTCTCAGCTGCAAAATGGGCAATGATGCACATGCTGGAGTGTGAGTCTCAGTCCACAAACTTGGTTTACAGGAAATACCATTTTGTTTTTCTGTAAGAGAATATAATTTCTAATTTGAACTTCTGTTCTGCCAGATGACAGAGATCACCTCAAGCCAACTGAGGGTCCCTTTGCCCTTTGTGGGTAGAGTGGCGTCTCAAGTCTAGTGGGCTTACATAGTGCCGAGGCACTGAAGAGGGGCACCTGGTGTCCACTGACATTACTCTGTGCCCACCCACATGGCTGCAGATCCAACATCAGCAGTCATTATCATGTAGTCACCCCTATCTGTCATAAAGGCCCAGTGGCCTAAATGAGAGGGATGACACATTCCTCTCTCTCCTATAAAGGAATCTCAGGTAGACAGTCCTGGGTCAATGATACGTGGTGTGGTATGGCCACACCACGGTATCTGTCAGTTTTTTCTGCCACCTGCATCTACCGTGGTTCCAGCTATCTATTCCTCAAACTCTCAGGAGGAAAGAAGAAGGAGAGAAGAATCACCTAGCATTTCTTTTGAAGGGCATTTCCTGGGTGTGGCACAGGACACTCTCACTTAAAATCCATTGGACAGGACTTAGATGCATGACCAGATACAGCTGCAAAGGAGCCTGGGAAATGTTGTCTTTATTCTTAGAAGATAGAAACTCTGCTAAAATGTAGGGTTCCAACACTGAAGAAGTAGGGGAGAATGCACATGGGGGGCAATTAGCATAGTACTCAAGGGCTCAGGTCTCCAGTGCTTTGAGAATTTCTGTCACCTACCCCTGTCCAAGACCTCAGCTTGAGGATGGGCCAGGGCTTGGGGAAGGGAGCTGGGAGAATAGAAAGAAGATAGTCTCCTCCCCTTCCTGCATCCTTCAGGACACCATAAAAGCTACAACCTTTTTTTTTTCTTTAAATATTTTTACTGTGAAGTATTTAAAATCTAAAATCAAGAATAAAAATATAATGTAATGAACATTTGTGTACCTGCCAGCCACCTTTATCATATCTTTCATATTTGCTTCAGATTTTAAGAAATAAAATATCACAGATATAAATGAAGTCCCCAGTCTTCTTCCCCAATTCCTTTTCCCATTTCTCTCCTCAGAAGTGTTACATCCCGAATTCAGTGTTTATCAGTTCCTTATATGTCTTTTAATACAAATTTATGTATCATAAATGTTACAAAGTATTATTTTGAAGGTTTTTGAACTTAACACAAATGGCTTCTTACACCTTCTTATGATTCATTTTGCAACTTGATTTTTTGTTTTCAGCACTGTCTTTGAGATGTGGCCACGATGACAACTGTAACCCTACTTCTATCATTCATCATGGCTGGGTCATATATGTGGTTTATGGCTATGTTGTGTGACTATACCACAATATGTTTACCTATTCTTTTGAGAGATGGTTAGTTTTTGTAATTGTTTGCTATTGAATAATGCTGCAATAAGCCTCTTTGTGCATGTCTCTTTTTGCACATACACAGATAGATGGTAGATAGATGACAGACAGACAGATAGATAAAATTTAAAAAAGAAAAGGCACGTCTTCAAATTTACTAGATGCTGCCAGATTTCTCTCCAAAGTTTACACTCCTATCAGAAGGGAAAGTTTCCTCTCATCCTTGCAAACCCTTGGTATCATCTGAACTTAAATTTCTACCAATTGGGCGGGAAGTCTGGACTCTGTTCACTTCTTAGTCGACATTCTCTCTCTGGCCCTGACATCCATCACACTTTCTCCCTGACCTCAGGTCCCCGCCAGGTCCACGGCTTTGGAAACACACAAACCTTCGCTCTGCTCCCTGTGGCAGTTTCTCTTCCCAGGGGCATCAGTTATGAGCCCACTGAGCCCACTGGATGAGTCAGGGGTCTCGGCTGTAAGCAACAGCAATGAAAGCTATCAGCAGGATATGCAGGGCTCGCAGAGTCCAGGGAGCTGAGAGCGGGCTTAGGGAAATGACAGTACTCATCCCAGAGCAGGAGGGAGGGAAAGGAGGCATCTCTGCGTAGGCTGTTCTGGGCAGAGTCAGCTGTGCCTCCACTATGAACCTCATTCCCTCACTCTTTGTGTCCAATTCCCAGGACTGAGGTCACAAGAGGTTTTGATAGATGCCCACTCACTGCTGACTTGAAGAAGGCTGGGCCTCCTTGATTTCTGTTTCAGGGAGCAGGCACTACGATCTGCCCTTCCCCAGAACTTCACACAATGGGGAATTCCTCTAACAGGAAAATGGACCACCAATGGGAAAGGATGGGGGCAGCAGAGGCTAGAAGCTGAAGAGTCGAGAACGGGTGTGCTGAGTGGTCATGGGCTCACATAAGCCAAGATGTTAACTGGCTTATTAACAGTCTGACCTTGAGGGGTCATAACACAAAAACAGTTTAACGTTTCCCCGATCCCTGCCTCTAAAAAGCTGTCCAGCTCTTTCCTGTCACTCAGTGACACTGGGTCACTTACTGACTCTCCCCAGCTCTGACCCCCAATGGTTTAGCTTGCTGCCTCTTGCTGGGACACCTGCCAACATCTAGCCTTCTTGAGTGAGGCAGCAGCAACAGTGCTTACGACTGGCTACTTCTAGGGGGCCACTGCTACTGAGAGTCCCCTGATGCTTGCCGTGAAGGATATGCAGATTTTTCTGCTGCACCCCCTCTCAGCTTTGCCTTCTCTCTTCTGGTCCCTTTTCTGTGTTCAGAGAAAAGGGGCAGATCTGCGGGGCTGCAACACAAATTAATGTCTGACCAGGACATGAAATGCCAGTCACCCCTTCTTGCAGGCACCCTTATATCTGTGAGGGGTAGCCTTGCACCTCCCCTCACTTGATTTTGCGGGGGTTGGAAACAGACACAGCACCCACCCCCGACTTCCCCAGTCTGACAACTCCTAATTCCCATGAGCCCTTCTCTCTAAGTAGTCAACTTAAGCAGGTGATGTTCAGGTTGGCAATGACTGCCTACGAGCCTTAGAGAGGCTCTCTTTAGATTCTAAGGTATTTTCCACCTCTTTTATTCCTGCTTTGGGGTCCTGGTTGCCAATTCTGGGGCAGCAATAAAGTTCCTTTTCCTCAACTTGCTATAGTTAATGATATTGGGAACCCTTCATGGTAGTGACAGTGAGGAAGGGGATATTGTTCAGAAACCAAGCAGGAAGGTGAGGGTTCCCCATACCCCTACCTGTAACATGCATGTGCACTTCACACACGCTCAGAAATACTCACTATTTTAGTAAATATTAAATTTGTGAGCAATAGAGAAATCTAAATAATAGTGGTTTAAACAAAATGAATATAGATTTCTCTTTCATATAACAGCCCACACAAGCTGTCCAGTGCTGGTACAGCAGTTCTATCTTCCTTAGAGACCAGGACTCTTTTTATCTTATTTCTCTACCGCCCTAAACACACAGTTTCTACCTCATGCTACAAAATCACTGCTTGTGTTTCAGCCATCATTCTCACATTCCACCCAACAAGAAGGATGAGGGGATGGCAAAGGGTACACCCTCTCCCTTTAAGGCAGCTTTCTTGAAGTTGCACACACTGCTTTACCTTATACCCCTTGGCCAGATTTTAGTCACATGACCATATTTAATTGCAAGGGAAGCTGGGAAATGTAGTCATTTATCTGGTGACCATGTGTTCGGTTAATATCCGGATGAGACAATCTGACCTGCTCACACATGTGGTTTGACCATCTCTCTCCCTTTCCTCCATCCTGATCTGGCTGACAGTGGGCATTGGTCTGGGGGGAAACTGCACAGGCTGTGTCATCTGCTCAGAAGAAAATGGCTGCTCCACCTGCCAGCAGAGGCTCTTCCTGTTCATCCGCCGAGAAGGTATCCGCCAGTACGGCAAGTGTGTGCATGACTGTCCCCCCGGCTATTTCGGCGTCCGCGGCCAGGAGGTCAACAGGTGCAAAAGTACGTGGTTCCTCCCTTGTCCTGTGTTACTGCTGGGCTCCTGGGCACCTCTGGCCCACATCCCACCTCTTACTCCAACACAGTCTCAGGGAAATGGGTATACGCCTGAACCCAGACTCAGACACTTGCTTGGTTTCAGTCTGGCTCTGAAGCCCTAGACAAGTCAATGCCTTCTCTGGGCTCAGCAGGGCACCTTCACCTCCATTCTAGCTTGCTGTGTGGCTTTGGGCATGATACTCATCCTCTCTGAGCCTAGCTCAAATGGGAAAAGGAGTTCTAACTCCTAACTCTAATTTTCACTATGACCAGGGGTGAATCCTGACCATCTCTGGGCCTGGATAGCAATGAAACAGGAAGCCCTCTTTCCCAGCCAGATTTGCCCTGTGACCTCAGTCAAATCACTTGCCCTTTCTGAGTCTCAGCTCAAATGAAAATGGCGATCTTGAGCTTTAAATCCATATAACCATGGATTTAACCTTGGACATGTCACCTTCCCCCATCAAGCCTCAGTTGAAATGAGAAAGGGAGTTCTTCTTGAATGCAGTCCAGTTTGATTCTGGACAAGTCCGGTCTTCAAAGGAAACACGGAATCGTGACCCCAATGCTATAGAACCTGGGGCTGCTCAGAGGCCTCCCACCTTAAGCAGTCCCAGAGGTCCCCCTGCCAGGGCAGCTGCCCTCACCAAGGATGGCCCTGGCTGTGTTATAGAATGTGGGGCTACATGTGAGAGCTGCTTCAGCCAGGACTTCTGCATCCAGTGCAAGAGGCGGTTTTACCTGTACAAAGGAAAGTGTCTGCCCACCTGCCCACCAGGCACTGCAGCCCAGCAGAGCACACAGGAGTGCCAAGGTGAGTGAGGGCCTGCTCGCCCTGCCCTTTCCCATCCCTCCCAGAGCAGGGGTTAGTGAGGGGTGTCAGGAGACCTGGAAGAAATCATAGTAGAATGTCATGTGGTGATGGGAGGCCCAACACCACCATACCAGGTACACATTATAATTCTTCAGTATACTAGAACCATTGTAAACACCATTATTGTGATTACTATTACTGCCAGCACTGGCATCATTATTATTACCAAGGGAGGCAGCTGAATACAAAAGAGCCCTGATTTTGAAATAAAACAGACCTGGGTTCAAACCTGAGCTCTAAAATTTACATTAGTGACCTTGAACAAGTTACTTAAGCTCTCTGTTTCTCAGTTTCTCCAAATGGAGAAAAAAAAAAGTTACCACAGAACATAGAACCTACCTTATGGGGGAGGACTGTTATGAGGGTTAAATTAATGAATACAATTTAAAGTACTTAGTACAGTAACTAGCACACAGTAGGTGCTCAATACACGTCATTATTTTACATGTTATATCAGCTGTCAATCACTGCTATTTTCCCACTACTATTTTTCAGACTCCTGTGTGAGCTCCTCTTCTGTCCTTACATGAGGCTGTTCTGTTGTGTTCTCACCTGAATCATGTATCTCTGCCCACACATTCTGTCTGGTCTCACGTTCATGATCATTCCAAAATCTGATTGCTCGTGACTCACTGTCCCTGGCCAAATCCCTCCTGAGCAGCAGACCACATCCCCACCTGCCCTCAGGATGCCTCATTCCCTCCCTCCCTGGTGCTTCCCCTCAATAACCAGCTCCATGACCCATGCTGGCCATGCTGGAAACATGGACATCATTGTTGACTCTTCTCTCTCATCCTATATCCAATCCAATCTGCTCATTCATTCACCAAGAAATATTTACTAGAGCATCTGCAATGTGCCAGGCACTTTCCAAGGTGCCAGGGACATATTAGTGAACAAAACAGACAAAACCTCTGCCCTTGTGGATGTGACATTTTACCGGGGAGATGGAAGAAACACACAAGAACAAATACAGGTGTCAAGTGGCAAAAAGAGTTTTGGGGAAAAAAATGAAGCAGGAGAAAGCTCCCAAATCCACCCCACCTCTGCCTTCCCCTTTCTCCCCACCCCTACACATCCCTTTTTCCCCACACTCTGCCCATCACTGGGATCATGGCCACAGTCTTCTGCTTGTCTCACTGCTTCCAGCCCCTGTGGCTCTCATCCCAGCAGCCAGAGTAATTATTTCAAAATGACAATCTTATCAGGCTTCTCTTCTACTCAATCTGGTTTCCATCTGCCAGCCTCTCTATCCCATCATTTTTTTCCTCTCCACTTGAGTTCATACCCCAGTTTCCCCAGTTCTAGGTCAGTGTCAAGGCCGAGTCCTCCTAAGGACTTTGCTGGGGTTAGTTCTTCCACCTGGAACACTTCTCTCTCCTGCCCCTTCCTGAGCCTGGCTGACCTCCCCACCCCCACTTGAAGATTAAGATCAGGAGTATCCTCTACCAGGAAGCCTTCCTAAGTCCCCATGGCTGGGACCACGCCTCCTCTGGGATCCCACAGCTACCTGTGCTCCCCCCATTACTGCACGAACACCCTTCCCTTCCAGCCTGGCACCTCAGCATAGTGAACTCCGGGAGGCAGTCTTGCACCTCAGCACCCATCACAGCACTTGGTATGCAGTAGGTGCTCAGTCTTTGCTTGTCGGATGAATGCATCTAGCAGCAGGACCATTGTTCTAAGGTCTGGAGATCAGTTTCTGGACCCAACTGGATCTTAAACCTATTGTGTTCTGTGTTCCGTGTGAGCCCCTTCTCTGTTCTCTTAGCAGGCCCTGCTCTAAGCCTCAGTGTCCTAATCTGCAAAATAGGGGTGTTGATGGCTGCCTCATTCTCTGACTACCTCTCAGAGGCTCTGAAAAGCATTAAACATTAAAGAATTCATATATATTTATATATTTTTTTAGTTACTTCCTACTAAGAACTCTAATGTCCATGACCTCATTTTTCCTCACAACAGCCCTGGGTAGCTTCTGCCTTCTGCAGCTGATCAAAGACACACGATCAAGTTCAAAACCTGCATTCAGGCCCTGAGGGCCATTCAGCTAGACTTCTGGCCCTCCCCTCCCAGACCTTCACCCCAGCCTCACACTAGCTGCCCTGCCCCTCAAACACAGTTTGCGGGGCCCCAGGGCTGTGCCTGCCTGCCCTGGAATGTGCTTCCTTCCCTCTCCACCCAGTGAATTCCTCTCTCTCCCCTTAGCTCCTATGTCTCCTGCCCCTTTAAAAACAAACAGTTGGTCACCCTGGTTTCTGGCTCACAGCAGCTTGTTCATGCTTTAGATAGCTATCATTCCAGGCTCTCATAAGCAGCGATTTAAATGTCACCCCTCTGCTCCTGGTATAGCCTGAGTCCCTTACATGTAGAGATGGAGTCTTTGGGGAACTGAACCCTTCAGACCCTGCCTTCGGATCTGAAGGACACTCCAAGCTGACCCACCTGTCTATCTGTCCGTCTCTCCCTCCTCCCCACAGAGGACTGTGAGCTGGGCCCCTGGGGCAGCTGGAGCACCTGCATGCACAATGGAAAGACCTGCGGCTCGGCCTGGGGCCTGGAGACCCGGGTCCGAGAGGCTGGCAGGGCTCGGCAGGAGGAAGGAGCAGCCTGCCAGGTGCTCTCCGAGTCAAGGAAATGTCCCATCCAGAGGTCCTGCCCAGGAGGTGAGCACCAGGCCAGGCATGCAGGGCTATGGCGGGCGGGGCCCATGGGTTGCTTAGAGTGGCCTCAGGACACAGGCTCCACAAAGAGTACATGTAAGGCTGCCTGAAAGTCCACCACAGCCATACCTTCATGTGAGTTAAGCACTGCCCTCCATGGTGTCCTTCCAAAGGGGTCTTCCTTGCTGGGGGAAGTCCTAGACAGTTAGGAAGATTGAGCTTGTGCTTTACATCAGCGGTTCTCTATGCTTTCAGACTTACCACCTCCCTTTTAATCACAAGGATTTTGGAACGCCCTCTTTACTACTCTGAAATAAAATCCATGCATTTTGTAACCTACTTGCACAGGTCATTAAAAAACAAACAAAAAGAAAAAACAAAAACAAAAACAAAAATCCAGCATAGTGTCCTAACCATAATATAAAAGAGAAATAAAATAAATTTCATTACAGCAGTGTTCAGGCCCAAAACACCAGAGAATACCCAGTGAAGGAGAATCATGGCAAAGATGATGGCCAAGGTCAGGGCTCAGGTGCATGACTGCGTTGCTATTAGAGATCTGATTTCCCTAATGATAACCAGCTCTTAGTAAAGTCAACAAAACTGTCTGACCTCTTGAGTGACACCACACTGGCAGCCCAAGACTAGTCCATGAATGTGACAAGTGTTTGACCGCCCTTGGCATTCACATACAAGAGAGAGTCCGGCTCTGAGCAAGCAGATTTCTTAGCTACGTGAGGACTGGATGATATGTGAACAACTCTTCTTTGTGAGAGACTGTCCCACACAGCATCCCCGATCCCTGTCCACTGAATGCCACTGAGACCCCCCTCTTTGTGACAAATAAGATCACCATGCAGATTTCCAAAACACCCCTGGGAGCTCTTAAGAAACAGTGGTGTATAAAAGAGATGCCACAGAGTATAGTCAGTAAGATGAAAATGGTGATTAGCAATAAGATGGAATTAGCTAATGTGAACTGTGCACCTACCATATGCAGGACACTGTGCTAATTCTCTGTGCTCACTGAGTTATTTAATCTGCACAATGACACTATTAGGTAAGTATTGTTATTATTCCCATTTTACAGATAAGGAAATTGAGGCCCAGAAGGGTTAAGTCACCTGCCCAAGGTTCACACAGCTAGGGAAGTGTGGACCTGGAATTTAAATGTAGGTCTGTGAACAAATAAGAATCTAAAGTCGTGCTGAAGGGTGAGGGATGTGGGGTCAGATGACTTGGTGCATACAGTTGGAACATGGTGGAGCCAGGGCTTGAACCACAGACACCCCTGGATTCAGAAGGACTTGTGGTGTGTGGATTGGGAGTGCAGATAACAGAGATGAGGACCTCTGGGAGTCATGGTAGGCAGTTAGGGACAAAGGGTAAGATTGAGATGGAACCAGAGACACTAAGAAAGCCCAGACCCAGAGAATACCTAGACAGACGGTTTTCTATAGCCCTTGTTACTGCGGCCACACCTCTCATGGCATCTGAAAGCTGGTGGCTAATTGGTTATGGAGACCTCAATAGAAGAAAGCTCTTACCCTCAGCTAATACTAATAATAAGAAGAAAAACAATAGCAGTGGCAAACATTCATAAAGCACTTACCATGTGCTAAGTGTCTAGCAATTACAACTTCTTTAATTCTCACAGCAACCCTACTGTGGGCTCCTTGAATCATCCAGGTCTCAGCTCAAATGTCTCCTCAGGGCTTCCATGAGCTTCCCCCTACTGAGGGTCTCTTTCTATCACACCACATCATAGCACTTATATCTTTCTGCAATGATGGTGCTCATTCTTGTGTTTGCTTGTTCAGTGTCTGTGATCTCCAGTTAAAACAAGCTCTTTGTCTGCCTTGTTCATGGCTGACTCCTTAGTGCCTAGAACAGGTTCTGGCTCTGACACATAGTAGGTGCTCAGTTAACCTTTGTTGGATATGTGGATCGGTGGGTGGATGGGAGGGTAGGTAGGTGGCTGAGTAGGTGGCTGGGTAGATGGCGAATAGCTGTGTGGGTGGATAGGCAGACATCGGGCAGACATAAGGAAAGGATGGGGACCCAAAGCCCCTCGCCACATACTCCCACCTTCAAAGCTAGCAAGGACCACTCAGGCAGTCCCTCACTCTGTCCCCCAGATGCTGACACAGTCAGCCCCAGAGCTTAGAGTGGGAGCCTGGTTTTAGTGCCCTCTCAGGGCTTAAGAGTGGGCATAGGGAGCCCCAGAAGTAGGCAGCCTGGTCTGAAGGGATGATCCTGAACCTTTCCTGAGCAGGGAGGAGCCCCAACTCCTGGGGAGACAGGCACACAGTTGACATTCAAGAAATCAAATTGCCTTCCCCTTGCCGCTCCCCGCTCTCTCATTCCTTGCTGTGCGACCTTGGGAAGTGACTTCCTGAGCCTTTGTTTCTTCATGTCCATGCAGGCACACAGCTCCCTTTGGAGAACAGTGTGAGGGCCTACAATGTATAAGAAACGTGGAGACACATTGTAAACCAAAAATTTAGGGCTGGCCTTGCTCCCAACCACACCTGTCTTCTCAGCTGTTGATCATAATAATAAGAAGGGAAGAGCATCCCAGGTGGAGGGCACAGCCAGTGCAGAGATGTGGAAGTGGCATCGACCCATCTGTGTAGGAGGAAGGGCGAGGAGGCCAGTGACTAGGGCCACATGAGCAAGGAGGAGAGATTAGAGGGGGCAGGCAGGCCAGAGAGAAGACTCAGTCTTTTCCTCCAAGAATTCTGGGAGCCACTTGAAAGTGACTCCAGGAACTCTAGCCCAGGCTATGCCATTGAGCAAGTGAGGCCCCTGCTGGGCTTCAATCATCTCCTCTGAGACACAGGACTACTCAGGTGTTTGTATTAGGAATTCACCCCAGCTCCACAGGAGTGGTGAGCACAATGGGGTCAAGATTCTGATTCAGGTCTGGGCTTTGTATCCCAGCCCAGCTCTCCCCACAGTGGGAACTGGGTGAGGTCAGGCCCTGTGATACCCCATCATATGTGCCTGCCTCCCACAGCCATAGAGCATTCAGAACATGCCCTAGCTAAATACTGCTGTTTTTGTTGTCGTTTTGAGGGACGGAGCTGGGGCCAGGAGGTGAGTGGGGAAGTTGGTGTGGGGACCAGAAAAGAGCCCTGTACACCAGGAAATGAGTGCCCAGGGGAGGGTCATGAACAAGGCCACCCAAATCCCTACTGGAGGCACCATGTGAACCTCCAGACCCTGGGGTGCCCTCAGCAAGTCAGCGCATCTCCTTGCCCGCTAAGATATAGAAGTGTTCTGCTGGGCTAAGTTATCCTACAGTCCAGACTCCGAAAAGGAGTGATTGCCAGGTCAGCACCCAAATGTTACTCTGGGCCCTGCTGTGGGGTGGGGTGGAGGGACTACCTTTCCTTTCAGGATTGAGGGGCCTCCCAGAGCCCAAGTGGCCTCAGAAACAACACCCTATGCTCCCGCTGCAGAGAGAAACCCCAGCCAGAAGAAGGGCAGGAGAGACCGGCGGCCACGCAAGGACAGGAAACTGGACCGAAAGCTGGATGTGAGGCCCCACCGGCCACAACCCTGAGGAGCCCCGGGGCGGGCTGGCAGCCGGGAAGCACTCTTCCAAGCCGGCTTGCTTTACTCCTCGTCCCTTCCCTTCGCTTTCTTGCTACTGCTGCTGCTGCTTTTTTTTTTTTCTTCCCTGTTATCTTTCTCTCCTTATCTCTCACCTCTTCTTTTTCCTGTGTCAATCTACCTTTCCTTTTTTCCCTCCTTTATTTCCTGTATTTCTTCCATCTCTATTTCCCTCTCCTTCCTTCCTCCTCTCCTCCTGTCCTCCCTCTCTCTCTTTTCCTTTCTCTTCTTTCTTGCTTTCCTTTTATCTATCATCCTTTCTTTTCCTTTCCTCCCATTTTTCCTCCTGTTCTTCATTGTATTTGCTGCCTCCCTGCCCTCCCCCTCCACACACACACACACACACACACACACACACACACACACACTTTAAATGACCAAATGCCTGTGCCCTGTCTCCCAGCTACTTTCTGTCTACTCCTTAAAGAAAGCAAACATCTTTTTCTAGGCCTTTCCCCGATCCTGTCCTGACCCCACCTTGCAGAGACAGAATGTGCCAGGGCGGGGCCTGGGCCACAGCACAGCTGGGCTTCTTGGGTCCGGAGAACCCTTTTGCTCTAGAGGAAAGCCCAGACCCCAGACTCCAGGACTGCCAGCGCCTCCTGCTCTGGCCAGTACCTGAAGGCCATTTCCACATCCCTCTGCCCCAGCTCCCCAAGGAAGCCTCGGGAAGAGCCCCTGGGGCCTCCTGATGCCCAGGCGGCCGTGAGCCAGGCATGATAGGGCCTCTGGCTGGACAGCCAGTCCTGTGTCCACCCATGGCAGCTGGGTCCACCCTCCTGGAAGCTGCTGCTGCACCCCATTAGTGCTCCCTCAACACCCTTTTCTTCCCAAGCCGACTACACGCCTGTGTTCTTCAAGGACCCAAGTGCTGCATGAGGTGGGGCTGTGACCCCCTGGGAGAACAGGCTCAGCCCAGAAGAGACAAACGAAGCTGAAAGGAACTTGGAGATTATCCAGACCACTCTGTTCCCCACCCTGGAGCCTCCTGCCCGTTGTACCCATGGGGAAACAGAGGCCTGAGAAGAAAGAGACTGGCCTAAGGTCACACAGGGAACCCAGGGGCTGTGCCTTCCACCTGTCAGTTGCCCTGCTCAGCATGTCCACAGCTGAGAGATTTCAGGGGACTTTGGGGAGGGAACAAAGGAAGTTGTTGGTTTAGGAGCAAGAGATTTCCTGATGCACACACCACCACTGACACCCTGGATATTGTGTTTCACTGTTATACCCCACATGCCAGGCAGGAAGAACAGTGGGAGGAGTCTCAGGCTAGACCCAGTTTAGAGGTAGGTTTGTTCTCACTGGCTGTCACTCCATCATCATGAGATGCCTCCTTCTTTGTTCCCCTGAATCCCCAGGAAGGGGCACCCCTGACTGCATTGGCATTATTGGCTGGCTTGAACTCAGGGGATTCGGCAGCTAGGAGCAGGAAGAATCTGAGAACTGAGGGGGCCAGGGTGGCTGGGGAAAGAAGTGTCAGCAGGCTAGGGCAGGCTAGGTGATAAAACATTGCTCCTCCACCCCAAGAGTGCCCAGCCTCAGGCTTCCCTCTGCCTGGCACATGGAGATCCCCTGACCCCCTAAAGCCCACTCTCACCCTCACTTTCCCCTCTAGCCTTTCTGAGGACAACTAGAGCCCCTCCTCGCCTGGCCAGACCACCAGCTTCTGCAAAAATTTTATGCTTCTGAAATGCTCTGTTCTTGTTTCAAGACTCCAAATTTTTTTTTTTTTAATAAAAAGAAAAGAAAAAAGAAACTTGCAAATGCTTCTTGGGCATCCAAAGAGTATTACAAAACCATGATGCTGATGAGTTTGGAGTAGCTAAATTTAAACCATGTGAGTGGTTTTCGCTGGAATGCTCAGGGCTGAGAGAGCCAGGGTGTGTCAGGGACTGGGGGAGGAGGGGCTTCAGCCCTCAGCCCCTCCAGACCCTTCTCAAAAGGGAGCATCCTCCAGAGACAGAAGAGAACAACGCTGTGTTCCCCTCACCCACGGTGCTTCTCAGCCCCATGATCACAGAA
Organism: Eidolon dupreanum; assembly: GCA_028627145.1. Taxonomy (NCBI): domain Eukaryota; kingdom Metazoa; phylum Chordata; class Mammalia; order Chiroptera; family Pteropodidae; genus Eidolon; species Eidolon dupreanum. The sequence continues at coordinate 18,686,651 of CM053504.1, read as the reverse complement.
GAAGCCCTAGGAACCCATCTGTGCTTTGCTTAAGTCTGAGGGGCCAGGGACACCTAGGAGGTGTGACAATCCCACGGAACCATCTAAGCACTGTGGGCTGCTGATTAGAGTCCCCTCAGCAGTAGGAGGCACAGGTTCGAGTTCCAGCCTGTCATCAGCAGTCTGTAAGGTCAAAGCCAAATCATTTCCTCTTTCTGGATATCAGTTTCACTATTTCATAGGTGAAGAGAAGGTACAACTGAATTGAATCCATTGCCCAAACCTGGATGTCAAAATGGCATTTTCTGAGGTGCTTTTTAAAAATGTAGATTCCAGGGCCCCACCCTAGACTTACTAAATGTGAGCAAGTTTAGAAGAAGTCAGCTTACTCACTCCAGGACAAGCTCAGGGGAGAGGGTGGCCCTCGCGTGACCTCCAGCCCCAGAATGCTGGAGTCTAAACTGGAGGGGGCTACAATGCTGATTCTGACCTCAAGACTCAACAGTCTGATTCTATAGTTTAGTATACGTGTTCTACACAGCGTTTTCAGTAAGATTCAAATGCTGGGATGTGGAGGTTTCTAAATTCCACAATTCTAAGAGACCAAGATCGTTTCCCACCTTGTAGTCCCCTGGCCATGTTCTTTCCCTCAGAGGAACTGGTCAATTGTCCCCAGCTGAGGTCTGCAGACGAAAACTATTCTTTAGGAGATAGAGTCTCTTCAGGGGCTAAGCCCATGCCTTCCCCTCCAGCTCCTTCCTATTCCTTTCAAGTCCCAGCCTCTTGCACATTTCTCCTGAAGACTGAGACGTTTCACTGGAAAGGAGAGCCTGCTATGTAACTAACTGCCCCTTACAGGAGAAGCTCAGAGAGAAGCTCAGAAGCTGGCCCAGGTCACCCAGCCAGAGAGAGCTGTGAGCAGAGCCCAGCGGGAGGTTCCGGCTGCCTGCCTCTCAGATGCTATTCCAGTGCGAGAGGACAAAGGTTTGGCCCGAGTAGAGCGGACCCTGCCCAACTCTTCCCTCCCCGACCTCAGCGGGGCCTCACCGGAGCCCCCTTCGCAGCCCTTTCCCCACCCTGCGCTCACTAGGTCTCCATCCATCCTAGCAGGACTCCAAGGCCCTTATGTGGTTCCGGCCTCTTATCACTAGAGGGCGCCGCTCACCCAGAAACAGGGCAACAGCTCAGATAGTACTGGACGCTTTTCTGAAAGCCAGGGACCTGTTACTCTTCTCTCCTAGCAGGACCTGGAAGGGGTGGGGAGGCTGCCTCCTGCCTCAGGCTAAAAGACATAAGCTGTGATGGTGGCTTGGCTGAATGGCATCAGAGGACCTGAGCCCAACATTCCACAGCCAGTTATCATGACTGTGCCAGGTCCTGACCTCCTGCCAAGACATCATGGGCAGGGAACATAATTTCTCCATTAACAGGAAAATTTCAAACCACCTTATGTGGTCTTTCTGACTAAGAAAATATGCATTCTTATAATAACAAAAATAATGGTGATCATGATATTGATTAATAACAATGTCGTATATGAATTAAGCACCTACTATGTGCCAGATAATGCTAAACGCTTTAGAGGCAGTATTTCATTTCCTTTGCTTTTCTCTACTCAATATAACTCCTATTTTGCTGACTTCCTTTCATGTGCGAACATTTTCACATCCTTTTCTCCCATCACCCTCACAGAAACCCTGCAAGCTAACTTATAGAGGAGAGAACTGAGGCTCAAGTTAACGTCATTCGAAATTCATCAATCTCAATTCCCCAATCATTCAATAAATATACAAAGTGCCTGCTGTGTGCCTGGTACTGTGCTGAGTACTGGTGACAGAGACCCAGGCTTTGTCCCTGGAGCTTGCAGTCTATAGACGAGTTGGTTACCATGATGTGATAAGGCCTTCCACAGGGGTCAGGATCTTGGCAGAGGAACAGCACATCCATCGACAGCCCACGGCCAGATACCCAGGCTGACAACTGAAAAATGAGGAGGCTTTAATGAGATGGGTGGGGAGGGGTCTCAGCTATAGACACAGAATTGCAAAGTCCTGGAAAAGCAGCTCATGAGGGTGCTAACTCCAGAATTTCCAAGCCTCCTGGGCTGCCAGATTCTGGAACACAGGGACTCACCTCTGGGGACTGATGGCTCCCCTACCTCCACCTCACTCTTCATCACTCCCAGCCTCACCTATAGTCTTGCATGCAACCTGCCTCAAACAAGGTAGAATAGATAGGCCAGCCAGACCTGCAACTAAAGAAGCCATGTCGGTCCTCCAGTTCCAGCTTCTCCAGCCCCCAGCTGTAGAGTTTTCCCAGCTAAGGACCCAGCAAATATAAGTTCGCTCCACTCTGTCCTGTCTGGCATAATAAAATGGTTTTTGCCTTGTGACTCTCCTATTGGGGAGGTTTGTTTTGCAGCTATAGACCATTGGAACAGAGGTCTCTAGGGGTTAGAAGTGGCACCACTCTTCTAGGGTAGAGGGGCAGGAAAGTGGGGCAGGTAAGATCCAGACAGCAAAGACACAAAGCCCATCTCCTAGTCAGGATGCAGTACTCTCTGTGCCTCAGTTTCCTCATTTGTAAAGAGGATAATAAGACTATCCCTCATGGTGTCACTATGAAGTTTAAATAAATACATGAGAAACAGTTTAGATACACAATAAGTGCTCAATAATAGTTTTTATTATTACATATATTTCATGTATTTATTCAACAAACATTTCTTAAGCACTAAGTCTAAGACAGGAATAGTACCAAACACTTTCCATTAAAATCTTAAACCCATCCTCCCCGGAGCCCTCTGAAAGTGCATTTTATTATTATTCCTACTTTTCACAGAAAATTCTGAGGCTCAGAAAGTAAGTACAATAATGAAGTAAGCGGGAACTCAAAACTCTGCAGCCACTCCATGCACAGGTGCCTTCGGGGCTCCTCCCACTCAGCGCAGGGAGATGAGCGTCACGTGGAGGAAACGTACCCAGAGCTCCACTGCTGTCTTCCACGCAGTATTTGAAAAGGAATCTCCAAATGGTTTCTACACATCGGAAAAGATGGCCAGCTTCACTCAAACTAAATGATAATAATGTCACCCAGAATTACCATTTTTCACCTACCTGATTGGCAAGGAGCCAAAATTTCAAACCAGAGGGACTCAGCCGAGCTGTAGGTGAGCTGGCGCTCTCTCCTACCTTCCTAGGGGAAGGGACATGACCCAGCCTTTATGGAAGGCTAGTTGGCAACATTTATCAAAGTTACAGTGCACGTGTTTCCTGACCAGCTATCCACTTCTAGGGATTTATCCCCTATTTAGCTTCTCCCATTTATGAGATGACAAGTATACATGGTACCTGGCTGTTCCCTGTGCATGTGATTACAAAAAACTGAAAACATCCCAAATGTCTATAGGAGATCTGGTTACTTTGATCATCTTATATGTCTCAGCTCTGACTCTTCCTGCTCCTGGGAGCCTTCCTTGGAAAACCCCCAGGTAGGCCAGGTGCCTCTCTCACTACCTCTGCAACGACATGCCTATGTTGTCCCGGACTCTATGTGTCTGTCTCACCCCCTAGACTGGGAGCCCCATGAGGGTAAGGCCTGGGCCTGACTGGTCTCTGGGTCCCAGTGCCCAGCCCCAGTCTGGCACAAGGGTGGGACCCAGTCACTGTTGAATGGTTGAACAATTGGCCCCAAAGTGGCTCTAGGTAAGAGTGATAAATGGTGTTTCCTGGCCAGCAGCAGCCACTGCCCATGCCATCCAATCTGCATCAAATCAGCATCCAGCCACTGCCCCAAGACCACTGCAAACAGCCTCTAGTCTGGTCATCTAACACCCACTTTCCACTCCCCACTCACCCTTCAAAGTCTTGCCCTCACTCTCACACTATAAGGGTGAACTAATAAACCAGTACAACCTCTATCTCTGTGGGAATTTGGAAAGAGCTATCAGATTTACCAATACATATATTGTTTTCTTAAATATCAGGTTAATTGAAATATGAGTTACTACAGTAAATAAAATTTATCCCTTTAAGATGTAAAGTAGGTCATTGCATTTTGACAAACATATACAATAGGGTAAACACCATCACAATCATGATCTAGAACAGTTACAGCGCCCTCAAAAGTTTTCATGCCCCTTGGCAGTTGATCTCATCTCCCTCCTCCCTCTGGCAAACACTAACGGGTTGCTTTCTGCCATGTGGCTTTGCTTCTTCCAGAAGGTGATATAGGTGGAATATACAGGATGCAGCCTTTTGAGTCTGGCTTCTTTCACTCTACATTGTGCCTTCAAGATGCTTCTGTATTTTTGTGTGTATCTATAGTTGATTCTTTTTTATTGTCAAATAGCATTCCAACATTTATCCATTCACTTGTTGGATGACTATTGTTTCCAGTTTTTGATAATCATGAGAAAAGCTGCTATGGACATTTGTGTACAGTTTTTCACAATTTTCACTGCTCTTGGGTAAATAAATAACAGGATATGTATAATTTTATTTAAAAAATGACCAGTTTGCTTTCCCCTGTTTCAGTTGCTATGTCCCCTCACCATCATTTGGTATTATCAGTTATTTTTAGTTAGGCATTCTAATAGTGTGTAGTGCTATCTCACTGTAGCTCTAATTAGCATTTGCAGACAATATTGAGTAGCTTTTCATGTGCTTATTTGCCATCAATATCTATATTTTAGCGAAGTATCATTTTAAATCTTTCATCCATTTTCATTGGATTATTTTTCTTATTATTGAATTATGAAATTTCTTTAAATACACTCTGGATGCCAGCCTTTGATCAGATATGACTTTTGCAAGTATTTTCTCCCAGTCTGTGCCTTGTCTTTTCATTTTCTTAGTCATTAGGAGAGTTTTTAATTCCGATTCAGTCAAATCTATCATTTATTTTCCTCTATGATTCATACTTTTGTGTCTTGTCTGAAAAATCTTCGCCTGACCAAAGGTTAGAAAGATTTTCTCCTAAGTTTTATCTGTATGTCTTATAGGTTTAGGTTTGACATTTAGATTATGGTCCATTTCAAGTTAATTTTTGCATATTGTGTGAGGTATGGGTTCAAGTATTTTTTTCACATATTGATGTAGAAGGCAATTTCACCTCTAGAAAATTATCCTATTTATATCCTCCCACATATGTACAAAATGGATATTCATTGCAACCTTAACTGAAAAAGTAAAACATTAGAAACAGCCTAAGTGCCAGCACTAGAAGACTGATTAAGTACATGTGGGCCCATCCACGCAGTGAAAACACTGCGCAGACGCAGAGCTGACACCAGCCACCGGCACCGGACAACTGAAGGGGTTATGCACTGTCTGGTCAGTGTCCACGCTGAACAGCTGTGTGATGTTTTGAATGTCATATATTTCAGGTGTCAAAAAGAATCAGGTGCTCTTTATGGAAAGATCTCTAAAGTGTGTTGTTAAATAATAAAAGGACAGTGCAGAATAGTGCGTGAAGTTTGCCATCACTGGGTAAAAAACTACGTGGATTTCCTTGCATGTGGTGACAGAGGTTGCCTCAGAGAAGGGGGCTCTGGGTGTCTGGAGGACAGGAGTGAGAGAGAGACTCACTTTCACTATCCCCTCTTTTGTACCTTTGACATTTTGTGCTATGGATATGTATTATGCATTCAGACAATAAATACAGAGAAAATTAAAGCAAACAAACAAAAAAGTTCTATTTCCGTAGGGGCTCCTGGGAAATTCCGTCCTGCACACGCAGCCCTCCGCAGTTTGAGAGACCTTCTCGGGTTCCTCCCCAGGCTTCCCAGCACACAACAGTCCTGCCAAGCCAGCTTGATGGAGAGTGCCTGTTTCTCAGATGGGGAAACTGAGGCTCTGAGCAAGGCCGACGTGCTCGAGGTCACCTGGCCCAAATCCAGGTACCTTCTCAGGTATCTACTAGGACCAGAGGAGTTGAGGGGTTGAGAGCCAGGGAAGGGGCCTGCAGTCTTGCCCTGCTGGGACCCAGGCTGAGTCACTTAAGGTACCGTGAGCCCATCTGGAAGCTATCGCTGCCCCCGCCCCCGCCCCCGAAGGCTGTGGAGGAGGGGTGTGTGGGTGGGAGTCCTGACTCTGTGTAGGTCTGTTTTTCATCAAGGCTCATGCTCTAGACCAGGCTCCAGCCCTGAAATCCCATTTCCCAGCCAGGCCAAGCCACCCTCACACCAGCCACCCTCCCCACTGGGACCTGAACATGTCAGGAGAATATGTCAGGGGAACAGACCTGAGATCCAGGCTGGAATGTGCCTTTACCTCTCAGAACTTCAATTATAAGGATTAAATAAACTAATTCATGCAAAACACTCAGCACCGTCAGTGTTCAACAAACAACAGCTATTCCTGTCTCTCTCCTAATAGCCTACTCTTTCTCATTATCATACTGTAGGTGCCCAAGTAATAATGCCAACAGTTAACATGCCCAGCACTGTTTAAGCACTGAATACATATTAACTCATCCAAACATCCTAACAGCCTTCTGAGCTAAATGCACCTACTTAGCTCAGCTTTTCTGATGACCCAGCTGAGGCTCAGAGATGCTGAATAACTTGCCCAAAGTCACACAGCTAGCAAAGGACATAGTCAGGATTCGAACCTGGGCCACCTGGCTCCAGAACCCCAACTCCAAAGCTCTCCCTGCATTGCCTCAGTTGACCCGAACCTCTTCCCCATTGATCCTTGATTCCTGCAGGTGCCCGTGGCATTGTCCCCTGAGACAGATCTCAACCAGTGTTGGTTGGCTGAGAAACAAACACCAACAGCACAGCTAGGAGACTTAGCTCCCTAGTCACCATGAATGGGACAAGAAAACTAGATAGGCAAGCAGGCTAGGGACTGCCAGGATGGAGGATTGGGGTAACAGGTACCCTCAAACAAGAGCTGGCGGCACTGAGTGTGCAGGTTTAGAACAGCCTGCTGGGGAGGTGGGATTTGACAACACCGCCACACAGGAAGAGCACTTACCCACCATCGGTCTCACGTGCAGGGATCTGCCTTAGAGAGACAGTGGCTTTCCCTACAGCCCTGTTAGTAACAGAAGAAACTGGCCACCCCAGAGGTCCATCAAGGGCCCTGGCTCCACAGACAGGGTGGCCCAGCCAGGAGATGGTAAATTATGTAGTGATGAAAAAGCCTGAGGCAGGACTCATGAGCCGATGGGGCTCCAGCCGGGCTCCAGCCAGACCCCACTATGCAGAGGACAAAGGGAGCTGCAGGGCCACTTGTGCAGGGGCACCCTGGGGAGCTGTCTGTGCGTAGAGAGCCCAGGGAGGGGCTGGAAGGGAGCCCAGACACAATTTTAACTCTAGATTTTCTTTCACTGAATCAGTGATTGTTTTATCAGAATAAGAAAAGAAAGCAGCACACAGCACTGTGCCTAGCACATGGAGGGGGCGCACCTGAAATTGATAGAGGCATTTTGAACTCCTGTGACTGCTTGGTGCCAGCGTAGCACTCTGAGGGCGCAGTCAGGGACCCCTTCCCTGGGCTGTGACATCAAGTGCCTGACTGAGGGCAGTTTCAGAGGGGGAACCTGAGATGAAGGAACAGTGGGAGCCTGAGAGCTAAAGTCTTACAGAGGATTTATCAAGCGTCTGTAGTGGGCCAGGCACCGTTCTAAACACAAAATCTTCCCTTATCATCCCCATGATGCAGATGAGAAAACTGATGCCTGGGATGTGACCAGGGGTCTCCCACCCCATCCTCCACTCATGTTTCTCTCACACAGCCTGAGCACTGTAGCAAGAGCCTGAAACCCAGCTTGTGATTCCCTCTGGCTTCTGCTCCCTCATCCCGGAATCCCGTCCAGTGTTGACTAAGGGCAGCCAGCAGCCATGTGCACTCAGCCAAGAAGGCTGAAAGCCATTAGGGCTTAGCCATGTTTCTTGGACAGAGGCGCCTTCTGCATTTTAATCAAACGGGGCAGGAAAAAAGCAGCCCAAGTTACTGCTCTCCAGTGGGGCTGTGGCAGGACTGGGGGAGAAGGGGCATCCTCTCAGGAAAGGGGTTCTGAAGTGCTGGGGGACGGGCCTGGAACCAGCATGGGCAGGGAAGCATAAAGAGTGTGGGGGAACCCTGTCCCCTGGCACCTGATGCAGACCCGTCCTCTTGGAGGTAGCAAATAAATGCTTGAGGCTCCACTTCCTCCTTCATTCCTTCCTCCTTCCTCTAGTGTCTCTCTCTCTCTCTCTCTCTCTCTCTCTCTCTCTCTCTCTCTCTCTCTCTCTCTCTCATTTCTCTCTCTCTCAAAAATAAAAATAAAAATACATTTAGACCTCAGGGATGATTTCTGGTCCTGGCTTCTCCACCTGGTAGACATGATCTTTTAGAGGGGAGTAAAGCTTGGGTTCCTGCAGAAGGGAGTGGGACAAGATCTTCAAGGCTGGAGCAAGAAGGGCGAAGTGGGGTCCATCTTGAGGAGGGGAGCTAAGCCCCATTCCCCACCTCCACTCTGGACAGAGGATCAGCAGGCAGGTTGACACTGCCCCTCAACACTGGCAGAGGGGTGGAAGAACAGGCAACAACCAAACCAATCTGAAAGCCAGAAAAGACCTCAGGAATCTGCAACAATAACAATAGCAATCGAATGGTAAAATAATAATAATAACAGTAATTCCTAGCAGTTACTGAGTACTGGTCACTGTACATGTAATTCTCACCATAACCCTGGGGACTGGACCATCCCCATTGTGCCAATATGCAGATGAGGAAATCAAGGCACAGGGAGATCAAATAACTTGTCAAACAGCTGGAAAACAATGGAGCCAGACCAGCACCCCCTCCTCAAATAGAGGAAAAAGAGAGGCATAGAGATAGATGGACAGTGGCCAGCCCCAGGTCACACAGCAAGTTGGAGGCAGGGCAGGGGCTGTGAGGGCCTTGCCTCCCAGGGCCGTCTGTCCCTTTCCTCCGTAATGCCACAGGCTCTTCAGGCTCCAGGAATGTGCCATGTCATTCCAAGGGCCTGTGGATTCAAGCTTGGGCCTCATTCTCCCAAGGGATCCAGCCTCTACTTGTGCCAAGAAGCGGGGTGAGAGAGAGAGAGAGAGAGAGAGAGAGAGAGAGAGAGAGAGAGAATGAGAATTAGTTCAGGTGGAGGGAGGAGGTAAATTTGGACTGAGACCCCTGTCTTCTCTCCTGCTCAGTTTTGCAATATACCACAGAAACAAGGCCCAGTGTCCAAGAACAGCAAATCAGTTAAGAAAATCCCAGCAGGGCCCCAGCAGAGGCTTTTGCCACCATTAAACATGTGTTTCTAGCAGACTCTCCTGCTGAGAAAAGTAATTCATAATATAGTGTGAACTAGAAAAATCAGGCTATAAAATGCATGTACTGTTTCACAGCCATCGAATTGCCACCAAAGGAAAGCGAACAATACCAGGGACTGCAGGACATGGAACAATGGAAATGCAGTGCTCTGATGGTGGGAGGTAACTGGTCACTTGGAAGCACAACTGGGCAGGCTCCTCAGCCTGGCATGACCCATACTCCACGTCCCAGGAGGACTGCTCCTCCATTTAGTACCCAAGGGAAAACTCTGGATATGGGCACAAGGGCACATGTATAAGACAGCCACAGCAGCCTTGTTAGGAATAATAGAAGAAGGGAAGCAGGGCAAACATCCGTCCTCTGGGGACTGGATAAAGAGTGGTACAGGAGGCAATGCTGCACAGCAGTGAAAAGAAAATGACCTTTGTCACAAAATCTATATATGGAATTTGGATAAATCTGAAAAACATTCTGCACAAGCAGGACATTGCTTACAGCTTAATGGCATATATTTAAGTAAACACAAAAATAATATGTTATTTATCAAAACATACATATATATATAGGCCTATGGCAGGAAGGGAGAGAAAATGAGACTGGAAAGGAAGATGTGAGAGATGCCAATCTTAGTTCTATTAATATTTCATGTCTTTAAAAATCTGGGACAAATTTACAAAATGTTAACATGCAAAATGTTGACATGTGCTCATTTGGAGTGATGGGTATATGAGGTTATATTATATTATCCTGTGCACTTTTCTGTTGCCTTTTCTTCAAAAGGTAAATCTGAAATAAGTAAAAATTTTTAAGTTTAGAGGACATTCTTTCAGTTTTTCTAGAAAACCCACCCCAAAATATATGCATCTGTGTAGAGAGGGAAGTGATTGGGAAGAAAATACTCCAAAATATTAGCTGTGGATTTTGCCTCCAGCTGATGAGAGCATAAGCAATATTTATTTTTTCCCTGTTGCTAATGTATCTTTTCTGACTTTTCTATGAGGGGCATGCTATGCTTGTTTAATAAAAACAAACAAAATAAAGAGGGGCCTGTTAGTCTTTTGGGCCTCCATGAGGTCCCAGGTTCCAAAATAGATCTGTCCTCCGACCTGGCAGGTTTATTCTTCATGTTCTGGAATGAGTGCCAGATGTGAACTCGGAGTCAGCTGAGCTCCCGAAGCCTGAGAAAGGATGGGCATGGTTGGTGGCTCAAGCTGAGCAGTACAGCAAAGGGCGCATGCTCTCCACCCTGGTTCCCTCAGCCTCTGGAGCAGCAGAATGTGAACCCACCCATTTTTCAGAGGGGAAGCTGAGGCCAGGGTGGATACCCCTGGGAAGGAGCAACAAATGTTGCTAGCAGGGGCAGCTGTGTCCGAGGTCTGTCTGGGAATGCACTGGGTGCTAACATGCTGGGTGACTTTGGACAAGTCCCAGACTGTCTCTGGGCCAATTTCTCTGGCAGCCTCTATGGAAACAACCCCACTTCCTGCTGTACCTTTAGCTATAATTGGAGGACCTGAAGGACATTTTATGCAAAGACATACTAGATCTTTTCAATAATACAGATAATAATAACAGCTACCAACTACTGAGCACTGACATGCTAAATACTTAAATGGCATTTTCTCATTCTCCCCTACTCTGGAAACTGTAATTTCAAGCAATATCTCCCATCCCACATGCTCTTCTGAAACCTTGCAACTTCTCATTAAGAGGTAGTTTATTCTTCCTCCTGAACTTGGGTGGGACTTTGTGACTGCCTCTATGAATAAGATGTAGAAGAGTTGACCCTGTGTAACTCTTGAGGGTAGGTCATAAAAGGTCATATGCCTTTTGCTGGACTCTCTGGAGATGCTCACCCTTGGAATGCAGCCACCATGTCATGAGGAAGCCATGGCCACATGAAGAGGCCATATGTAGTCACTCTGGCTGACAGCCCCAGCCGAAGTCTCAGGTATGTGAATGGATGAGCTTTCGAATGGTTCTAGGCTCTCTAGCCTGAAAGCTGTTCCAGTTGACGCCAAATGGAACCGAGTCAAACCATGCTCACTGAACCTGACCAAAATTGCATGTTTATGGGTAAAATAGGTGTTGCCAATGTTTTAAACCACTAAGTGTTGTAGTACCTTATTACACAGCTCTGGTAACTGAAAGACCCTCCCATACACCTTGCTTATGAGAGACTGTTCTCTCCATTTTATAGATGAGGAAACTGAGTCTCATCTACTAAAATGGAATCAAGATTCAGTGTCAGGAGTGTGGGGCTCTTAATCACTAGACCTGGGTCATAGGAGTGACCTCAAAACTCAGCCTTGGGTCCCTTATGGTCTATCAATTGTGTTGTGTCTCTGGGTTTGAGGTGGAGGAAAATGGAGGAGGGAAACAGTTGACAGACTCTTGTCTAGATGGAAGTGTCATGGAGATAAAATGATTCTTCCTCCACAGAGCCACACCTTAACCTTCTGGGGACACTGACAGATCATTCCCAAGGTTGTCAGCATTCCAGAGCTTCCTGCCAGGACCTGACTACATCAGTGGCCTAGAGAGATGACCAGGTCATGTCCTCTGGGATGTGAACAGCACAGTCAAGAGGTTTTGTATGTGCCTTAAGATGCCCAGCTTGCAACTCTCACTTATCACCTTGGGTATTGAAATGCAGAGAGCTGTAAAAGGAAGGGAGGTATGGTTCTGGAGTGCTGGGTTCTGGAGCTAGGCCAAGAGTGGGAGATTCAGACTGTTGACTTAATCCTCTTCTTTGGATCCAAATACTTAAGAAACTCCAAATTGCCAAGTGACCTCCAGGAATGATCTGTTTTCCCGGACTTTGCTCCTATGAGCAAAAAGATCATTTCTTCCAAGAAAGAAGAAACCTGGAGGCGCATGGCCTGGAACTGTGTAAGGAGAATAGGCTCAGCCACCAGGCTGGCCCTGGAGCCCAACACACTCTTTCCAACTTATTTATCAGCTGGGGATTTAGAGCTAGCAGCCTCTGATTCCAGAGCTGCACCTCCACCTCTTCTCCCAACCATCATCGGCCTCCCCACTCCAGCCAAAGGCGGCCCCAGAACAATCTGCCCCAAGACAGGCAACCTCTCATTACTGTCACAGGGACCTAGCCAGGGCCACCCTAGGGCACAACATCCCCCCCAGCAAGCCCCAAGGGAGAAGGGAGGATGGGAGCTAACTCCCAGCTGTGGCGCCTACTTCCCCCGCCTTGCAAGGATTTTCTGTTTCCTGAAATAAACTGGACTAGCTGCTTCCTCCCCAGCCTCACCCCTCTCCCTGCTCCCTTTGCTCTCTCCAGGGGTCACTTCACTTGTGCTAAAATGGAACCAGAGGGGGAAGGTGGAGGGGGGAGAGAAGGGGAAGGCGTGGGGGGGGGGGTTGAAATTTGAGATCATAGCTTTGGTGGGGGGAAGTTGGAGAGAGAGAGACAGAGACAGAGACAGGAAGAGAGAGGTCAGTTGCGTTTGGTTTTCTGAAGCAGGCAGCATTGGGGGGTGTGGTGTTTGAGTCTGTGAGTGTGTGTGCGCGCGTGTCTGTATGCATTGTTTTCTTTCCTCCCTCTCGCAGAGAGGCCAGGCCCCCACTGGATAATAAAAGGGCTCTAAGGCCTGGGGCAGAGCAAGGCCTGCGCATGAACGAGGCAGGATGGGCAAGAGAGGAAAAAGGAAGGGAAAGGGGGAAGCATAGAGGTGAAAAGGTGTCTAGAGATGGGAGCAGGAGGCAATGGGAGGAGGCTGAGCAGCTGTGGTATCTGGAACAAGTATAAATAGCCGCCTAGCGGTGAGCTTGGCCAAACAGGGGTTTGCAGCTGCAGCAGCTCTGCTGGCAGGCCTGTCCGCTGTTGGCCGCAGTAGTTACATCCTGGGCACGGAGCAGGGTGGTGGGCAGACAAAGCTCCTGCAGGCGCTGACCAGACACCCTCCAACATCACTACACCTCCAGATGCTCTCCTGGACAGCCATGCTGCTGGGCGGACTCCTCATCACTGTGGCCACAGTTACTGTGGCACAGTACAGAGGGCAGGAGGCGGGCGGGCGCCGCCGGGCACACCGAGTCCAGCATGGCCAGTGCAGCTACACCTTCGTGCTACCCGAGCCTGAGTCCTGCCCGCCAGAGCCTGAGACTTTCAGGGGCTCCAACAGCCTGCAGAGGGACTCACCAGCCACTGCATTGAACCTGGGGGACTGGCCCACCCAGCGGGTACAGCAGCTGGAGAAGGTGCTGGAGAACAACACACAGTGGCTGCAGAAGGTAAGCGCTGGGCCTGCGGAGGTGGATAGTGGGCAGTGATTGGCAGTTGGAGCATCCACCCCAGAGGCCTTCCCTCGGCAGAGAGGGCTGAGCTGATGCGACCTTTGTCTCTGAATTGTACAGATTGAGAAAATGAGGCCCGGAGAGGGGCAGGAGTGGGCCTCAGGCCACACAACAAGATCGGGCGGGATGGGAACTGGAAATCTAACTCCCTAACTGCCATTCATTCATTCATCTGATAGAAAATGGTTGAGCGCCACCTTAGGCCAGGCCCTTCCTAGGTGCTGGGGATACAATAGTAAATAGAACAGTAGGTTCTCTTCTGGGCTAGTGGGAGCAAGCATCATAAAGAGATGAATGATAAGAATCTACTAGGTCAAATAGTGAAGCAAAATGAAGGAGGGGAAAAAAGGCAAGGAGTGACCAGCTGGACCTCTCTATCTCTGCCTCTCTCTCTTCCTATCTGTGTCTCTCTGACTCTTGTGAGTCTCTTTCCTAGGGCTCTCACAGTAGCCCTGTGATTTCTAACTGTGTGTATGTCTCTGTCACTCTCTGATTCTCTCTCTTGTCTGGCTGGCATCACCCTGAGCCTCTTCCTCTCACTCTCTCAGGTTCTCCTTTAACCACTAGACCCTCTCTCCCACCCACCTGCCTCTACCTCCCTGGATGTCCACATGCTCTGTCCACACTGGAAGACAAACCAACCAATTGCCAGTGCTCACCCCTCAGCCAGGCTACTTGGCTAGAGCCTTTTTCCCTTCCCCTTCTGTACCCAAAGCTAAGGGGGAGGGTTCAGGGGCTAGGCGGGAGCCTCCCAAACCAGCTCTGCCCCAACCTCTGCTGTTCGCTCCAGGTCCCTGACAGCAAACCTCGGAATAACCTGGCTCCTCAGCCTAGCCTGGCTGGACGTGGGTCAAAAGCACATCCAGTGGGAGCGCAGCATGGGGTTCTGGCCAAGCCTAAGACCCTCCCACACTGGCCCGGGGCTCCCAGCTGTCTTTGCTGCCCCAAGCTGCCTGTAAATTCTTGGCATTTTCAGCCTTTGGTTATCCAAACAAGAAACATTGCCGAACCAAATCTCTTGGGGCTTGATTTCCTAACCCCATAGCTGGCTGCTTTTTGTTTGGGGCTGGGAGATGGGGTGGTGAGAACAGTATCTGCTTCTTGGAGAAATAAGGCTATTTTTCCAAGAAGAGAGCCTAGAAACGGCTGGCACAGATGCCCTCAGCCTAGGGATGGTCCAGGAGCAGCAGCCACAGAGGCTCCTCACGAGGCTTCCTCCAGAGGGACAGGTTTATTTGTTCAAGCATCTTGGCCTAGCCCTACCACGGGGGCAGGGGCATGTGTTTCTGTTTTTTTCCTTCCACACCCCAGAGCTAGGCTGGGCTGGAATGTACACAAACCCTCTCCTTCTCTCTTTGGGCAGGAAATGTGAGAAGACAGGCCCTAGGTCTGTCCCCTGAGCCTGCACCTCTGGCCTCTGAGCGTTTGCCTAACCGCAGAACCAGCTCTGAAATGTCTGGAATGGATCCTGGAACCCGCTGTAGAATCTGAGGTGGGCTGAGCTGGCAACAAGGGGTCATGTCCCAGTGGTGCCACCGACTAGCTGTGGGGCCCTGGGCAGCCACCTGCATCATTTCGTTCTTCTGCCTCCCAGAGAGAGCAAAAGATAAAGATAACCAGGATGTACTGAGCACTTACTGTGTGCCAGACACTGTCCTTTGTGCCTTGAGGGTATTATCACATTTAATTCTTACAATAAGCCTATGAAGCAATATTGTTTGCCCATTAATGGATGGGGAAACTGAGGCATCAAGTGGTGAGGTGACTTACCCAAGACCACATGGCCAGGAAAGATGAAATCAGAGTCACACTCAAATACAGCAGACACACTCTCACCTCAGAGCCTTTGCGCTTGCCTTTCCCTCTGTCGGGAGTTTCTTTCCTCTGACTTTCCCACAGCTGGCTCCTTCTCATCCTCTCAGCTCAGATGGCCCCCTCTGGTGAGGGTTTTCCTATCACTCTGACTAAACTTGCCCTTGACCCCGCTCATTACCCTATCTTATTTTTTTTCATAGCACTCATCACTATTGGAATTTAACTGGTGGATTTAGTGGAAGTGCATTGGAATCAGAAAACTTTGCAATTTTGTTTATTCCTAATTCCCTAGTACCTAGGACAGCACCTAGGCCATAGTAAGTGCTCGAGAAATAATTCTTGAGTCAATACTTGAATGAAGCACAGAGGGTGAGAGATTAGATTGAGGAAACATTTATTATGATGACATATATTTATATCTGGGATGCTTCATAAAACCTTGTGTTAGTGGGTTTGTTTTTTATTGCATTTTATTCCAAACAGAGTGAATTTCACCCTTTAACATATAGTTCTATGAGTTTTGACAAATGTATACAATCCTGTAACCACCGTTACAATCACGATATTGAACATTGCCAACAACCCCCACATTCTCATGTCCTTTTATAATCAGTCCCCACCCTTCCCCTGGCCCAGCCCCCAGCAACCACAGATTCTGACTTTTCCAGAAAGTCATGTAAATGAATCCTACAGGATATAGCCTTTTGAGGCTTGCTTTTTTCATATAGCATAATACATCTGAGATTCATCTATGTTGCTGCCTGTGTCAGTAGTTTGTTCCTTTTTATTGCTGAGTAGAGTCCATTGGATGGATAGACCAAAGTTGTTTATCTGTTCGCCAGTTGAAGTTTTTTTTTAATTAAATAAGAGAAGAAGTGGGTTTAAGAAGAGCTCCTTGGCTACTAAGACTGCTCATCCATAGATGTTCATCTGTTGTCTTTCTGAAATACCTTTCTTCCTTCCCCATCTCCTGGCTGTCAAAACTCCTTCTCTTTCCTTCAAGGCCCTTTTCAAATGCCCTCTCCACAACAAAGAGTAGGGTTTACTGCTCAGATGTCACAGATTGGTAAATGAGACTCAAAGAAATGTAGCCCTCAACCACTAGCGGCCCACAGCTAGAGTGGAATAGAGCCAGAACTCAAACCCAGGGCTAAGGGGAAAGCGGAGCAGCCCAAAGGCCAAAGATCAGTATCTTTGCAGGTTGGAAGGGTAGGGTACTGGGAGGCCAGAACCCCATTACTTATCTCAGCCCTGATAATTTACCAGCATGAGGGTGACAGAAAGAGCAGGTTCAATGGAGGGGGAGGAGAAGCTGTGGCAGATCCCAACCCTGGTCGGTTTCTCCATTGGGATTCTTCCCCTACCCTTCTAACTGGCTCTTCAGTTAGACTCCACCCCCACCACACAGACCATTAGTCACCAGAGCCCCAGCCTGGCCATACTGGGCCCATCTGGTCTGGATTACCCATCCCAGGAACCATGGTAGTAGGCGGGTGTAGCAAATTGGGTGATGGGCCCCAGCTGTGGGTGGCCTTTGCCCCACCCAGCCACTTGCAGCCACAAGACAAGAGACCAATGAGGGTGCTGAGGGAGTGACCGTGTCACTCAAAATGACCCCAAGCTACCCTGAGGGCCCATCCAGCTCACAAACCTAAGGAAGCCCCTGAGCAAGGAGTGTTAGAACCTAGCATACCTGGTTGGGACCTTGGGCAAGTCTTCTAGGCCTCCGTTTGTCCATTTGCAAATGAGAGGCCCAGAGGAGATACCTGAGAAGGGCTCACTGCAGAAGCTCGGGGCCTGGGAGTCTGCATTTGAAACCAAGTCCCAGGAGGTTCATGATTCATGGGAAAGTGCAGGAGTGGCCTCAGTATATCTCTGCTTACCTTTCTCCACCCTGGTGCATGCTGGCCAACCACATGTTAGAATCCTGGGGAGCTGACAGAGGAATGGTGAGGAAGAGTCTGACCAGTGGGGGTGATGGTAACATAGCCCAGGGCGGAGGGAAATGAACTGAATCAAAACTCCCATTGGAATCATACTGGCCAGAACTTAATAGTGGATTGAGCAGCAGGTGAGAAAAATAACAGTCAAAGATAAGGTCTGGGTTTGGGGCTTAAGAACTGGATAGAGCCATTTACTGAGAGGAGAAAGACTGAGGGAGAATGGGATGGAGATGCAAAGACCAGGGCGGTGGGAGCTGGGGAATCAAGGATTCCATGTTGGAAGCTTTTGCTTGAGACATTTATTGGAAACCCATTTGGAGGTACCCAGTGGGTGGGACATTTAGAGGAGAATTCCAGGTGGGAGACGGAGATGGCACCATCAGCATGGAAAGGAGTGTGAAAGTCCTAGGAACACCTGTGGGGGGCCCCCATGCATTTTGGGCTTCAGACATTTGATATCTGATCCTGGGCAAAGCTCTTGGATCTCTTTACAGAATAATGCTTTTAAATACCAAAACATAAATGCATAAAAACACCCAGTGATATTGCAATCATAATCAAAATATTAAAATTAAATCTGTTTTTTAGCTGTATCATTATCTAGTGGTGGGTTTGAGAATGTTCATACTTCCAAAGTCATAATGAGCAAAAACAGTATTTTAAGACACTATAACACTTGTGTTATGATATGGAATTATGTGAGATTTCTAGTTGGTAATGAAGTCACAGGATGGGCGAATAGTGCTTTGGTTTTTGGCCTGTGCTCATAATTCAAGGAAATGCCAAACTTTAATTACAGATGAGTGAACAGAAGATATAATTTTTTCCTCACCCAAGTTCATGGACCCCCTGAATTCTCTTCACACACCCTATGGTCCCCCATAAGGACCCTTGACCTAGGGAAAGAATGTACAGAAATGAGGGACCAGGACTGGGCCATGACAGCCCCCACTGTGTAGGAGCCTGGTTAAGGAGGACTCAGAGAGGAAGCAACAGGGGAGAGAGGAGAAAAACTAAGAGAAGGTGCACCTGGAAATGCTTCCAGAAAGAGGGAGTGGCCATCTGTCTTGACTGCTGCTAAGATGGAGAGTGAGATGAGTACACAGAAGTGTCCCTTGGCCTGGCTTATCAAGGAGTGAAGGGGCTCCTGGAGCTGGAGAGACAGACCAACAGGGTGCACAGGATTTGATGGGATGGGTTATATTTTTTTCCTGAGCGTGAAAAATACACAGCTTTCATTATATTATTATTTATGCTTTTTTTGTATGTGTGAAGTACACCATAATAATGTTATTAAATTTTCTTTAATGTGAGGGTGGGGATGGAAGTGAGAAGATGGAGGCAACTTGTTCAAGAATTTGTATTGTTGAGGGGAAGCATAGAAATTGGAGATGCCCCTGGAGGGGGCTGTGGGGTCAAGGGTAATTTTTCTTTTTTAGTTGTAAGCTATTGGAGCATGTTTGCATTATTACAGGGGACAATGGGTGGGGGGCTGAGGATGCAGGAGAAGAAAGAAAGGGCCACAGGGACAGAGGCTTGAGATGCTTGAATGTGCTTGTGCCCCTGGTCCTAGGTCCCCTTTTTGACCTCTACACCCGAGGTTCTCATTACTTATTTGAGCACTAGATTCACCCGGAGGGCTGGGCACCACCCCTGAGTTTCTGATTCAGTAGGTCTAGGGAGAGACCTAGAAATGTGCATTTCTAACAAGCTCCTGGTGATGCTGCGCCCAGGATCACACTTTGAGAACCACTGCTTTAATAGATACCAGCATCCTTCACATGCACCCCCTTCAGGATTTGACCTTGCACTACAATGGGAAGTGCCCCTTCAAAAGCACTCTGGGGTGGAAGGGGTGGAAGCAGACAGCTGAGATGGAAGAGAGGAGAGCAGACACAGAAGGAAGTAGACAGAGCCTGGCCCCTCAGCCAAAGGGAGCACTGGTCTGCCTTATGGGACCTCCTGGAAGACTGAGCAAGAGGGCAAGAGAAAAAGCTAGGGCCAGGGGGTAGAGGTGGTGGTGACAGGCCAGCATGTGTACAGAATGGAGAGGCAGTGGAGGAGGGGCACTGAGCCCTGAGAACACACTGTTCACCTTTGCAATTTGATCCTGGTCCCACTGCCAGACCAGCTTCTCCTGCTCTTGGGAAAAAAAGCAGCCCTGTCAAATAAATAAACATTAGCTTATAGAGTCCCAGAATATTAGAGCTGGGAGAACCCCTTGGAGACTGACCAGATCAGCCCTGTTTTGCAGATGGAGAGGGCCAGAAAAAGAAAAAGTCCAGCTTGGCAGATGGACCTGCAAACTCTTATACTGAGAAAGATATGTCGCCACACTCAGCTGCTGGCTCTCCTCTAGGAAGCTGGGTAATGGGCATGAATTTGGGGGTTATGCTCTGACCATTTGCTGTTCCCCTTTTTCCATTAGTTCACTGAATGCATTTCTATTGAGCACCCACTGTGATTTAAGCATTGTGCTAGACATGGACATAAAGTGGTGAGCAAGACCGAGTCACTGGTTTCATGGATCTGACATTGCAAGGAAAAAACAGACAATTGACAGATAAATATGCAATATAAAGTCAGGGATTGATAAGTGGTAGGAAAAGACCTGAAGTGAAGTGAGAGAGTAAGCCATGCCAATGGGGATGGTGAGGAGGCACAAGGAATAGCATGTGCAAAGGCCCTGAGGTATGTATATGCTTGCTGTGTTGGAGGGATGTCATAGAGGCCAATGCCTTTGGAGCAGAGTGAGGAAGAGATGACAAGGAAAGGAAATCAGGAGAGAAAGGATATGATTTGACTTAGGTTTAACAGGATCCCCCTGGCTGCTGAGTGGAAGATGCACTGGGCAGAGAGGAACAGGAGTGTAGGCAGAGAGGCCAGGGAGAAAGCTACTGGAATAGTCCATACAAGTGGTGATGGTGGCTTGGCCTGGAAGGGAGGCCTCTCCTGGTTGTTCTATGTCCTTCATGGAGACACATGGAAGGGACAGGAGCTTTCCCCCAGCCCCCACCCATAACCTTAGCCCACGGTCTCCCCACAGCTAGAAAGGTACATCCAGATGAACTTGAGGTCGGAGCTGGCGCAGGTACAGCAGCACATGGTCCAGAACCAGACGGCCACCATGCTGGAGCTAGGCACCAGCCTCTTGAACCAGACCACCACTCAGACCCGCAAGCTGACCGATTTGGAGGCCCAGGTACCAGAGGGTGATCACGTGAAATGGAGGGACTGTGGCCGGCTGGGCTGTCTCATAGCCCAGGTCATCTTCCCTTGACCTCTGTCCCTGCGTAAGGTCATGGCTTCCTCTGAGCCTGTATCCCCCTGGGTCCCCTCCCTGATGACCCTGTCACTGGGCCAGAGTGGGAGCTGTGAAGAGCAAGGGAAGTAGAAATGTACCCATCTAGACAACAGAGCTGATGAAACTTGTTGATGGATTGGATGTGGGGGTCAAGGGTGACTTTTCCTAGAGCCTGAACAGCAGGAGGAATGGAAATGCCAAGTTCAGTGATGGGAAGAGCAAATTTAGGAAGGCAATCATAAGCTCAGTTTAGGGCCTGTGAGTGAGTGAGTGAGTGAGTGAGTGAGTGAATGAATGAATGAGCAACCACAGGAACTAACTACTGGGAGGGTAGAAACAGGTCAGCATGTTTCTGAAATGGCAGAGCTTGTGGGCAGGTGGGCAGCTACTGAGCAGGGCTCTTTCAGGGTTTACATAGCCCCCACCCCTTCCTACTTTCTGAGACAGGTCCTGAACCAGACGTCACGAATGGAGATCCAGCTGCTGGAGACCTCTCTGTCTACCAACAAGCTGGAGAAGCAGCTGCTGCTGCAGGGCCATGAGCTCCACCAGCTGCAGGGCCACAACAGGTAGGCCAGTACTGGCACCTTGACACTGGGCTGAGACAGGGGCCAGGGCCAGGCTGGGACCTGAGTAAGCATAAGAGCCAGGGCCGGGATGGGGCCAGGGTGGGAATCTGGATATGGGCTAGTGCCTGGGACAGGGGCTGATACAGAGCTAGAGGCCTGAATTAGGACTGGAGTGAGGAAACATTTGTGGACTAGGGCTGGAGCTAAAGCTGGGACTAGGCCAGGGCAGGGATAAAAACTAAAATCAGGGTTGGAGACCACTGAAGCTTAGACTGAAAGTGAACACTGGGCTGGGCTGAGGCTGGGGATGGGGGCCAGGCAGGCACAGGGCCTGGCTACCCAGCACTACCTAGGGAGGAGGCATTTTCCCAGGGATCAGCCACCCCATTTTTTCCTTCCCCTTTCCTTCCTTTCTTCTTTTTTCCTTCCTTCCTCTTTTTTTTGTTTGTTTTTTTCTGCATTTATTTATTTTATAAATTTTAACAGATTTATTGAGCTACAAGTTACATAGCATACAATTCGCCCTATAAATTTTAATTTGATTTACTTATTTGTAAATAAATAAATCTGATCTCATCCACCAATTTTCCTTCCCAGAAGTAATTACAGTTACCAATTTCTTGTCTGCACTGGTGGAGAGTCTTTGCATGTATAAGCAAATACACATGAGAAGAACACCCTTTAAATTACAAAGGAAGAAAGGGTCATTGATATAGCTAAAGCAGAAAAACAGACATCGGAGGCTGATTTCATCTCACATTCAAGCTCAGTGGAGAAAATACTCCCAAAGCCAAAGGAGGCAAAACCCCAACATGGAGGCAGCCACAGGCTTGTGTACAGGGTGAGATGTTCTTGTTGTTCATGTGCTGGGTCAAGTAAGGCTACAGGGATCACCCAGCCCCTTCGGATCGGGGTGCAGTTCATGATAGTTTGTCACCTTCTCATTCTTATCCCCAAGGTAGGGGAGAACAAGGACTGGGACACTTTCCATCATGCTGAATTGGCACCAAGCGCCTAGAAATCAGTGAAGATGTAGGATGTCATCAGTAAGTTCTTGGCCCATGGAGACAGCTAACATTCTAAGATCCGAGTGTGCCCAAATTTTCTCTCTTCTGCAGCATAATTTGGGGTTCAGGGGACATTCTTTCTACTCTGGCTGGACTTACTTTGCTAGTCTGGAGAATGGATCAGCATAATCTTTACATATAGGAAAATCTCTCCCCACTATGCCTTTCCATTAGCCACCATCCATCCACAGCAGAGGTAGCTGCTGTTACTAGTTTTTTCTGTGTCCTTCAGTCAAATTAACTAACAATATTTTGGGGGAAAAAAAAATGGGGGGAATTCGTGTTTGAGCTCTTACCCTGTGTCAAGGCACTATTATAGACACAGGGGTAACAGAAGTGAAAAAATAGACAAAAATCCCTGTTCTGGTGGAGATGACATTCTATAAGCTGATATTCCAAATTTCTTATAAACACGTATGAATAGCCCCTTTTTGCCCTTTTAAACCCCAAATTTAGTACTCGACTGCACCTTGATTTTTTTTTTCAGTCATCCTGGAAATGGTTCTACAAGTGCATAACACCCTTGCTCATTCTCTTCCCCAAATGCATAATGTTTGCTGTATGGCTGTCCATGCATTTATTTCTGCATCTCCAATTAATGGGTATTGAGGTTGTTTCCAGTTTTTTACTGTTGCAACCAATAATATGATGAATGATGTTCCATGTCTCATTGTACACACATGCGAGCAAATCTATGGGATAAAATGCCAAACGTGGAAGAGCTAAGTCAAAAGCTTCTTTCTTTTTAAAATCTCTTCTTTTTCTTTAACTCATTACAAAAATGCCTCATGCTTATTATTTCATCAGACAATAGAGACCTGTATAAAATGAAAGGGAAAGTCAGTCGCCTTTACCTGCCCCCACCTCCATCCACTGAGACCTGCTCTGCAGAAGTAACAACACATAATGGATTTTCTTCCACTTTTTCTACAAACACAGGCACCACCGTGTCCTTCCATGTGTCTTATCATGCCTTTCCCGTAAGTTCACCGGCAGCTCTCTACTTTTACATTAATACCTTTTTTCTTTCACTCTTTTTCATCTTCCCACATGTGGGATTAGACTAGAAGCATTGACGTGCCAGGGTCTTTCCACTCCACGTCCTGGACATCTTTCCAATTCTGTGCAAATGACTCTGCCTCCTTCCTATTCCTGGCCTCAGAACATTTCCAGGGACACCCAACTGAAGATTCAGCTGTTGGGCTTTTAGACTGTTTCGTTTTTACCCTATTACAACTAATCCCCCAATTGGCATTCTTGCCCATGCTCCCTGGAGGCTACCTCCTGAGAGTGGACTGCTGGGTCAAAGGAGGAGCCAAGATGGGATTTGATTATGGCTACCTGGTTGCTGACATGGCCCTCCCACCTCCAGTTCTTGCCTCTACTGGACCAGAATCCACCAGATTCCAGGGCCGAGTCTCTCTTTCTCCACTTCTTGTTCTGTGTCGCGGACTTCTGGACTGTGCAGCCCTGGGCTGGACGTTCTGCCCCTCTGAGCCTCAGCGCCGGTCTGTGTTGTGGAGTAACCCCGGGTGAAAGCGTAGAAGTGTGGCTGCTTTGTGGGACGGTGGGCTTACCTCTGTGCGCCCCGCCCCTCAGCGCGCTGGAGACGAGGGTGCAAGCCCTGGAGACTCAGCAGCAGGCAGAGCGAGCCAGCCTCCGCGGCGAGAAGGAGCGGCTGAGGCGCCTCCTGGGCCGCCAGAGCGGCGCCCTCGCCGGCCTCGAGCGAAGTCTGCGCGCAGCCAGAAGCAACTCCAGTCTCCTGCAGCGCCAGCAGCGCCAGCTGCTGGAGTCTGTGCAGCGCCTGGTGCGAATCGTGGCCCAGGGCCTAGGTGAGCTATCGGAGGGCACGGGATGGGGGCAGGGGAAGACCCTCCCTGTTCTCTCTGGCCCCTGGAAGCCTCCCACCACCTGTGAAATAGAAATAACAACAAACAATAATAATAATGGTAACAACAATAATCCAAACAGGAAACAGTCCAGACTCTTCTTCCTGACTCTATGAGTGACCTTGGGCATGTCCCTATCTGTCTGTTGGCCTGTTTCTCCATCTGTTTAATGGAGGTGATGATAATAACAAGACCACTACTGGCTCAGACTAACAATTTTGGGATCAGGGATCCACCTTCATCTCCACTTGTTTGGGCTGGCCCCAAAACTCCGGTGGGCCTCAGCTTCCCCATCTATAGAAAGGGGAGGTTGGACACAATGTTTCCCCAAGGAGTTCTTCCACCCTAATGCCCCTGCCCATAAGGCCAAAAGGGCCAAACAGAAATAAGGACACATTCCTGGCCCTGGCTTCTGAGAAGGGAGAACAATGCTTGGGCTGCTCGCCAGCCCCCACTGGCTCCTTCTGATGGAGCTCACTGGGGGTGGCCAAAGCACCCCTGGTTCCAGCTGCAATCCCTCAGTCAACAAGTATTTACTGAGCACCCACTGTGTGTCAGGCCCAGTGCTGGGGATACAGCAATGAACAGCATCACTGTGGACCATGTCTTGTAAAAATGCCCAACTCCCTGTCTGTGTGTCACAGAGGGAAAGAGATAGAAATGAATATTTATTAAGTGCCTACTGTGTGCCAGATTCCCTGCTAGGACTGTTCCTGAAGTTTCCAGACTGTGGAAGGCCTAAAAGGCTGCACTAAGGAAAGGGGACTTTAACCTGAGGACAGTGGAGAGCCACTTGGGGGCTTTGAACAGGGTAGAACGGTTTTAGGAAGTTCAGTTGGAAGCATGGAGTAAAGGATGGCTTGGTAAGAAAGACTGAGGAAAGGATTCCTACTGCTGCAGAGCGTCGCAGGAGAGGCTGGAAAGGCTTTACAACGCAAGGAATCAATCAGTGGTGATGGATGCCAGGCACTGTGGCTGGCAGCACTTTGGGAGCAGAGGATGGCACCACGACTTCATTTAAGTCGGGCAGACCCTGCAGAGTAGGGGGTTAAGGCCCAAAGAAGCCATGGGCAGGAGAGATGGATGCATTTCAAACCATGAGATGCAGCGTGACCCAAACCCATCACCGGCTGTTGCATCGCCCAATGGGGAAGCTGCCTAAATTAATCCCATGTGTGGATTTCTTGTAGCTCAGCACAGTCCACGGGGACCTGGCATGATGCCTCTTGCCACAGGCTCACCCTAACCCATTCTCCATCTGTGGCACAATGTCTGCTCACCATTCTGGGTGGGAGGTTGTGTTGGACATTTTATTTTAGGCACCCTTTGCCCAAAGACCCTGCCTTCCTGCCGCACTATCACCAAGGAAGGACAGTACAAAGTTCTTTCTCCTCCCTGTCTAGATGGAGAAACTGAAAGAGGATTTGTCACCAGATATAGAACAAGATTAGACAAAGGCAGGCACAGGAACTAGGCATCCTTAAGGCTTACCAGGAAGCCTGCACCCTTCTCTGCATTGCTTTCTCCTAGGCAGATAGAGGCTGGCAATGGATAGAGAACTCAGGGAGTTCAGAAGGTTAGAAGGACAGGGACACAGGTGGAGAAAACCTAGCCCGTGCACAATATCAGGAGTGGCATTCATTAGCATGGTCTTTTTGCTCAGCCTTATATAAGCCCAGTGGTGGAGACCCAAGGGAAGGCAGGTAGTAGGAAGGGCATGGGCTTTGTAGTCAGATGGATGAGAGCTCAAGCTCTGGCTTCTTTACTACTGGCACTGGGACTGTGCCCAAGTCATTTTACATCTCAGAGCCTCAATGTTCCTCACCTATATAATGAAAATAATAATAGCACCTATCTCACAGAGTTTCTGCACAGAGGACCAGATAAGTTCATGGGCATGAAGGAGCTGAGCACAGCGCCTGTGGCCAAAAGGTGACAAAGCTATACAAATCACCAGCCCAGGAATTCAGAGGGGGCCCAGGTCCAGGCGAAACTATTGCTTGTCAATACCAGTCCATCCTTACAGTTAAGCCCCCAAAAGATGTTTTTCCTGGCCCAAAACTGCTCCTGGTAGTACCTGGCTGCGAAATATACAGTACATGGTGGATAGTCCATTTTTATTGTTATTACTGTTGTTCTTATTACCGCTATGTTGCTGCCTAAGGAAAGCAATAGTGGACAGAGCCTTGGGAAGGCTGGCTGAAAATCTGAGACCAACTCCCAGCTTCACCCTTACCTGGCCAAGTAAAGTTGGGCCTGTCCCTGCTCACATCTAGGTTAGCACTTTTCCCAGACTTGGCAGTTTCCCAGGGACAAGGGAGCTGACAGCTAGAATCATGGAGACTCTGCCCAGGGAGGGTTTGTGCACGAGCTTGGATGGATTGGGGGCCTTAGCCACT
The DNA here is from genome assembly GCA_028627145.1 of Eidolon dupreanum. Taxonomy (NCBI): domain Eukaryota; kingdom Metazoa; phylum Chordata; class Mammalia; order Chiroptera; family Pteropodidae; genus Eidolon; species Eidolon dupreanum. The sequence goes on along the minus strand of CM053504.1, from coordinate 18,660,085 downwards.
TTATTTATGATCTGGGAACAACAGCTTCCTACCAATGGGTGCCTAAGTTTCAGGTCCTGGGATCCAGGTTCAAGTATGAGGCCAATACAGGAAGTTCTACCCACCTGGTAGCCTCCTGGTTCCTCACTGGGAAAGATAACTATTCATCTAGAACTTTAGCCCCATTCTTGAATAACAACCTACCTAGAGATTGAATTCTAGTGAACTCACTGCTCAACCTCTAATTGGATCCCACTAAAAGGAGCCAGAGTGGGAACTTGAAACTCCTATAGTTTATTTGTCAACAGTCGCTTTTTCAGGCCAGGCCTGGAGGCCCCATGTCCTTAGTGGGATTCGATAATTAATATTCTCCCAAAGGAAGAAACATGGGCTCTTAAGACCAGTGGTCAGCTCCTAGTTGGGACATAATGAGGGGCCCACCTCTAGGGCTGCAGGGGTGGGCTGTGGAGAGGACCCTGGTCCCCAGCTCCATGGACAAATCCCTGGAGGGAAGGAAGTCTCTGTCACCCCAACTCTGTGCCCTTGATCCACTTACCTCACTCTTGGGCCTGTATTCTGGTCTGTGGAATGAGGGAGTACCTCGTGGAGTTAAGGCCCCAATGACCCTCCCCCAGAAGACTCTAGCAGCCTTATGTCTGGCCTCCTTGATTTGAGTCTTATCTCCTCTAGTCTCTGTTCCACAATCTGGCCAGAGTGCTCTTCCTCAGCATAGTCTGAGCTCCGCAGCCTGACATTCAAGGCTGACCTGGCCTCTGCTGAAATCTCAACTTCATATGTCCCTCATTGGTAACCCTTTCTGGGACAGTCTTGCCCTACTCCTCTCAGGTTCATAAAACAGCTAGAGCTCTCTCTGGCCTCAATCTTGTTTTCACGGTGTGAGTCATTTCCCCTCCTGTCCTCAGTCAGTTTCTGTCACCTCACCCTGTTCCCTGCACACACCTGGATGGTTCCCACCTCAGAGCCTTTGTCTATGCTCTTCCTTCTGCTTGGAACACCCTCCCCTTTCTCCACCTGGGCCACTTCTGCTCCTTATCCAGGTTCCAGCTCACTATCACCTCCTCTAGAAAAGCTTCCCAGATCTGATTCATCTTCCTGTCTGCAACACCTCCCAACTCAGAACCTAGCACAGAGAAGGCGGGAGTGCCCACCTGGCCCTTTTCTCCTTAGCTCACCTCCAGTTGTTTTTGCTTTTTGTCATTGTAGCCTCCATGAGGTCATCTGAGCAGGTGTTCCAGGACTGTGCAGAGATCCAGCGCTTTGGGGCCAATACCAGTGGCGTCTACACCATCCATGTGGCCAATATGACAGAGCCCAGGAAGGTTAGGAGGCTCCATGAGGGCTGAGGCTTTCAGAGGGTCCTGAGCCAAGGCCTTTGCAGACAAATCCCTACCCCCATTAGCTTCTTGCCTTGTTCAACATTTGAGATTCCAAAGAAGGGATAGCCTGACCTTCTGGGTCCCCACCCCCACCCAAACAGGGGGAAGATCATAGGGTTAAAGGAGAAGTTCCCAAAGTTGGAATTGCACCTTCCCTGCCATCTTGTTCAGAGCTGCCTTTAGATTGTAATAGCAGGAAACAGTTCTATATTGTTTAAGGTAATGGTAGCTGGTATAACAAATAAACCCTGAAATTCCAGAAGTTTAACACAAAGAAATGTATTTCTAGTTTACATATAGTCTGGTTGAAGGCAGGTGTAGAGGCTTTGCTGCCCATGGGAAATTAGGGACCGGGGCTGACGGAGGCCACACCAACTTCAGCGAGTGGCTCCCAAAGTTGCCCTGAGCTCCAAGGTCCAGTTTTCAGATGGGAAGGAGAGTCAAGAGAAAGTGCAGATGTCAGGAGAGAGAATTTAGGGCCCGGACCCAGAAGCTGAAAGGTATGGGGAACAACTACCTAGTCTTCCCACTTTATACTTCCCTTTTCAATTTCTTTTCAGCCCTCTGAATATATTGAGGAGAATGTCTCAGTCTGTTTCCAGATTATCTTTAACACTTCTCACACACCTGCCAAACTCCCCTTTTAACAAAGAGAGATCAAGTTTTCCATTTCTAGCTAGAATTTCATAATACTATTTTGTTTTTATTATATTTAGTTTTATAATCATCTAAATAAAGGCTAGTGTTATTAGTTTTCCACTTATGGTACTGACAAGATGTCCTTTTAAAGTACATTTAGTATAAGTATTTAAATTAAAAAATTGGGATACCATTTTTTAAGTAAATATTCTCTATTAAGCAAATTCAGCTATGGTGGAATTCAAGAAGGTTTGCTAATGGCTTACATTTGGGAACACTGATAAAGAAGGAAGAGCTGGCCCAGGAGTCAATAGATCTGGACTCAAACCTCAGCTTTACTTTAGACTCACATGCCTTAAACAAGTCCCTTCCCCTCTCTGGGCCTCAGTTTCCCTTCCTGCACCATCCTCTACTCTCTCAACAAATGCCACTGTCTTCTTTCACTGAGCAGGCCTTTACCATCTCAGAGCCTCTACTCCTGATGTTCCCACCACTAGAAATGCCATTCCCACTCATCTCTACCTGGCAGGCACATTATCGACCAAGGCTCTATTCCAATGCCACTTCCTCTGGGAAGCCTTCCAGGGTTTCCCGGTGGCTCTGTCTTGGGGGCTCTCCATGTAGCTACCCATATATTCATAATCGGTCATTGGCCTACACTATCATAGCCTCTTCCAAATCAGCCCCAAAGGTTGATTTATCTCTGATTTGTCTCTGACTCTTCTCAGCTAGGGTCAGACCAAGTATATCCTCATTGAACATTGAATATGTAATGAACTAGCTGGAAAAATAATATGTGAACAAAGGTTAGCCTGAAAGATGTGATTGTGATGGATATAAGTTCTTTGAGAGAAAGAACTCTGTTTTATCCTTATTAGTTTCCGCAGTACCTCAGATGGAGTCTGGCACATATAAAACATTGTCCACTAAATGGCATAGCATTTCCTGAGTTTACACTGTGTGCCAAGCACTTTACACCTATAGTCATTTAACCCATACTGCAACCCTGTAATAATAGCAAGTGGTAAACCTAGATTTATTTAGTTCCTAGTATGTGCCAGGCTCTGTTCTTTAGAAGACTCATCTCATTTAATTATCACAACAAACCCAGTTTGTAGATAAGAACGTAATGCATAAGGAGGTTAAGGTATTAACATCCCCATCTTATACATGGGAATTGAAGGTTGAGAGGGCATCATTTGCCACCACTTTAGGGAAAAAAAAGATGACATCTTTCGGATGCCCTTGACCACCAGGCTCACCTGTTATTCTGTGAGGTTCTGTCAGTCAAATCACACTTAGGATGGCACAGACCTGGCTCTGGCTGCCTCCAAGGGCTGCCAGCTCACCCCACCACCACCACCAATTCCTTCAGGTTTTCTGTGACATGGAGGCCAATGGAGGCGGGTGGACCCTCATCCAGCGCCGTGAGAATGGCAGCGTAAATTTCCAGCGGAACTGGAAGGATTATAAAGAGGTAACATTGCTGTCCTGTGGAGGAGTTTTTCAGCCCTGAAACCTAGTCAGAAGGTGGGTCATGCACAGGAGACTAGTTTACCATCACTCCTTCCTAGAAAAAAATCATCCCACCCAAACCAACCATTTTCAAACAAGTTTGCCCAATGCATATTTACTTTAGGGACTCCATCCTCTAAAATTGAACCTTCTTTTTACAAGTTCTGACATATGCTCTAAGATAAAAGTTTAACTTTATTTTTGTTTTAATTTTTAGAAGATAATCCATATACACTGTTTAAAATTTTCAAGAAACAGAAAATAAGTAATCTCCCCCATCAACCCCTGACTGCATTGTTTAAATGAAATTCCTTGCATTTGCGCACATATATGCCTGCATCTGCAGCAGAGATTCTTCAGTGTGGAATTGCTGGCTCAAAGACCATGTTCATCCTACAAGATAAGACATAACACCCTATTGTCTTCTTTTCCGTGTCTCCTTGCTGTCCATTTGATAAATACTTAAAAATAAATACCAAATTAAGCAAGGTGTGTCCTTGAGCCACCTGGGTTTAAAACAATAGTTAAAATAGCAAAGAGATGTAAGATGCTCAGATGCTACACTAAAGAGAGCTAAATATTAAACTTTAAACTTAGCAGCAGCTCAGCATGACTAAAATGGGTAGTGGGGCTTAGGTGTGATCCTGTCCTTGGTGCTGAATTTTTGTTCTGGCCGAGGGCATTGATATCTTGTCAACAGAGAACACCAGAGACTCTCAACGCTCTTAGCTTTACATTTCTATGCTGCTGAAATTTTGCAGTGGTTTCCACATCATCAAAGTTTCCTCTACCATTTATGCAGCTGATTAAAAGCTTTAATTTTAAAATTGAGATTTAACATACAAGCACTAAGTGCACAAATCTTAACTGCAAGACCCAGTTAATTTTTACATATGCATACACCCATCTGACCGCCATTTAGAGATAAATATAAGACACTTCCAGCACCCCAGGTGCCCTCCTTGTGCCCCTCCCAGTCAATACTTCACCAAGGAGGTCGCTATTATGATTTCTATCAACACACATTAGTTTTGCCTATTCTTGAGCTTCATAGAAATGTGATTTAGTTATTGAAACAGGCTTTTATAGTTACAAAAGTCTTAGTCTTTTTGCTCTAGGAGATGGAGCTCCTCTCTCCCCAGTCTGCCCACTCTGTACTTTATGAACTTGATCATTAAGCAAAATAGTTTTGGATGAGTAGCCCCGGTCCCTGAACCAGGCCAGCTCCTCTGCCAGGGGCATGCCTCCCTCTTTGGCGTGCAGCCCATCCTCACTCTCCCCTCCGCCATAGGGCTTCGGTGACCCAGCTGGAGAGCACTGGCTGGGCAACGAGGTGGTACATCAGCTGACCAGCAGGGCGGCCTATTCTCTGCGTGTGGAGCTGCAAGACTGGGAAGGCAATGAGGCTTACGCCCAGTATGAGCATTTCCAGCTGGGCAGCGAGGGGCAGCTGTATAGGTGAGCTTGGGGCCCCAGCCGGTGGGTGGGCTGGGGTCCCTGGGCTAGGGAATACAGAGTCTACACCAAGGGTCAGTCCCTGGGCGTCTCCTCTTTCTACCATCTGTCCACCATTTGGGTGCACGTCACAGGATCTGGAGGCAGCTGGTTAGCACTCAGCACCTCCTGGCCACTGGGTGGGGTGGAGAGAATGTTGCTAATGCTGCCAGGCTTGGAATGGGAAGGGGCCTTCCAAGGTCAATCACCCCAAGGCAGTCATTTTACAGAGGCCCAGAAGGGGGTGGTGACTTCCCCAGCCTGTTCTATGCTGGAGGGTAAGGTAGAAAGGTCCCTGGGCTGGGAATCAGGGGATCTGAGCTCATTCTCTCTCTGCTTCAGCTAACTTTATGAACTTGAGTGAGTCAAGGCTCTGGCTTTTCTATACCTCTGCTTCTTAACAGCAAGATGAGCTTATATATGTTATAAAATCATCAAGCTCTCTCACCTTTCCCTCGGCCTGGCTCTTGGCTCTGTTTAAGAAAAGGAGTTAGCATTTATTGAGCACCTATTATATTCCAGGCACAGTACTCTATTTAATCCTCCCCACAACACTCTGAGGTAAACATTGCTGTACCTGTTTTAGTGTTGTGGAAAATAAGGCACTAAGCTTATGTATAAAGTTACAAGTTAGGTAGAACCCGGATTTGGACTCAGGCCTGCCTGCTGCCAAAACTCATGGCGTTCCCACTGCATGATGTTGCCTCTCTGAGAAACTCAGGGATCTTGAAGATAAGCCTGAGTCTTGGCTATCTTTGAATCAATACAGAATTGAATTCACAGACTCACATTCACATGATGCAAAGGACCTCACATGTCATCTGGTTCTTTATATGATGCTAGAATCCCCTTCACAGCCACAGTCATCATTCAGCTGAGCTGGATTGCCTCCACTGATGGGGAGATTACTTCCTCCCAAGGGATCTCTAATGACTCTCTGTCCCCCTATACTTTATTTCTAATTCTTCCTCTGAGAGCTTTTCAATGATATGTCCCCACCCCCTCTCTTATTATTAAATGTCCTTGGTTTCTCTAGCTAAATTATTCTGATATTCCTTCTTTGAGACCCAGCCCTATCTGATAATATTCCTCCTTAAAGGTCCAGAGCTAAACGAAACATCCCCTGGGTCTGGGCTAGGCAAACCTGAGATGGATGCCCTCCCTAGTCTTCTAGCTTACCATTGTAGCCACAACACCCTGCTGACTCCTATTTAAACCACTGACCACCAAAGTCCTGACTCCATCCCTATCTCTGAGAGTGACCCCGAGCAAGTTCCTCCATCTTCTCATTGTAAAATGGGAAGCTACCCTATTCTGGGTGTACCTACCCTATTCTGGGTGTATTGAAGCTTGAATGAAATACTGCACATAGAGAATTAACACAGTGCTGGGCACCAAGTAAATGCTTAGCAAATAATATAATCGCTGTCCCCAAAGCAGCCTTTCACACCCATGACTGTTTCACTCTGCGTGAGTGGGAACCAGGCCCATTTTGTTCACTGCTTTCTCCATCCCCAGTGTCTGGTACATGGTAATTGCATAAGGGGGAAGCTGGGAGAGTCTCCCAAGTCTTTCCTACACACGTAGCAGTCAAGCCTGATCTCCCTGGCCCAATTTTTGAGCAGCAACTTCTATGGCCCTAAGTCCAGGATTTGCATTTTTCTTGGAGAAGAAATATTGGGAGAAGTACCTCATTACACTAAGAACGTGGCCTTGGAGCCAGACCACCTGGGTTTGAATTTCTATCACTTATTGGCTTCGTGACCTTAGATCTCTCTGTGCCTCTGTTTCCTCATCAGTAAAGTATAGCATTTATGTCATAATTGAGATAATCTGTACAAAGACACCCTACATTTCGTAAGTGTTTATAAATGTCAGAGATGTACAAACAATATTTTCAGAGACAGAAATATAGTATTTCTGCATCTATGCATATATCTCTGTTATCTGGGTCTAACTATGCCAATATATATGTGTGTCAAATTTGGAACCCTTTGCCTTGCTCTCCTATGTGCATTTGATATGCTACCACTGGCTTTTTATCTGAGCCATGGAAAGCTCCCTGCCCACAGATTCAGACCCCTAGGCCCAGGCCTCAAAGGGCCCAGATTTACTTGACCTTCTGCAGAGCCCTAAATACTAATGACAATATACTGAACACTTGCCCTGTGCCTAGGTCTGGGATGAATCAGACCTAGGCTCCACCCTCTCATAACTAACTGTTCATAGTCCAATGTGTTGTGTGTGTATGGGGCTCAGCATGTCCACATGCAATCCCACACCTTCAAGGAGACAAAAGCTCCCTGAGGGGAAAACATAGGAGCATAGAAATACTTGTGCAATCAGGGAGGGCTCTCTGGAGTAGGTGATACCTATAATGTGTGGCCATTCTCCAGACAAAGAGGATAGGAAAGACATCCCAGGCAGCAGGAATGTTCTAAAAAAAAAGACAGAGAATTGACTTTCAGCTGGCCACGGAGAACTGAAACTTGAGCAAGCCTCTTTCAAGGGCTGCTGGGATCATAAGGAAGAGTCCCCACTCATTCAGGAAAAGCAAGATGGCTAGGAATGAAGATCCTAGAAAACACAGTGGGGCCTAGAAATTGTCAAAGGAAAGCCAGGGAAAAGGTGACAGAACACACCCTGGTCCATGAACCATACAGGAGGTTGATGAGGTTGGGAGAATCCCCATAGAGAAGTCTAGAGGTGGCAATGGTAGGCAGTCAGTAGCTGGGGTATGAGCATCAGGGGTGCGAGGGGCACTCCTTATGGGCCTCTGGAGCCCCACTAGGGTGCATACATAAGCCTGCAGAGGAAGTGGCTCACAGGCAGGGATGGGAGAGACACAAGCAAGACACCAGGCACACACAGATACCAGGCATTTATCTTCCAGAGGCTCCCACATACCCAATGCAAAATACACAGACACATGTGCCCATGTGGAGGGGCTCAGCACTCCCCTGGGGTACATGCAGAGCACGAACTCGCACAAGTACATAGCTACACAAACAAGCACAGACACACACCCAGACATGCATGCAAACTTCCCTCACAGGAGTTCTCACAAGTAAACATACACAATCCCAGAGACAAAAGCCGATTTCAGAGCACACCCTTGGACTCAAAATAGATATTCCAGCACAAACTCAAAAAACACATGTATACACACAAGCAGGAAGATGGTATCCAAATGGTCACACTACAGACACATAGACTCATTCAGGTCCACAGACAAGTGGAAGACACATCTTGTGCGTCTAACTTGGGGATCCACAGAGATTCGTGTGCTTGTGTGGGTCCCCAGGCCTGAGCCATGAACATGTTCAAAATACATCTGAACAATCAGTCAAGTGGAGTTTCTGGTCCATGACTTGGGGATCCCCCAGAGGTCACAGATCCCCATTCAGGCTCCCAAAGAGGAAGGGATGAGAGGCAGAGCCTGAGCTGAGGACTTGGGGAAGTAGAAGAGCCAATGCCACTGAAGTGACCCCAGAAGACCAACTGCCTTTGTCTAATCCTGATTCTATGCAACCTCAGACTGAAAGTGACCTCAAACCTTAGCCTGAGCCCAGAGCCCGGCCTCGAATTAATATCACTGAGCCCTCCAGGGGAGCCCTCAATGACCACAAGGAGAAGCTGGGACCATATGGACAGGTGGGCTAGCCAGCCTATCTCCAACACAGGGTATCCCTGGCCAGATGAGCCTCTTAGCAGGGCAGTTTGCAATGCCAATCATGAAAGCTCGGAGGGCATGTTTAAGGGCACAGTTAAGGTTTTATAGCTGGCCACAGCCATTTGGACCTGAGGGCCATGCCCCTGCCTTGCCACAGACAGAACCCATAGCTGGGAGGTGCAGGGACCTAGCCAGGCCACATACCCAGGCCCCACATTCCTGAATGACCTCACCGGGGGCATCTCCCAGGCCCTGTCCTGGCAGAATCTGAGTTTCCCTGAGCTGCCCTGGCTGCATCTGGTATCTATACCTCCACCCATAGGACTTTCATAATTGCTCCCAAACTAGTTCCCCACCTCAGTCACCAGTGCAGCCCCTCCCCTGCTACAAGCACCCAATACTCTCTAACCAGGCTCAGCAGAAGCCTGTTCCAGCCGTGTGCCAAGGACTGGGAACACAGGGACAAATAACGAGCAGCACTACATGTGCTGAGCATTTACCATATGCCAACACTGCACATGCAGAAGTCATCGAACCACAATAGCCAAACCTAGTCATCACTGTTCATATACTATTGTTACCATTTTAACAGAGGAAGAAACTGAGGCTGAGACGTGAAGCAGTCTCCCTAAGTTCACGCAGCTGACGAGTGGCAGAGTTGGGTTTAACAATCTGGGTGGTCTGCCCCCAGAGTTCATGGTAACAGTCTCCTAACAGGCTTGGATGTGCCCACCAGGGCCTCACAGCCTGGCAGAAAAATATCAACCCTCCCCTGCTAGCTACAGATACGATGTCACAGGGCTGGGGGTCACCCAAACACAGATCCAGGTGGGCTGGGATGGTCAGGGAAGGCTTCCCGGAGGAGATAGGTGGATTTGAGGTGTGATGGGGCTGGGGATGCAGATGGTCAGCTGGGGAGGAAAATGCACACAGCTCCCAAGTCAGACCCCCTGGGCTGGGATCTGGTTCTCACCCCCATTCATTCTGAGGCTTTGGGCATGCTCCTTTGGTTCTTCAGATCTCTGTTTCCTCATCTGTAAAATGGGAATAATTGGATGTCATGAGGATTAAACAAAATGAGTTAATCCAAGTAAAGCTATTTGAACAATGCCTCGCTCGTAGTAGATGTTTTAAAAAATGTTAGCCATTGTTCTCACTATTGTTATTATCACGATCGTGCTCACTCTTCTGCAAGACAGGCTCAGCAAAATGAGGGAGACCTGGCACACAGTGGGTGCTTGGTCCCTGAGAGGGAGCAGACAGAGAAAGCAATCCAGGAGAGGAGATGGCCCAGGTACCCCAGGCTGGGGCTCCCCATCCCAGAACAACCAGAGCAGAGCCCCTTCCTCAACCAGCCCCAACCTGATTCTGGACCTCTCTCCCATCACCACCTCCGGGTGGCCTCCAGGCTTTCTCTGAGTGGGTACAGCGGGTCGGCGGGGCACCAGAGCAGCCTGGTCCTCCAGGGCACCAACTTCAGCACCCGAGATGCAGACAACGACAACTGCCTCTGCAAATGCGCCCAGATGCTGTCTGCAGGTGGGTGCAGGGTGATCTGAAGCCCCACCCACCCACAAGCAGGAGATTGAAGAGACCTCCTGAGACACAGAGACAGGAACAGATAGAGACAGAAACACTGGAACTCACTGAGAGACAGAGCGATGGAGCCCAAGAGCCACATGGGGACAGAAGTACAAAAGGAGAAATGGAGAGGGAAATGCAGACCAGGGAAAGACAGAGTAACACAGTGTGTGAGAGACAGAGAAACGCAGAAGGACAGAGACAGAGACCATCAGAGAGAAAGGGGCATGGTTTCAGAGAGACACGCAAAGTGACCGACAAGCAGAGAGACCGACAGAGAGAGAAAGAGACAACTCCAGGTATGAGAGACTCAGAATGGCAGAGCATTAGAAACCATGGAGAGAGGGAGATGGAGGCTTGTGAGGCAGCAGGAAAGAGGACAATGACAGAGGGAGACAGGACAGAGGTGGGGAGAGGGTTAGGAGGTGGGGGGCCAAGGGCAGCCTGAGCCCAGTCCAACCCTCCAGAGGCCCCAAGCTAGGCAGACAGTCTAGGAGTCTCCCTCCCACCCCCATGCCCATTCCTACTCCCTGTGCCCACTCCTACCCAGCCCCATCTCCCATGAGCTGGCTTCCTGGAGGAGGCAAAAGCCTGATTCATTTTTGGGGTAGAGATCTGCCCTCACTCCACTGGTGGACTTCCAGCTCATTAAAGCCTCCTCCTCCCTTCCACCAGGGTGGTGGTTTGACGCCTGTGGCCTCTCAAACCTCAACGGCATCTACTACCCAGCTCGCCACCACGTGCGCAAGCTCAATGGCATCCGCTGGCACTACTTCCAGGGCCCCGGCTACTCACTGCGTGCCACTCGCATGATGATGCGTCCCGTGGGCATCTAACAGCAGCCACTCCTGGAGCCTAGACCCACAGGAGGAGACAGGACTTGGTATTCCCTGGACAAACTGGACCCAAACAAAGGACACAGTACCAGGGCCTGGTCCTGGACAGCTGGGTCTCCTGAGCCAGCCCTCCTTGGCCCAAGAGTTCCAAAGAGTCAGCTGCCTTCCTATTCCCCTCAAGTTGTGAAATGGTAGATGGGCTTTTAGGGGTTCCTGCCTCTGTAGTATTCCTCTTTCCTCTTTCTTCCAATCTCCTGCCGGGCCCCCTGCCAACCTGAAGGTTACAACACCCTGAATGAGCTGAGAACAGACTGAACTTGGCTCCTCAAAGGAATACCTGGCTAATGGTGGAATTTCAGGCATGTGGGAAGGTATTTTCAGGCAGGAAACTGCTCAGATGGAGACCCAGGTTCTGCCCGCTGGGTTGGTGGGAAGATCATCTCCTGTTCCAAGCTTTCTCAGCTTTTAGATGTCCTTGAACTTCTTGTTCAAGGCTGAAGGGGGTACATCCACCCCAAAATAGGAATCATTATTTCTATCCCACACTGTCCACCGCTCCTAAGCCTCAGCATCTGCAGCTCAGACATGGTCTCTTCAGGAGATCTAAGAGAGATTTCTTTTCTACCAGCAGGTCTCAGAATGTGTTCCACAAAAAGTAACTCAGACTCCCATCTCAAAGTACCTATGGTCAATTGAGAGGGGGAAGAACCAGGCTAAATCAATGAGAACAGGCATTCTTAGTTGCAGGACTTGTCAGAGGCTTTAATGTGCTTTGTGACTGCCCATGAAGAGCTAAAGTGGGCAGCTTTCTCCAAACTTACTTATTTGAAAACGAGGGCTGTGGGTGCCCTTGGAAAAAGCTGGTCCTTAGGCACCATGACGAGGAGCCCCAGGGCCCCATCCCCCACCCCTAGCTGCATTCACCCTTTCTGGCTACAAAAGGGGAAGATCTCAAACAGCCTCTAAAAATGACTGGAAGGAAACTTTGGGTTAAAATAGACACACACCATCCCTGAAGAGAGATCTAGAACTAAGTTACCTGTCTGTGCTATGGGCCAGTGTCCTCTAAGGCTCCTTCTGGCCCCAGGGAGCCAGCTTTTTGCCTGGGGCTGCCCTCAGCACTCCCTGTAAGCCCAACTCACCCTGGCTCAAGTACAGGGACTGCTGGGGACTGTCCATGCCTTGGGCAGGATACCAATCCCCATCTCCAGATCCTTCTAGGTTTAAGGAACCCCTAGCCCCCTCCTCCTGCCCCACCGAACATGATGCTACAGCTGTGCTTCTGGGAGACAGAGTCTTTGCTTGAGTCTGAGAAAAATGGGCTCCTCGTGAACTTTCAGGAGACAGGGTCAGAGAGAGGCCACAGCCACTTAGCCACCCCCCCCCCATCACTGTGTCATGCTCCTCAGTCCCAGTGAAGCCACCAGAATCCTGTCATCAGCAACACCCAGGTCCAGCTAAGAACGACCTGCCCAGGATGTGCCTCTGTCTTCAGAATGTTTTCTTCTAGATAAGGCTGGGGCAGTGGAAACGGGCATCTTCATCCCACCTTGCTCCAGCCAGCCTCAGAGCCCCACTCTTAGTCTATCCCCTGAGTAAGCCTAGAAGGGATTAATGCAGATCTTCGGGAAACCAAAGGCTATTGTTGCTAATGGTGGCATTGCAGGCAGGAGGGGGAAGTACTTAGGGACAGGTTGCTGCCCAAAGGCTAACATAGCCTTACACTACATTTGCTCAGCAGGCCTTTATTTAGCACTTACTGTATGCAGTGTGGCACCATGGGCAGGGCTTGGAGTCAGACAAATCTGACTTGAACTTGAGGCCAGTGGCTCAGCCTCTCAAGCCTTCAATTGTCTTATCTGTGAAATGGAAATGACATCCCCTCCTCACAAGGAGATAAGACCATGTATGTCTGCTTCTGAACAGAACCTAGCATAAAGCAGGTGCCTAATAAATGTTAGTTCCCAAAGAGGTGAATGGGGTGAGAAATTGACCCCCACTGCATGCCACTACTTCTCCTGGACCCAGATAAGGTAAGCATTTATTATTGGACCCACAGCGTTAATTTTTATGATGCTATGTGCTAGAGAGGAGGGCAAAGCTATGAGCCCCAAGAACAAATTCCTGGGTGGGGTGAAGGCCTAAATCTTTGTCTATACTTCAGTTCTCTAAAAAGGCCAAGAAGCTGATTTGGGTTACCTTCAGATACCTATTCTTAAATATTCACCCTTCCCTCTTACCTTCCTGCTGCCTCCATGCCAGGACTCTCCAGCACAAGGCATAGAAACCCTATCCTAAGGAATGGATTGGCTCACATACCAGGAAGTCTTGAGGTAAATTCAGGTGATCCAGGGGCTCAAATGATGTCCCTCTCCAGCTCTCAGCCCTGCCATTTGCTATGTTGACTTAATTCTCAATCATGCTCTCTTCTGACAAGATGGCCCCACCAGCCCCAGCTCATTACTCCCAGCTCAACACCCCTAAGACAGAGAGCTCCCCAGTCCCGGTGACTCCCGTAAAGGCATGATTCTCTCCAGCTAGGACTGGTCCTATGCTCATCACTGCACTTATCACTGTGATACTGATTGACCCGATGTGGGTCGAATGATCATGCTTGGAACCAGGAGGTGTGGTCAGTCCCGCCCGAGTCATGTGGAAGAACAGTGGGAAACAGGCACTGTTTCAGGAAGCATCGATGCTGGGCAGACAAGAACTGGTGATCGTTTTTTCTCCATCCATCTCTCTGACTCCCATCTTTTTTTTCTTCATCTCTACTCCTTTCCCAGCCTCCCTGCCCCCAATGTCTGGCCCCACACTCTACCCCTCCCCAGGTTGCCCTAGACTATCAAGGACACAGCTGCTTTCTGTCCAGGAGATGTCAGACCCTAGTTCACAGTACTGGATCTATCCTAGAACAATGACACTGACTCATGATGACTGCAGGCAAGACCAGCCATAGGACTGTGAGCAGCACCAGGCTTTGTGGGATGCATGACTGGTGTGACCTTGGCCCTGGCCGAGTATCCTGGGGGCCACTGCTCATAGAAACTGGCTTCTGGGATACCTGTATTTGTAGGTTCCTATACAGAATCCTTGTCACCTCTCCTTACATCAGACCAGTGTTCTCTCCATTTTAATGATGAAGAAATTAGAGCTCAGAGAGGGAAAAAGTTTTATCTAAGGAAGCACAGCAAAACACCACTTCCAGTGCACTTGCATCTGTAAGCTGTCTCCCTAGCCCAGAGCTACTAGAGGCGTCTTGGGAATAATATCCCCTCCACCAATATCAAAGGCTAAAGGAAGTTTCTGGAAAGCTCTCCAAGACCTGCCTGTCTTTCCCACTGGCATCTGGTAGGTCCTGATGAAACCAGATGGATAAACACATCATTCCAGAGATCTCTGCATGTTCCAAGCAAAAGCAATTTCCATGCCGAGGGAGAGAGTTCACTCCAGAGATGGCAGTCATAGGCAAGGTAGCAGGTGGCCCTTTTCAGGGAGCAGGGGAGCAGCCAGCATAAGTAAGGATTGTCTTGGTGACTAGAAGATTTGACCTTTTTTTCCATATTTTCCTTCCTTTCAGTGTCTGTGTGAGAATTCACCTTCTATTTAAAGGTGCTACAGAAAGTAGCATCATCTTTTGGTGGAGCAGGCCTTCGGAGCATGGAGTCTGGTCCATGTTTACCATCAATGGGTTACCTTTTTGCGTTAGACTAATGTGGGAAAGTGTAGCTGATATTCTCATTTCCTGAAAGCAGGGAAGTCCAAAAACCTTTAATGTACAACACATTCCTGCCCTGCCGGGTGAGACCACTCTGAGCCTTCCTTTCCGTGTCTGTACAATAAGGAGAAGGGGATCTAGTTTATAGGGAAGCTGTGCAAGTTCAACATAATAGTGGACATCCAGGCCTGACAGTCATTCATACACGCATTCATTTATTCAAATAACAAGTATGTGTTGAGTACCAGCCTGGGCCAAGGCATGGCTGGGTGACAGGGATGGAGCAGTGAACAAGATACCCATCCACAGTCCTGTACTCATAGAGCTTAACAGGCTAGAGGAAGAGACTGGCCCAAGTCAATTTAAAAAAAATTTAACTAAATTAACAAATTAATATTTTACAAGTGAGGAAAATAAACAGGAGGTAGAGATAAGAGATTACGGAGGGTCTAACAGGGTGATTAGGGAAAGCCTCTCAGAAGAAGTGATGCTTAAACTGAGGACTAATAAGGTGTGGAAGGAGCAGCCAGGAGAAGAGCTGAGGGAAGAGTAGGCCCACTAGAGGAACAGCAAGTCCAGAAGCCCTGAGGTAGTCATGAGGAGCTATAAGGAGAGCAGTGTGGCTGAGAGCAAGGGGAAACATGGTGGGAGAATGCGCCCTCCAAGCACCCACATCAGAGATTGACTCCCCGCACCAAAGGCTGGATCTAGCCACCACTCTGCCTGAGCCACTGTGGAGATGGGACAAATTCCTACCCCTCTCTAAACCTCAGTTTTTTAATCAGTAAAATGTAGGAGAGAGATCACCTCTGTCTGAAAGTCATCCAGATCCTGTTAGTGTATAACTCTGGGTCCAGGACTGTGTTGTGTCCACTGCCCGAGCTGGGTGCCACTGGAGGAGTCAGATAGAGGAAGAGTCTTGTCCTCAGGCTAAATGGGGAGTTCAGAGTGTCTCCTACACAAGGTCAGCCAGGGATACTTGGACATTGACTGTACGCCTCCTCCAAGCTAGATCAACAGGCACCATCTCTGAATCCTAGAAGGTTCTATCATTACTCTATTTCACAAATGTGGAAACAGAGGCACAGAGAAGTAAAGTGCCTTGCCTAAGGTCACACAGTGACTTAGGGTACAAGCTAAGTTGCTGTAGCTAAACAACCCCAAAACTCAGTGAGTTAAATATTTCTCTTCCATGTAAGTCTGGAGCTGAGCAGTCCACAGCTGATGGGTGGCTCTGCCATCCTCAACCACAGCTTCCCTTTCTGGGACAAGAACAGCTGTACTCAAAAATGCCATTTCCCAGCTAGCACAGAAGAAAACAGGGCACCCAGCACTCCTTCCCTTCTAGCACCCTCCTTTCACCCTGGCTTCATCTTTTGCTTGGAAGATCCCAGTAGCCTCAAGATTCAGGTTTGCTCTCTCTTGGCCTATAGTCAAGTTACTTGCCCTGCCTAGAGCCTTCAGTGACTCCCCAGTATCCTGAGAATAAATCTAACACTCAGCTTGCAATCAGGGCTCTTCACCTAGCTCAGTCCTTCTCCAGCTCAACCTTTGCTCCAAGGGTTTTTGAACCAGAGTTCAGAGGCTTCAGGCCTAAACATTCCTTCTGAAAAAAGGGTCCCAAATGGCCAGTTGTCCTGGAATAATTGGCCATTTCTATTTGAACTTTATGTCCTTATGGCATGGAACACAGGGCCCAACATTTATTTACCCTTTGGCACAGTAATCCTCATTTCTAGAAATCTGCCCTGAATATACATAATATACACAAAGTTATTCATTGCAGCTTCATTTGTATAACAAAAGATGGGGATCAAACCAAGTAAATAAACTATGGTACATTTATTTCTGTGTATCAAACTACACAACCATAGTGGCAAAAAACAACCACTTATTTGATTGTGCTCATGGATTCTGTAGGTCAGGAACTGTGGGGATGGCTTGTCTCTACTCTGTGAGGGCTGGGTCTCAGCTGGAAGACCCAGATGGATCAAGGTGTCTGGAAATTGGAGTGTGGTTGAAGGAAGGCTGGGAGAGGTGATAATGGAATCATCTGGAAGTTTTATTTCTGTCACCTGGTCTGGGAGGACTCAAAGGTTGGCCTTGGGTAGGACTGTTGACTGGACCACCTACCCGTGCTCTCTCCATTTGGCTCAGGCTTCCTCACAACGTGGCAGCTGGATTCTGAGAAAAAGCATCCTGACAGCAAGTGTCCCCAACAGGGCCAGTAACATAATTTTCAGGGCCCAGTGCAAAATAAAAATGTGGGACCCCTTGTTCAAAAAGTACAGAAAATATGACAGTGGGAGTACTAAAATATAAAACTTTTTCCCTTCTTCTAGTCTCTCTCTCACATGTTGTTTTTTTTATTTGCTACTAAATGTTGTTCTAAGTAAAGAAAAATTAAAAATTCAAATTATTTGCATGAATTTTACCATTCATCTTTATATTGTGCAATGATTGGCTTTAACTTCAAATGTAAGAGTATTTGACTCATATGTGGAATCACTGAAATTACACCATTGGTATTTCTTAACTCATACATGTGTGTGTATTTCATTCTTACAGGACAGTGGAAATGTTGCACCAAACTAACTGAATTGCTTTTATTTTACTTCCTCATATGCATACATTCTGTCAACGCGCTCCACTTCCTACTTACTGATGAGTAAGGAAGACTGAAAGGAAAGGAAGGGGAACAATGGGATGCACTATCTTTCCTTTCTTTCTATGTCACCATTTTCACTGTAAGTGGTTGACTAATACAAGGAAGTAACATGAATAACAAAGGATTTGGTAAGTATCCTTGGTTGTTTGTTTCTTAAAATGCAACTGCCTTTTTCTGTGATCAAAGGACTTCTAATAGAAGTTTTTTGTTTGAACAAAAAGCATGGCCTCTTTGGGCTGTGCCCCAGCTTAATTATAGACATTCTTCCCTTGTATTCACTTTGAGTGTCTCTGAATGTCCACGCATTGTGGATTCACCAGGATTCTATGTTCATGGGGCATTATGAACTCTATGTGATGCTCGCATGCGTGATCCATTGTCCCATTAGACTTCCCTTACAAAACACAAGGTCAAAGATAAAATCATTAAGAATTTCAAGACTATAGTAGAGAATTTAAATAAATGAATGACCCTTCTGAGGATAGGGCACTGTGCAGATAAATAGGTTACATACATACCCATGAAGCTGGTCCTAGTTCCAAGCCAAACAGACAGAAACCGCATGGCCTTTTATAACCTAGCATGGAAAAATCACAGTATAGAAGTTTCGCTTCCACCCTATTCTACTGAGTCCCAGCCCACAGAATTCACAGATCCCCGGCCCATACTTGGGAGAATAGGGGGAAGGGGAAAGGAATAGTCAATAGACCCCTACCTGTTGATGGGAAGAGTGTCAAAGAATATGCAGCCTTTTAAAAACCACACACACACACACACACACACACACCATTTGGGTGGTAACATGGCTATATAAAGGTCACATTTCCCAGATTTACTTGATATTAAGGTATGGTATGTGACCAGGTTCTAGGTAATGATATGTAAAAAGAAATATCATGTCAGGAAAATGGGAAAGCTGACTTGACCAGGAGGTGGACCCCTTTGCCCTCCTCCTGTCCTTTTACTTGAGGTACAGATATGATCATTGAAGCACCAGGAGCTTGGACTGTGAGGTGAGCTTGAGGACTGAGCCATGAACTGAGCTAGTGGGGCAGAACAATAAAAGGAGCCTGGGTTTCTTTTGATCATGGAGCTGCTACACCAGCCCTGGACAACCTTAAACAAGAGAGATGTAAACTTTTATCTTATTTAAGCCACTGTTGTTCAGGACTGAAAATCGTAACTGATACACATTTTTCTCAGGGACTTGTGCAAGGACATAAGATCACAAGAAAGGAGTCCAGAATGCTGCCTGGTGCTAACTCTACTAGGATTCTTTTAAAAGAAAGGATTTTTAAAGCAAGATTTTTTTAAATTACCATTCTGGCTCTGCACCTTGGCTGGTGTGATCTTCTCAGAACTCTAATCAGATCATTCTCATGCTTACAATCCTTTCCAAGGCTGCCCACTGCCACTTGACTCCAGAGTAAAGAAGAAAGCCCCAGGGGCCTGACCCTTCCCTGTCTTTCCAGCTTCAGCTCACACCTTGCTTGCGACTGCTGCTGCCCTTTTGTTTTCCTGAAGAGAGTCTGCACATGGGTAAGGACAAAGAGAAAAGCAGGGCCTAGAGGTGATGTCTGGAGGTCTGAATTGAGCTGCACCTGAAGCCAGATGAACTGTGGACTTTTCAGCTCCTTGAATCAGTAAAAGTTCTGTTTTGCTCCAACAACTTTGAGTTAGGTTTCTGCCACCTGCAAGTTAAAGAAGCCCAAATGGAATGAGGACACGGTTGTAAGGGGTTTCAGAAGTCATCAGAAGATGCCCAGGTATCTGACATGGTCTTTTCTAGGCTTAGCAATGGAGCCATAATGTGGTGACATATACTGGACAACTATTCTCATCTTTCCCCAAAATCACAGATAAACAAGAGCTCCCAGAGCCCCTGCCCTCCTCTAAATTATACAGGTGGAAATGTTTATGGGGTGATGAACATGTTTATTATCTTGACTGTGGTCATGGTTTTGCAGGTATATACGTAGGTTAAAACTTATCATATGGTTCACCTTAAATATGTGGTTTATCGCATATCAATTTTACTTCAATAAAGCTGTCTAAATAAAACAAAAAAAAGTTACTAAATTAGACAAATAATATACAAGTCATCATTTTCTCTTCATGCCCAAATTTCCTCAGACATAGGTTCAGCAAGACATAGAGGCTACCAATTGGAATTGAGGAAATACAATATTTAAGTAAATCCTCACAATTCAGTGAGTAATTGACCCTGTTCTTTAAATGAGAAATGAGATGAGGTGATTACTGTCACTTCCATTCTGCCCCTGCTCCTTATAAAGCACATCACAAAGCTGTAATATATGATCCAGTGTGACACAGGTATGAGGACAAGCAAATAACCACAAATAATTCATGTGATAGATATGTATTTTATATTTGATATCACTTAACCTTGGTGAAGAAAACAACAATTAACCAGACTTGACATTTTGGAAGGATATATTAAGAGGCACACCTGGGGAGAAGGGGGGTATATTCAGGGAGAGGGGAGTTGCCATCAAAGGACCCTTCTGGGGCACTCCTGTCCCAGGGCCATGTGGTGAGAAGAGCCTTTAGCTTTGTGGGTGACCTACATCTAAAGACTCTAGAGACTCACTCTCCTCAGGCTGTGGACCCCCAGGACCCTGTGTGGGAAGGGGCCAGGCTTTTCTAGGCTCCTGTGGTAGTGTGATTGGTAATGAGAAATATATAGATTTGGTCTTCATCCCCCTTTCTGGCCCAGAGCTCCCAAAACCCTTGGAATTTCCTAAGCAATAGGAGCAATGAGAGCATCTTTTGTTGTATTTGGTCTTTTGTTATTGGTTCCTGAAAATGCTCATGAGCCATAAAGGAAAATGAATGTCTTGTTATGTACCTGAGTTTATGCCAATGAGGTGATTTTTTGGAAGCCCCAAAGGACGGTAACCAGTACTGGTAACTTGTAATTAAAGAACTGGAACTTCCAGCCTCACCTCATAACCTCCAAGGGCAGGAAGACAGGTTGGAGGTTGAATCAATCATCAATAGACAATGAGTTCATCAATCATGCCTAGGTAATGAAGCCTCCATAAAACCCCAAATGGACAGGCTTTCAGAGAGAATCTGGGTTGACAAACACGTGGAGATGAGGGAAGTGGTGCACTCAGAGAGAGCACGGATGTTCCACGCCCCTTCCCACACACCTTGCCCTGTGCATCTCTCCATCCGGCTGTTCCTGCGTTGTACCCTCTTATCATAAAACAATGATCTAGTATGTAAACTGTTTCCCTGATTCTGTGAGCAGTTCCAGCAAATAAATCAAGTCTGAGAAAGGTGACCATGGGAACCTCCTACATATAGCCAGTTGTCAGAAGTACAGGTGAAGACCTGGACTTGAGACTGGTGTCTAAACTGAAAGGAGCTCAGTAACTCCGGTTAAATAGATTTCGACCTGAGTTCAATTGTAGGACACCCAGCCGACGTCTGTGTTGCAGAACTGCTTAATGTGTGGCACACCCACATTATGGCCTCAGAAGTGAAATGCGTAGAGTTGTAGTGGAGTATTGAGAGGAGATGAACCCCCAGGAGTTTTTTATTGACAGCTCGCCCCCCATCTCCCACCTCCTAATCTCCCTACCCCCGTAACACCCACCCACTAACACCCACCCACTACGGGCAGCCTGGGCCAGGGACTATGCTATCAGATATTCTTCATTCACAAGTCCCCAGGGAAGGATTCAATTTGGGAACTGCATTCTCTGTCCTCCAGATTCCCCTTCCTCCCAAGCTGTCCCAGGTCACACGTCTAGTCTCAGGCCAGAGGCTGAGCCCTGAAGTTATGCTTGCCCTCCCACCACTCCTTATCTGGCTGTCCCCTCACCCCTGCCTGGCCTCTTCTTTCTCCCCCAGCTGAGCCCTTAATTCCCAGTACCCAAGGGATATCAGGATATTAATTAAAGTGATCAAGGAAGTCAGACAGAGACCAACAGAGGACAAAGGCTGTGGTTCCCTTTTCTACGTATACGCACCACACATACCCACACCCAGAAACAGAGATCCATGCATTCATATGTCTCACACCTGCCTGGTGATATTCACATGCATATGCATAATACAGAGAAGCTTCCCACAGCAGCCCACAGGCCAAAGACAGCTGACAGAGTTAATGCACAACCACTGACTACCCGTGTGATCTTGAGCTAACTACACACCCCTTCTGTGCCTCATGTCCCTTCTGTAATAAGCCACTATAAGAACTGCTTATAGGGTCATTGGAGGACTGAATATTTGTTGTGCCATGCATCCCTTTGGCATCTAGGGAAGCCATGGGGCTCTTCTCAGAATGATGTTCTTAAATGCTTGACATAAAATGCATTCGATTATGAAAGAAACAAGTTATATTTAAAACATGGTCATCAAAATATTTTTAAAGAACACAATTGTGATACAGTGATACATATGCTTCTTTGTTAACACTTAAATAACAAGATCTAGTGGTGGATCTCATAAGTACTGTAAATTTCAAAGTAATGATGAGTGTTAATATTTTGAGATATCTATAACCACTGATAGACTATGAAAGTAGCTATGCTTTCTAATGGTGACAAAGTTCCAGGCACTGCTGATACCCCAGTGTTTTGTGCCCTACGTTCATAACTGAAGAAAGTACTAAATTTAATTAATGGTGAGTGAAGATTAATTCCATCCAGGAACCCCAGTAAGACCCAGGTTAAGACTCCTTAAATTAATACATATACAATGCTTAGAACAGTATCTGGTACATAGCAAGTTCTAGATAAATATTATGATTAATAGATCTTTTTAGTAATATAATCTATTTATGTATAATTAAAACTATAACAATCTGATTAGGATCTTGTTACTATAATATGTACATGAGAAAGAAAAACTTCTGGGAGAAGAAAAGCACATAAAGATGCCTGCCCGATTTGAGACACATTGAGCTTGTTGCTCCAACTTGCGTAGTATCTTGAGATCTTTAAAAGGAGGAAGGAATCCTCCAAGACCCACCAGTGTTAACTTAAATTGAGAAAGAGAAAAGCAGCCCTGCTGTCCAGGAGTTGCCTGGATACTGAGCAGCTAGGCCTGGGTGTTGCTACCAGTTGGCTGACACAGGTAATAGGCGATGTCCTGTTAAACATAAACAATTTCGTAGAACACCAATGTCAGACAAAAAGCTCTGTGACTCATGAATCAAAACAAAAACAAGACCACTCTGTAATTGTGTCTGAATACAAAACAAGAATGTTTTCAGGCCACAAAAATAACAAACACCCCTTGTCCTGGCTCATACAGTGGCTGCTGCTTCTCTACCACTTACCAGCTTAGCCTTACTCTGGTCTGCCTTCTCTATAGAGAAGATTTACCAAGATCCCAATCATATAATTACTTCCACTGCCTGACAGCATCCATTCTAGAGAAAAACTCCACTTCTGTGAACTCTCCTCAAAATCACCTAACACAAACCCAAATCCTATAAAAAGCCCTTACTAACACCCTCTTATCGAGACACCCAGGTTTCTGCACGGCCTGCATTCCCTCACTGCAATGAGTAATGAACCCAACTTTATTAACTACAGGTGTGGTCCTAGTGGTCTTAGGCTGGAGGGCATGAACAGAAAATTACTTATTTGTATATGCTTATAAAATGAGGCCTCGGCTCCTCAAGCTTATTGTTCTCAAATAACTAAAAACTGAAACAAAATTACAAATTAAATATTAATATACTATAAAACTAATAATATTATTGTTATAAATAATATAATTACTAATTATTAATAAGTAATCCACCCAGACACTACTATATACTGTCCCTACCTCCCTTATTCACTTCTCACAGCCTCCCTGTCACATAAATTCTGCATCTGTTTGAGATTAGGTTTGACTTCATGTAACAGAAAACTCAAATAACAGACTTGCAAAAGAAAGTGTCTTGTGTAGCAGTTAGCTTTTGCTACCTAACAACTACCTCACAATTTAGTAGCTTAATCTAACAATTGATTTTTTCTCAGGACTCTGTGGATTGGCAGTTTGAACTGGGCTCAGTGAGACCACTTGTCTCTGGGTCTATCATCCATCTACAGTTAACTATGGTTGAAGGCCCCATGTGCATGACTGTTATCTGGCTGTAGCAAGAGTAGTGGAGGTAAGTGGGCTACATGGCAATATTCTTTGGCAGGCTAGCCAATGCTGGCTCACGTGGCTGTCTCAGGGCCCCAGGTGCAGCAAGCCCCACACACAAGCCATTTTCAAACTTTGGCCTTTTCCCATTGGCCAAAGCAAGACACATGGCCCAGCCCAGATTCCAGGGATGGAGAAAGAGATTCAAGTCTTGGTGAGAGAAGCCACAGTTATACTGCAAATGGTTGGGCATACAGGAATGGGAGGAATTTAAGATCATAGTTGCAAAATATCTACCTGGGTTTCTTTTTTTCTTGTGTTAAGAAGTCTGGAAGTCAACCAAAAGAGCCCTCAATGGCCAAAGGTGGAACAATTTGAGAAAAAAAAAAAAATTACGTTGTACTGGATTATAACCCGAAGAATAAAATAAACATCCATAAATCCATACTTATATAAATAAATAAGTGAATAAATAAATACATAAAGAGATAAATAAAAGTGATAAATAGAAGAGATAAATATCCCCTGCAGAATAATTCCAAATAATTTATGTAGATACTCCACCCTTGAGGAGGAAAGCATAACTCCCCACTCCTTAAATGTGGGCTGTGAGTGATGACCTTATGCCAAAGAGCAAAGCATGGAAAGGGAAAAAAAGAAGGAACTTTATAATGGAGAAACTGACAGTGATCAAAGTTCACATCCATACTGATAAGTCATGTTGATAGTATCTACTGTCGATAGAATGTAAGGAGAAAGCCACTTTACCTCTGTGGCCTTCCCCCCAAAACACAGTGCCCTGGTGTTTCTTAATCATAAGAAAATCATCAGACAAATTCCAATTGAAGGACATTTTACAAAATACCTAACTAGTAAGCACTTAAAACTATCAAGGTCATCAAAAACAAGAAATATATGAGAAACTATCACAGCCAAGAGAAGCCTAAGGAAACATGACTACTAAATGTAATGTGGTGTCCTACATGGAATTATAGAACAGAAAAGGGACATTCAGGAAAAAACAGGAAATCTGAATGAAGTATGGACTTTTTAGTTAATAATAACAGAACAATATCGGTTCATTAATTGTAATAAATGTATCATACTAACATAAGATGTTAATAATATAGGAAACTGGGTGTGGAGTATATAGGAACTCTCTGTACTATCTTGGCAATAATTCTGTAAATTTAAAACTGTTCTAAAATAAAAAGTTTATTTAAAGAAAGTCTGGAAATATCAGTCCAGGCCAGGGCTTGTATAGTCTCCATGGTGTCATCAAAGTCTCAGGCTCCTTCTAGCTTCATGTTGCTTCATTGTCGAGGTCATTTGTTGATCCAAGATGGCCGCTGGGCTCCAGCCTTAATGAGAGAGTCCTATATAGAAAGAAAAAGGCAAATTGGCTTTCTTCCCAGCTGTATTAGTGTCTTCTAAGGATATTTCCCAGAAACCTCACCTAACAACTGCTATTCACTGGCTACCAGTAGCCGCAAGAGAGGCTGAGAATGTTTGTTTGTTTAGCTAGGTACATTACCACAAAGGAAAAAAAATCAGGGTCTGGACCAAAAAGTAAAAGAGGGAAATTGTTAGGCAACTAGCAGTCTTTCAGGTGCTATTTTAACTCCATTTTAGGAAAACTAAGGCTCAAAGAGGTTCAGTGACTTGCGCATAACCTAAAGACTAGGCAAAAAGGAACATGGATTTGAACTCAGAAATCATGACTCTTAAAACTACGGCCTAACTACTAAAATAGTATCAATGTAACAACATTAATTTATTGATATGCATGATGCTGCTTTGCTAATCTGCATAGTCACTAGCAGTGAGAATGTGGGACACTCAGCTGTGCTGCCATTTCTTTCAGGTTTATCTCACACTCCCACCCAACGCTGGTTCTGATGACTTTTTTCTCCCACCACTTGGCTCGATTTCACCCATCAAGAAACTTTCTTCCCACCCTCTACTTCTGCATCACTTGGCGTTCACAGAGCAGGAATTAATCTTTACTTATCAAGGCCATCTCTGCTCTTTCCTCACCACCCAGAGGTAGTTATAGTGATAACACGTAGTGGTCAAGATCGCAGGCCCTGGAGGCAGCCTGGGTTCAAAATCTTGGCTACAACCCTTACTCATTGTTGATCTTGTTGCAGGTTAATTAACCTCTCTGTGCTTCAACTTCCTGATCTGCGAAATGCGGATGAGAACCCTATAATATAACAGCACCTATATTATAGGGTCATTGTGAGAGTTAATGAACAGTGAGTGAAAAGTGCAAAGCACAGTGCCTGGTCCACACTTAGTTCTCAATAAATGTTATTCTTTGGTGCCAGTATGATCCCAAGTGCAAATACAAGCTCAAGTAGGACTCACATGGGGTCATGCAGATGATTCATAGTATGTTTGAGTTACTTTCTTAAGGTTATTATAAAAATGAAAGCAAACCATTTTAAAATTTGTATAGAGAACTCATTAACCTCCACCCCCAATTTATCTTTAGATATCAGCTTAAAAAACCAATTCTGAGCAAAAAGCACAGAATTTTCAGATCCTGCTCGGATTCCAGTTCTGCTATGAACTTGTGGTATGACGGACAAGTCCTTGTCCCTCACTGAGTCCAGTTTGCTCAGCCCCTAAATATGACTGTGATACTATTACCAGGCCTAACACGACAATTGTTTGGGAAAGGAAGTTGTGATCATTGAAGTTCTTGGGGACCTAGGGTTCATCTGGGGGAAATGCCCTGCTACTAATTAGAGATATGCTTCCTACTCCAGGAACCGCCCCCTCAGGGCTGGGATTTAAGGGACCCAGGAGCTCTCCAGAGTCTGCCCTAAACCTGCCGTGTGATTTTAAGTAAAGCCCTCATCACAGTCTCAGTTTCCCATCTGCTCATTGAGGAACCCCTGATTCCATCCCACTGAACCACACAAAGAGGCTCAGTGACTTGCTCAAGGTCACACAGATAATAAGTCATAGAGAACCAGACTCCAAGTCCAATGTGCTTTCTGCACAGAAGCACCCCACAGCTGCCTTTGTGGACCAGAGGGGCCACCGCTCCATTCCACAGTCTGCCCTCAACCCCCAACAATGCTCTGTTCCCCCAGTCATCACATCAGCCAATGGGGGTTGGATGGCAGATACCAGAAAGTGACTAACCTAGGAATCCAGTAGTGGATTTATGGGAAGGGGTTCTCGGGATGGGAGAAGAGCAAACCCCCAGCATGAGTGCACTTCGGGGGTCTCTGAGGGCTCAGAGCCTATGGCTGTCCTCTCTAAAGTACTGGCCGGGGATAACACATCTCCAACCACCCTTGGCCTACATTAATTTAGTGTAGAACATTTATTTCTGCTCCCAAGTTTAGGAACTACCTCCCATTTTTCTCTACAGGAAGGGCAATAGCTTGTACAAACACCCAGAGGTGGGAATGAGTGTCAGAAGCAAACTGGGATAAGCATCACTACAATGTCCCCTCTAGCCATGTTTGACTTATGCATGCTATCCTCTGACCGTAGCTGATTCCCTGGTGTTAACAAACACCTGACTGCAGGTTGGGTGTGCAAGAGTCTCCTGGAAATTTGAAACCTGAACAGAAGGCACATAGTAGGTACTTAATGGATACTGGATGGATGGATGGATGGATGGATGGGTTCAGTGCCTGAAGGCTCAGAGCTAGCTGATGGGATGACTGTTTGAAGTATTTATAGACCTACCTGGAGGCTGCAAGGCAAACACCAGACCAGCAGGGCCTGTGAGAGTGTGGGAAGTGTCATCATTCCATCCAGGGGCTGCGTCATCACTCAGGCATTTGGACAACGCCATTCCTGGGGCTGTGTCATGCCCACCACCAACCTTGGCAGGCAGCCCAGCCAGGAACTTGACCCACATTGGCTGGGGTTTCCCATGGGTGCTGTGCATGTGAAAACCAAAATATTACCGTAGAGGGTGGAACCACAAAAACAAGCTAGACAAAAACCCAGAATGTGGCCTGTGGTTGCCCCAGGGGTGGGGGAGGGGAGCTGACTGAGACTGCAGGCCTAGTGTTTGTCTGTTTCAGATTTCTTGTGGTCTATTTATTTCACTTTATTTTACATTTCTTTTTATTTTTTCTGCATAGATAATATAATCCCATGGTTCAAAACTCAAAAGGTACAAAAAGTAAAGAGTTTCCCTCACACCCCTGGGCTCCAGCCAGCTGTTCCCCCTACAGGCAGCCAATGTGCTGGTTCCCTGTGTAACTATCCAGGGAGGATTTTTTGCCAAACAAGAGCACATGGGGAGCATATGAGATCTTGCTTCCCAGCATATGTCGTCAGTTTGGCTTAAATAAACTCTTATAAAAATTCAAAAAAAAAAAAAGTGCAGGCCTCACACTGCAGATGGTTGGGGGGAGGGGTTGTTTTATGAATAGGCAACACATGGGTTACCCAAACTTAAAGCTGAAACAAGGGGGTTCTCTGAATGTTCCATTCCCCTCCTCCCATTCCCATCTCTCCCTACCTTCCCCTTAGTGGAGAAAAATGTATATGGACATAGATTCCAGTTTCCACATAGCACACCGTGGATGCCATTCCACATCAAGCACACGCAGGGGATCTTTTCAATGGCTATGGGGAATTCCATTGCATGATAGGGCTGGAGTTGACTTAACCACTTCTCAGGGATGGACATTTACAACCTTTGCTATTACAAACAATGGTGTAATAAATAACATTATACTCTTCACATGGGGGTATTTTTACATTAAACAGTTACTTGCCTACATTTAAACAATGAGAATAACATACTAAACTTTTTTCGAGATCTTTATTCTCCTAAGAATTCATAAGCTTTGGCCTCCCTGAGCCCATAATTCTGGGAGGTGAAGATTGGCTGAGACAGGGCTCCCACTGCCCCTTGAGCCAGGCAAGCCCTCTCCATTCACCACTGCCCACCCTGTTTGCTAGGAGAGACACCTAGACGCAGACAGGAAGTGACACACCTGCCCGTATAAATGCCACTGGGTCTCAAGGAACCCAGAGGGGTGAGTGCTGGGGTCTTGGCCACCCCATAACTCACCTCATTCCCTGCTTCTGTCGTCTCTGAAAGTGTGACATTGGGCGCATGGCTTCATCTTTCTAATAATGTCCTAGATTAAGGGATTTGTCCTATTGGCAGACACAGAAATGGAGAGACAATGGGTATCCTGGTTCTAGGTGCTACTAACTGCCACACCCTATAGGGACCAGAGACTCAGAGGGTTGGCAGTAAAGAGAGGGTGTTGGTAGTAGGAGGTTTGAGGTTACGCCCACACACACACACACACACGGGCAGGGCCTGGGCCAGACCTGGGTTCCAGTAGTAACTGCACTATATATGTATATGTTCTAGCTATGTAACTTCCAATAAGGCAACTGTCTTCTCTGAGCTTTAGTGTCCCAGCCAGTAAAGTAGCTACCATGCAGGGTGAAATTAGACACGGACTGAGAAAGAGCTTTGCAAGCGGCAAAGGCTATGGGCATGTAGGGGATTAAGGGATTTATATCACCAGTGGACAACACTGAGGGAGGAGGGATAGATTGGGAGGGAGGTTGAGGACATCCCACCGGCCCAGTTTGCCCTTAAGAACTTCCCAGGGCTGCCAGGCCAGCTGTCAGGTGGCCTCTATCCCAACCCAGCGCCAGGCTGGCAGGCTCCAGACAGAGCCCTCTGGCTCCAGCTGGATGCCACAGTGAGGTGGGGGCCTACCTAGGGCCTGGGCTAGGCTATTTTCATCCCCAGGAGAGTCAAAGATGGGGCCCCAGCTCCCTTCCTCCCTGGAGGAGACAGGACTGTCTCCTCAACAGGCTGGAATCTTCCTTTCCAAATCCAGAACAAATCAAGAGACCAAAGATCCTCAGCTGTGGAAAACAAGGAACAGAAAGGCAAACAATTTATCTAGGTGGCCCAGCTGAGGCTTGAACCCAGACCTTCCAATTTCCAGGAGACGGTTCCTTCCAGCATGCCATTTGCTCACTCATTTTCACTTATTCCTTCATCCAACAAATGTTATGGAACACCTACTGTTCCCCAAGGGATGGGGACACAGCCTAGAGCAAAGTAAACTCTCTACCTACTGGAGCTGCATTCTAGTGAGAAACAAAGGCAAGAAACAGAAATGCAGCCTCTGTAAACTGTAAGCCAGGGAGTGATGTGTATCTTTCTAGCAAGAAATATAAACCAGGGTAGGGAACTAGTGACTGTTGGATGGTTTTGCTCGGGAGGGCAGTGAGTGGGTGGGTCAGAGAAGACCTCTTTGAGGAGGTGACATGTAGGCAGAGACCTAAATGAAGAGAGAGAATGGGTCTTGTGGATATCTAGGGCAGGATACTGGCAATGGAAATAGCAAGTGCAAAGGCACTGAGGTAGAAATGCATCTGATATGCTCCTGGAACATTAAGGAAGCAGCATGGCTGTAGCAGTGTAGGTAATGGTGAGGTGGGAGGAGTAATAGGGATCCAGGTCATCAGGGCCTCACAGAGCAGTTAAACCTTTGGGTTTTATTTCAGGTTGCTTGGCAAGATAGATCCTCACATTGTTCAGAGGTTCCTATAACCTCACATGGTCTGGCCCTTATGGACGTGGCCCCACCCATCTTCTCTCTGTTCCTAGAATCTGCTCCTCCCACCACAGGATCTTTGCACATGCTGTTACTGTAATTTAATATCCTTTTCCACTTCTATCCCCTCTTCTCCTGGTTAACTTCTACCTATCCATCATATCTTAGCTCAGATTATCTCAGGCTTCCAGACCTCCCTGGCCAGGTCAGCAACACTTCCTTTTTACCAGGATCCAATCTTAGGGACCACAAAATTGAGATGATCAATTAATGTCTATCTATAACCTAGATTGAGCTTCCCAAGGGCAGGTATTTTAGTTCTTTTTGCTCACTGCTATCTCCCCAGGGTGTGGCTAGTGCTTGGCACACAGTAGGCCCTAAGAAATGTGTTGCATTAATGAACATCATAGGCACTTTATAAAGATTGTCTCATTTCTTTCAGTGTTATCCAGTTTACAAAGCACACAGAAGTGAGGCAACTTGACTAAGGTCAAATGGCAAGTAAGTGGTAGTACCAAGAGTTCCAGGTTTTTCTGATTTCAAAGCTGGGACTTTTCTCCAATACTTTTCCTGGCACACACAGGCTGTGGTCAATCAGAAACCGGCTGCAATAATCCCTCTATGCCTGTACTCCTACCCTTTCGCAATATGACTAAGAGATGGAGGCTATTTCTCCCTCCCTTGAATCTGACTCAGCCATATTACTCTGTCTGAGACATTAGTGATCATAACATAAACAGAGGCATTGGAACTGGTCCTCTCTTGCTGAACATGGAACCCTACGATTACCATGTGAATGAGCCCAGGCTAGCTTCTGGGAAATGAACAGAAGCACCCCAGCAAACAGCCTGACAACTGCCAGACATGTGAGGGAGGCCCTCCAAGACTACCCAGGCTGCACTTACTGCAAATACAGTAGTGAGCCTAGGTAAGACCAAAAGAACTGCCCAGCCAAGCCCAGATTGCCAATTCATAGAATAATAAGTTGTTGTTTTAGGTCACTGGGTTAAGTATGGTTTGTCACACAGCAAAGACTGATGCGCATGCCTAGTGAATACACACTGTGCAGACAATACCTATTTAACTTATGCATATGCACACAGATGTACACAAAAGGCCTTCCACTGAAAATCTGTCAGCACCAACGCACACTCACATGCCCCTTACAGGTCACATATACACACACCAGCCATCACCCATCCCCACACACACCTCAATTCAAACCACTCTCCTGGCTGCTAACATGTTAATAAAAATGCCAACCTGGAGATGGGTGGGTTGACACAGCCCGAGCTTTATGTCCCTGGCACTGGCCAGCGCAGTGCAGAGCATGGAGAAGGACCCAGCAGACTTTTGTTGAATGAATGGATGAATAAAGCAAAGGGCACAGAATGGCCAAAGGTTGGCACCAGTGAGCAGATGAGACGGTGCTGAGGGTTTCCCATGGCAAATGGACAGGCTTGGCAGTAGGGGCCATACCTTCAGTTTTTATCCCTCTTGAGACCCACGTGGGCAGGGACATACCGTGGGAGCTCACAAATGCTTATCTTACAAATTGTACTTGTGCTTGAGATCTATTTTTAGAATTGGTTCCACCGTTTGTTTCCAATAAATTATCTTCTATGTGTAACTATGGGGAAATTAAAAATATCTGAGAATTAAGGATGAGTTAAGAGGAAACTAAGGGAATGAAAAACAAAGCCAGTAGTAATTCCAGGAAACAGAAAAAAAGTTTCATAAGAAAGGAAATGTAACCAAACATTTGGCTTTGCAGGAAACAATCCTGATATAGTTGTAATATAAATATTACTGAATATTCATTTAATGGAAAATTGTGATAAATATGGATTAAAAGGAGAGGAGGGTGAGAACAGTTAAATCTTCCTTGATAATAATAATTTTTTTTAAAGTTTCAACCACTCACTGGGTAATGTGCATTATTCTAGGCACTTTACATGTTGAATCCTCACAACAATCAACAATTTAAATGTCTTATTACTCTCATTTTACAAATGAGGACGCTGAGGCATAAGAAGTTTAAGTCACTTGCGCAAGGTCATATGGTCAGTCAGGGCAAGGGCTGGGATTTGAAACCAGGCAGTCCGGCTGCAGAAGCCACACTGTGAAGACATCAGACTGGAAAGTTGGTCAACATTTGCCTAAAATTAATCAAGCAACCAGTAGGAAAAGCATGCTACTTAGAAATGTGGAGAGAAGTACCAGAAGAAATAGTTAAAAGAGTTGAGTGTGGCTGCTTTTGGAGAACAGGGTTGGGAATGAGAAGGACAAGGCAAGAGAATGCTTTTTATTAGTATTATTTAATTTATCTAGATATAGAGATATACCCATGAGGTGGGGACAGGAACTGCCAAGGAAGAAACATGAGAGAACTGTCTGTGTAGATGGTGTTGCACTATTTCCTGATTGGGGTTTGAGGTACAGTATGCACTTGTCTGAACTCAGCCAAGGGTATCTTTAAGATCTGTGTATTTCACTGTGTATAAATTTTACCTCCCCCTCCCAAACAAAAAGGAAAAAGAACTGTGAACAAATAGTATTGAACTATAGCCAATTAAACTAAAGCTAATGATATGCATGCTAAAGTGCCTTTAAGGAGAAGTGTACTGATGTTTGCAATTTACTTTGAAAACCTTTCAAAAAATAAGCTGTCTTAATAGATGGATAAAGGGATGAATAGATGCCTGATAAAGCAAATCTAGCAAAATATTAAGAATTGTGCATCTAGTAGGTAGGTATATGTGTTCACTGTATAATTCTTTCAAATTTTCTTTAAGTTTGAAATTTTTCTTAATAAAGTGTTGGAAGAAATGTGATTATTATCTGAAAAATAATAAATTTTTTAAAACCTAAATGGGGTTTTGTCTTGGGCCTGGATGGACCCACACAACTCTAAGCCTTCCTATGTGTATGTCTATCTTGGTGACAGTTGTCACCATGATCTCATCTATGTCCCCACCCTACCCTGGGATCCTATAATCGAAAGGACCTCTATCCTAATTTTTCAGTATCTCCCAGCTCCCCCTGGATGTCAGGCAAGATGGCAGTCTCCTACTCCTGGTCCCCTTGAATGCCTCAGCAGCAAAACCAAAACCATTTCACCAGGGACAGAAACAGGGCCTTCTAGCTACATCCCATCCTCTTCCAAGATGGTAAACTGGAATCTGGCAGGTAAGGTCAGGTGCCTTTCCCAGGAGCCCATCACACCTTCATCACAGAAGTGAGCAGTCAGATTGCTGATCTCCCAAGCCCGCATGTATATAATTAGCTAGTAGGAAACAGATCAGGGGGCAGATCTCATCTCTGCCTAATTACGGGCTAGGCAGCTGAGGCCAGTCTAGCCTGAGAGAGCTGCTATAGGGGCCAGGCAGCCCCAGGGGACAGGGCAGCAGCTGCAGGCCCTCAGAGGGGCTGAAACACAGAGGCTGCCACTCACTGCCCCTCACACTCCAACTGGAAGCAGAACA
The DNA here is from genome assembly GCA_028627145.1 of Eidolon dupreanum. NCBI lineage: Eukaryota > Metazoa > Chordata > Mammalia > Chiroptera > Pteropodidae > Eidolon > Eidolon dupreanum. Next base: position 18,626,411 of record CM053504.1, on the reverse strand, counting down.
ATAGAGGGGCTGTTCTGCAGATCCCTGAGGCTGGCAGGCTGGTAAGGGGGAGTGGCAGAAGCCCCCAGCCGCTCAGTCCACAGATCCCCACATAGGAGTGTGGTAAACTGCAAAATCCTGCCAGAGGGGAAGCCCTCCTGAATGAGAAAACTTCTGTTGGAGAAGTCAAGGCTCAGACTGGAACCATCCCCACTTTTAAGAATGCCTCCCTGCTCTCTTCCCAGCAGATCCTACCAATACCCTTCTCTGCTACCCCAAGGCCCGCTCCTGGAACAGCTCTGATCTCTGGGCAGAAGTCTCCAAACTTATCTGCTCTACATTATATGACTATGTGCTTACTGCTTAGCTGCTCATCCCCTCCTTACCCCAAGATTAGGGCAGGGCCCATGACTGGCTAGGTACCCAGTAGATAGATGCTCAATAAAGTAGCCAGGAGGAAAGTTCACCAGGATGAGGAAGAGGTGAGGCATGTGTCAGGATAACAAGGGAGCCAGAGTGCTGCTGAGTTTGGGGTGTCCACAGGCCAGGGTATGACCCCAGGCAGAGGGCAGATCTGCTCTGGGATGGCCCACAAGCCACTATCCCTCCTGCTCTAAGACAAAAGATCACCTTAAGGATTCAGTGATGGGATGAGTGTAAAGGGTCTGAGCCCAGCACTTAAGACTCCTCCAGGAACAGAGGGCCTTCCAGCCCATCACCCACCAGCCCTATGTCCTGAACCTCAATTTTTTCACATGTCAAATGCGGCCAACACATCTACCTTCTTGTTTCTACGGACTGGCAGGTCCCGGCAAGGAGCAACACTTAGCATAGAATTCTGGTCAGGTTGCCCAGAAGGGCTGGTCTGTGACACCTCAGAGGACACCACCTCTGCAGAGCCTACCCAGATTCTCCCTCTGACCCTATTACTCCTTTAACATGGGGACCAGGAGGCCCAGCTCCTGGGTGCCAGTGGGCAGGTCATCACCCTCTCTGTGCCTCACCTGTATCACAAAGGGGTGAATTTCATTATCATGGGCTCAAATAGCATCCTCTTCTATAACCCAATTTCACCTTTTTTTCCTGAACTGCCCAAGCCTAGCCCAATCCCCTGGGGGCTGGTCGTAGACTGTCAGACAGACAGACAGCTGGGCTGACCTGGATGTTTGTAAACAGCCCAACGGAAATCTCCTCTTTATGCTTAAAATAAAACCTACATCAAACCTGTCACCAGGGCCCCCATTAGGGCTTCCTGTTTCTGAGTGCTGCAGCCAAGGCAGCCTTCAGAAAGGAAGCACCACCCAGCCCTTCCCCCTCCAAACCCAGGAGCCAGCAGAGGCTACCCAGGCTTTCACCCGGTGTCCTCAGCCCTAGCACTGGCTGCTCTACCAGCCAAGGTAGGGTCTCATAGCAGGTAACTAACCTGGAGGGAGATGGGAAGGAGTTGAAACCTCAAATCCCAGTGCCAATCGTCTCTTCCCCTTCCCCCAGCCCAAAGAGGACTGTGCTGTCCAACCCATGCACTGAGGCCCAGAGAGGGAGACTGCCTTGTCCAGGGTCACCCTGATTTGGAGGCAAGTCCACTCATTTTGTGCTGTCCACCCCAAGTCCCTCTTCCTCCAAGAACTCAGACTTCCAACCCCCAACTATATGGTCTGTGTAAACTCAAGTTCAGGGTTTGCCCTCTCTGAGCTCCCTGCCCCCTTGGGAACTGGACTGGAGTTTGGGGAGATCAGAACACTCATGATCAGGAGGGTCCATGACCTAGTCAGTCTATCCCCTGCACTTCCCCTTCCTGACTCAGGGGAAAGGCCCCAGTCCCAGCTCTATCCCAACTCATTTGGTGACTGGAACCAGTTTCTTCCTCTATGAAAGAGGCCTACCGGTCTCCCAGAGGGGTTGTGAGGATCCCTCAGGCCAGACCAACCACTGTCCTCTTGCCCCCACCAGATCCTCGGGTGAACAATTACTAGGTTTGGAAGGCCCCACCCCAAGACTTTTCCCATCTCTTCCCCTTATGAACATAGAAGAGTCTGATGACTCAACCCTTGAAAAACAAGCATTTGTGTTTATTAATCAAAGGGGGGGAAGTCAGAGAGAGCAATGCAAACTCCTACCAGTCCCTCCAGTAGTCTACCCACGTAGGCCAGGCTGCCAAGGCCTGGGAAGAACAGTGCATAGACCACTCTTCCCTTCCCCCACCCCAAGGTGAGTTCCCAGGGAACCAGGGCCCACTGGGTAAGGAAGAGGAAGTCAGCAAAGAACAGAGGCCAAAGAAGGAAGAAAGAAATAGAGCTACTGGGTAGACAGACCTGGTGAGATCCTTGGCCCTTCATTCTCAGTGGAGAGGGCCAAGTACCCCAAACCCATAAGAGGAACCAAGCAGAGGTACACTCATGCTAAAAAAAAAAAAAAAAAAAAAAAAAAAAAACCCTATATATGAGGAGTAGGGAGTGGTCCAAGGTCAAGAGACAACTCTCTCCAAGGTCAGTCCTTGCCAGATCCATGCTGGTCTAGCCTCTGAGGCTTCGCCTCCATACCAAGTTCACACAGGCAGTAGCCTCTAGTCTGCCCCAAACCAGGGAATGGATGCAGGAGGGGTCAAGGGGCCAGTTGTCTCTCTGAGATCTGTCCTGTGAGGAGTGCAGAGTCCAGTGAAGGCCTAGCCCTCAGCCGCTGGGGTCTCCCGTGCTTGCCGCAACCCATACAGCCACTTGATCACACGGGCGTTGCGCTCAACCACGGACACGCCATAGGGGATGCGCTCCCGGGCCCGCTCCTCCACAGTGGCAGAGCTGCGACGGGAACATTCCCCCTCAGAGCTGCCTGGCCCAGCACTGGGCCCCGCCAGGGACACGATATCTGAGCTAGCCCGTGCCAGGTGGGCCACACCCAAGCCCCGTGCCTCCTCTGGGTCCAGGCCACAGAAGTTAAAAAATCGCTCCAAGTCAGCCGCTGCCCGTGAGAAGCGCTCACTCAGGTCCGACTTGGAGCGTTGCAAACCAGAGGGCCGGGCAGGACTGGAGGCGGTAGCAATGCCTGGTGATGGGCAAGGCTGGGCAGGTGAGGCCGGTAGGGGACGGACATCCACTCGGCGGACTGCAGTTGTACTGGGCGGCGGGCGTGGAGGGGTAGCTGGGGAGGCCTGGAGAGCTCCCTCTGCCCGTCCAGGGGTACGGCTGGCCTCGGCAGGAGACACAGGACTATCACACAAGTTGATGAGGCTGCTAAGGATGTCCAGGTCCAGTTGGGGCCGGCGGCCGGGGCCAGGCAGGGCTCGACGGCTAGAAGTGAGCACTGTGCGGCGAGTCCCGGGGCTGAAGAGTGGCTGCTTGGACAGCAGGGGTTGCACAGGTTCCTGACGTGTGTTGGCCACATGCAGGCTCTTGACATACTTGGCCTTGTCTGCCTCCAGGCGCTCCACAGCACTGGGTTTCCGAACTCCACCATCTGCTGGTCTCCGTAGCAGGTAGCCCGGGACCTTGGTCCGTAGGCGGAAAGGTAGGGAAGGGGTGTCCCTGGCTCCGGGAGACAGCGTGTCCACAGGCATGGCTGTTACATACCCCAAAGGCTTCTGTACAAGGAGACTGGAGAAATGAGGAGACAGAGATCCAGGCAGAGAGTTGGCAGCTGGACGCAGGCAACGGCTGCAGGGGAGGAAAGAAAGAGGGGGGCTGAGAACGCTCAGACAAAGGCTCAGCAAAGACTGGAAGAAGCTGAAGACGCCCTTCCTATTAAAAGTGAAGGCCACGCCCCTGATTCATAGGCAGCCAATCAGAAGGCAGAAAGCACCAGCTGAAGGGCTTGTGGCTCTGCCCACATCCCCGCCCCTTCGAGGACCCGGCCTGGCTGAGGCAGAGAAAAAAAGGTGTCAAAGAAAGACATGAGCAGCCTGAGCAGAAGACAGGGCAAGGCACTATAAAGGAGGCAAAGCGGACTCCGAGCTGTGTGCTGGCCACCAGGTGGCTCAACTTCAGTGGGTCCTCTTGACAGCTCCATTTTACAGATGGGGAAACTGAAACCCAGGGAGGAAACAAACTTAATTAAGCTAATTCAGCAAGTTGGTGGCTCTGTTCCTTGCCTCCAAGCAAGGAGATGCTGGTACAGGGGTCTTAGGGTTAACTGATCAAGAGAAAAGGCTCCAACTCCACTTTGATTGCCCACATGGAATCTGGTACCACCTCAATCCTTCACCCACCATGGCAGGAAGCTGCCCTGTGCCATCTACCCGTTTATACATGCCAGGCCCCAGGCACAGCAGCACAGCTTGTGGAGTGTAGAAAATCGCCACCCCCGCCCCAGTGGATTCCAAACACCATCAGCTTCTAGTATGGGTCTTCTATGCCAGGCCCATGGTGATCCATGGATGCCTGTCACAGGGAAATGTCAGCCCTAAGCTATGCTGCTCTGAGAGTGGCCGAAAATGCCCAAGATCATACAGCCTTGTTTGGGGGCATCCAGCACACTCTGGATCTGCCAGAAGCCATAACATGAGATTGGGTGCCCATCTATCCACATGGTCACCAAGGCATCAGGCCACCCCTGTCCCTTCCTCCGAGGAAGGGCTGGGGCCACAAAGTGCCCCTGCAAGTCTCCCTGGAGATGGACCAGAAAAAATCCTGTACACCAAGTCCTGAACTTTCTCATTTGTGTTAACTGGGGAAGGGAGACTTCGTCCCCAAGAGGACTTGTAGTACAGGCCATCTAGAGCTGTGTTGTCTAATTTAATAGCCACTAACCACAAACTTAGCTTTAAATTTAAATTAAATAAAAACTTACAATTCAGTTTCTGAATCACACTAGCCACATTTCAAGTGCTCGATAGCCACATTGAGGCTAGTGGTCACTACAATAGGCAGCACAGATTAGCACATCTCCATCCATAAGCAGAAAGCTATCCTGGAGAGTCCCACCTAGAAATCTGAAATTCTAGTAGGGAGCATCTGGATTGAGGTGGAGAGGCAGGGATCTCTACTGTGTGCTAGACATTGGACACCATCCTCTCCTGTAATCTTCCAACAAGCCCTTGAGATGGATCCCTGTCCTCATTTTACAGATGGAGAAACAGACTCAGAGAAGTGACCAACCTAGGTCACAGAGCAGATAAATAATTCGCTCATCTACTATGTTTATAGTAGTTTTACTCTTTTTTGTTCCCATTCCTCTAAAATATCAGCTCCCCAGTGGAGGGCGAGAGGGAGGTGTCTGGTTTGTTCTCTGTATCACAGTTTCAAGATATTGCTCTTAACACATAATAAGTATTCAATATCTTTTTATTGACTTGAAATGCCTATGAGGGCCAAACGTGAATGGGCAGACCTGGGATAAATTGGAGAAGGGCACACCCAGCCTACTGCAAGCAATGGGTCCAAGGTAGTAAGTGTAGAATATTCTAGGAAGCTGCAAATCCAGAACAGCAGGAAAACTCTAGATTCTTAAATGTTAGCATATTCAGTAATAATAATTTTAAAAACACTACACATATGGAGCAAACAAAACATGTTTGCAGACATACCTGCCATACCCTCCCCTCCATCTAGCTGGCCCCTAGCCCCAGTTTGAGACCTCTGCTGCAATGGCAAGTTGAGAACAGAAACTTGGAGGCTACTGGACAAGAGCCAGAGCTGCTCTAAAGGTAGAAGGGATGGAGTAGGTGGGAAAGGAAGGCTGCCCCACTCAGCGCCGACCCCCAGGAGACCTCAGAAGGGAAGGGTCTGGCAGGAAAGGCAGTCCTACTGAGCCTTATCGAGGTAGCTAGACTCTGCCACACCCCCAAGGGCCGCCGCCTCCCAAACCAGTCCAACCCGTCGACAGAGGTTGTTCCCTCCCAGGCACCATCCGGGGAAACTGGGGGGAAGGAGGTCAGATGGGCAGGGCCAGGGCAAAAGCCCCGCTCGTCCCCAGGTCGGGCCCTTAACCCCTCTGGCCCAACCTGCAGTTCCCAGGGTCTCCCGAGACAGATGTGAGGAGCGGTGCCAGGTTTTGGAACCTCTGGCCCACCTGCCTGGGGCTCGCCCACCCGCCCGCTGTGCGCCTTGTACAAGCAGCCGCGCCTCTTCCAGATTCCGTTTCCTTATCTGTGAAATGCTGTTAAAAATAGACCTCCCTGAGCCTCTAGGTCATCGAAAGGATGGAGAGAGAAAACAGGTCGAGGATATTCTTCAGCACCTGGCAAAAGGTAGCGCTCCATGAAAAGGGCTCCTTGTTTATCTTAGGACTTTGACCCAACTCCGCAGATCGTGCCCCTGGCAGGGGTCTCTAAGCACTTTCCAGAAGGGTCTGTCCCAGCCGGGACCGTGGATAAAAGAGGCACAGGATAGAGGCTTAATTGGGTAGCTGACCTAAACAAGCTCCATTTCACAGGCGGACAAACAGAAATGCAGCAGCTTCTGCGAGTTGAAACCAGGGTCCCAGTTCCCAGGTGGGATTTGACCTCTCTGTCTCTGAAGCCTCCTTTCATCACCCAACGCCCCATCCACGGATTTCAAACGCTACCCACAAATGGCCCCAAATGCAAGGGCCCTTTCCCGTTGAGCCTTTCTCTTTGGCATCCTCAGTGCCTGCAGTCCCACCTTGCCCCTCCCCACCGGCTTCCCTGGAGGCAGCTTCTGGAGACTGAGAGGGAGTAAGGGCAGCTTGGATCCCCGGTCTGCTTTCTGCCCTTCTCCCCTTAGGGGTAATTTTGGGGACTCCCAGCAGCAGAGGAGGCCGCAAGTTCGGCGTTACGCTGTGTGATTTTGGCTGCTCGCCGCCCCTCTCTGAGCCCTCGTTGGCTTGCCCCCTAAATGAGGGGGCTGACAGCAAGACTCATGCGGTCTCATCCAGGGTGGAAGGTGAGCCCCTACCCCGTCCTCGCCTCCCCGGGGAAAGAGGGGTGCCTGGGCCGCCCCCCAACCAGGCCAGGCGCCCCTGGCCCGGGCCCGCACATACCCTGCTGCGCCCGCGCCGCTACGCTGAACTCCTCTGGCCCGGCCCACCTGGGGCTCAGGTAACACGCGTTTGCGTAACTTCCGGCGGCCGGCAGCAGGCAGGTGAACCCGCCGGCCCAGGTATTACCTGAAAAGAACGAAAATAAGGCAGCAGCCAGCACTCGAGCCCAGATGAGCTGGCAGTCGGCACAACAACGCCAGGACCCTGTCGCAGCCGTTCCACTCCCACCCTCCGCCCCGCCCAGCCCACGAAACTCTTCCGCGAGCCATGGAGGTTCCGCTCCACAGCCACACCCGCCACATCTGGTGCATGGAGTCCGCGTGACCCACTCCGGCAAGTGCACCCACCTTAGAGATGGGAAAACTGAGTCCCTGTCCCTTACAGCCACAATGACTACCAGTTAATGTTCACTATGTCAGGCATAAGAAAGTGCTTTTCCTGGTATTAATTAATCCATTTTAATATCCCAAACGACCCCTATGAGGTAAGCTCTATTATTATCCCTTGACTAATGGAATATTGAGGCTGGGACAGGCTGAGTCAATTACCCAAAGTCACCCTGAGGAATCCAAACTGAGCACTTTCCCTCCTAACTAAGCCTTAATGCCACTGCTTTCTAGCTGTGTGTCCCTGAGCAGCTTGCTGAACCTCTCTGGCCCTCTACTCTGTCAAGTGGAAAGCATCCCACCTTCCAGGCCAGGTCAATGAGAGTTCTTAGGGCCTGAGAGTGCCTGTAGAAGCTTTGAGCAAGCTGTAAACATTAGTAACAGCAATAATAGTAATAATAATAACTACAATTTTTGAGTGCCAGGCTCTGTACTTAGTTAAATCTCTGGACTCCCACTTCCAAGAGAGGAACTATTTAATCCCCATTTATGAGGAGAGACAGTAGCCCTGCAGGAAGGAATCCCCAAGAGGACAGTGATTGTCTCCTCTGCCACCCCAAGCCTTGGTATGTCACTTCAGGTGGCACATTTGATTAGGTCACTTTCCACCAGGATCCTGAGGCCCAGAGAAGGAAGCACCCCCAGCTTTAGACCCTAGAGAGGCTGAGGAGGGCCGACTTCCATGTCAGTGCCTGGTAGGAGCTGCATCAGGATTGGGATGGAGGGCATGAGGAAACAGGAAGTGACTCAGAATAGCTCTCTTCCCCCTAGGAATGAGTCAACTTTGAGGCTTCCTCCAGGCCCTGGGGCCTGATTTTAGGGGAATGAGGTAGGCTACAAGACCATCATTCTCCACAGTGGCCTGCTGGGTCCCCACCTAAGGCAACAATGGGCCAGGGTTGGGGGAGGGGGGAGGGGAGACTCTGTACAAGCAAAGCAACAATAACAATTTTCATAATAAAATAGGTAAGAACTCTTGAGTGCTTTCTTTGTTCTGGCATGTTCTAAGATCTTTATATATGTTAACTCATTTAACCCTCACACCCAAACTTTGAGGTAGGTACTACTACTATTATGCCTATTTTATAGTTGAGAAAACTGAGGCACAGAGAGTTGGGACCACTTGCCAGAAGTCACACAGCTGATAAATGGCAGAGTCAAGATCTGAATACAGGCATAGGGCAGGGAGGGGAACATGGGATCAAGTCTCCAGTGTTGGGCTTTGGCCACTCACCAAGGGATTCCTAAGGAATCTACAGCCTCCCTCTCTTGACTCCAGAGGGAGATCAGCCAGATAGCACTCCCTGGCTATGGTTCTGGGTCTTGGTTTCCTCAGCTATAAAATGGGGGCAATGATGGCAATATTTCCCAACAGAAACCAGGTCTCACCCCTTGTGGCTCCCCAACACTTTAAAATAAAATCCAGACTCTCCACTCAGCCTTCAGACCCTCCAGGATCCATCCCCTACCCACCTCTCCTACCTCATCTCCAACCTTTTCTGCTCTAGCCACATAGCCCTCTCTGCTGTTCCTGAAACACCGTCTTTCCTGCCTCAGAGCCTTTGTACTGTTTCCTGCCTGGAACCCCCTTCCTCAGCTCCTTCAGGTCTCTTTTCAAATGTCACCTACTCAGAGAGGCCTCCTTGAATACTCTAAGGCTCCTGCCAACTATCTCACCCAATGTGTTCCCTTCCAAGCATTCATCACACCCTGTCATTTTCGATATTCACTTATCTGTCACTTGTTTCCTATCTCCCCATTGGGCTGGGAACTCTACCACACTCTTCCATACTTTCTTCCTCCAGGGACTAAACAAAAGAGGGGACACCATGACCAAGTAGCAGGACTAGAACTGGGCCACCTCAAAAGCCAAGGCCCCTTAGCACCAAGCCTCCTCCCAAACCCTGACCCTGCCCTAGGCCTTCCCCAACCTGCTCCACTCTTCCTCCAGCCTCAAGTCACCCTCATTTAAGCTGGGCTCCAGCTACCTCCTGCTGAGCCCTGTTCTGTCTCCAAACCTCCAGATGCCACATCTAAACCTCTATACACATTAGCACTGCTGACTGCAGTGCCCTTTTCCACTCTATCTCCCTGGCCACCACTGTAGCATGGACTGTGAAAGTGACCTTCCTGGGTTCAAATCCCAGCTCCACCAGTGATCAGCTAAGAGACCTTGGGTAAGATAATCAGCTTCTCCATGCCTTGGTTTTCTCAACTATAAAACAGGGTTCTTGACAGTGCCTCCCTCCCAGCATAAGGCCTATGCATGACAAATGCCACCAAAGTGTGAGCTGTGAAGTTCCACTTCTCAGGGAACATTCAAAAGTCACTTGAATAGATATTTCTCCAAAGAAGGTATACAATGGAAAATAAGCACATGAAAAAATACTCAACATTACTAATCATTAGGGACATATAAAACAAAACCACAATGAGATACCATATTATTAAGATGGGTATTATCAAAAATAAATAGATAGATAGATAGATAGATAGATAGATAGATAGATAGATAGATAAATAACGAGTGTTGGTGAGGGTATGGAAAAATTAGAACCCTTGTACACTGTTGGGAATATAAAATGGTACAGCCACCATGGAAAGAGTATGGCAGTTATGCAAAAAAAATTTAATGGAATTACCATAAGATTCAGGTATATACCCCAAATAACTGAAAGCAGGAACTTAACCAAATATTTGTATACACATGCTCACAGTAGCATTATTGACAATAGCAAAAAGGTGGGAATAAACGAAGAGTACATTAACGTATGAATAAATAAATGTGGTACAAACATACAATAGAATATTATTGAGCCTTAAAGAAAGGAAATTCTGATACATGTTACAACAGAAGTGAAACTTGAAAGCACTATGCTAAATGAAATAAGCGAGTCACAAAAGGACAAAAATTGTATGATTACACTTATATCAGATACCTAGAGTAGTCAAATTCATAGAGAGAGTAGACTTGTGGATACTAGGGGCTGGCAGAAGGGAGTATAGGGGGTCAGTGTTTTGTGGGTATGGAGTTTCCATTCGGGAAGATGAAAAAGTTCTAGAAACAGATGGTGGTGATGGTTGTACAACAATGTGAATGTATTTAACATCATTGAACTGCACACTTGAAATGGTTAAAATAGTAAATTTTATTTTATATACATTTTACCAAAAGAAAAAAGAAAAAGAGGGAGTATAGAGTCTGGAGCTAGACTCCATGAATTTGAATTCTAGCTCTGGGTGACCTTGTACGAATTACTAAAGCTCTCTTGTCCTCGGTTTTCCTTTGTAAGTTGGAAATGATAATAGTGGTAACTACCTTACATCATAATATTGAGGAAATTAAATGAGTTGATACTTATAAAGTACTCAGCACACAGTGAGTGCTCAAGATGCGTTAGTGATTTTCATTCTTTGCTGAGAGGGCAGGAGATATGGTTTCTGATGTTTATAATTTTCAGGACATTCTACACCCCCACCCTCACTCCTTCTTCCACCTGCTTCTCTCCTTCTCTTCAGTGGAAGCACATCCAGACTTGGGTGGAGACGGGGAGGCCCTCACCTGCCCCAGAGGAGGATCAGGAAGGCTCCAGCCAGTGGGAAGGGGGCTAGCCAGTAGGGTAGCCCCAGCTCAATTTCAGCCCAGCTGTCCAGGTCAGAGACACCCAGCTGGGCATCCTCTAGGGACACACCAAGCCCCATGCTATTTCTGGAGTCTCCCCAGACGTGCCCTGGCCTGCCTGCCATCGGCCTTGCCCAGAGTCAACCTAGCCCAGGGTAGCCTTGCACAAACCTCAGCAAGGGAGAGGTAAGTAGGCTGCGGGAGGGATGTGAGGCAGACACCTAAAGCAGCAACCTCTTATTTGGCAGAAGGAAGGCCCACCCCCACCAACTCAATTCTCTGAGCCTCTTTTTGCACTTGAGGTTGCAAAATAGGGACAAGGGGTTTGCAGTGGAAATGGTGAGAGATACCATATGCAAAGCCTTAGGGCCTGGCACACAGGATGGGGAAGGTGGGGGTTGTGGCAGACCTACAACCAAGCCTACTTCCTGTCCTGGATTGCCCTCTGCTCAGGCCTGAGCTCACCATCATGGCTTCTTATCTTGGCCCAGAGATGTGAAGAAACTTGCCCAAAGTAACATAGCAAGTCAGTTATAGATCAGACAGAGTAGTAGTCTTTTGATTAAATATGTAATCTAATAGATAGATAGATAGATAGATAGACAGACAGATATATAGATATTTAGATGATATATAGATATATAGATATAGATATATAGATAAATATAGTTATATAGTTATATATAATCTAATATATACAATTTTTCTTTTTTGTACTTTAAAGAGCTTTATTAATGCAATAAATTAACTTTGTACATATTTTTTATATATAAAAAAACTAGCAAGTGACTTCAGAATGTTGTAGGCCTCATTAGAGCTTGGTCTCCAAAAACCTGTTTGGAAAAAGCAACATGTTCTTCACAGTGTTCTCCTGGTGTGAAATTAGGTTTCCCTCGCTGGTTTCGCTGCTCAAAAAACCAGAATATGGTATAGAAAAGCATGTTGTCTTCAGTCTGCTTTGCAGCATCTAAAAATTTTCGTGCAGAAATGTTATCATGGCCACCAATGCTCTGGATAAACCTTAAGGCAGCTAATTTTTCAACCAGGTGACATTTGCATATGGCTCAAAATTCAAGAGTTATAAAGGGAAAGAAGTAAAAATAAACTTCCCACTCTTGTTCCCTGCCACCCAGTTCCCATCCCTGCAGACACCACTGTAACCAGACAGTTGTGGGTCTTACCAGGGAGATTTTAGGCAGATACAAGCAATATATGCCTCCCAGTTTTTATATATATGTCAACATGATGTGTGTTGTTTTCACCTTTCTCTTTTTACTCAATAATATATGTTTTCTCAATAATGTCATTAATATATGATTGATTGTAATATGTTATTAATATACTTAATAATATATGCTATTGACTAATACATGTTGTGCCACCTCAATATATAAAGAGCTCATCAGCTCCTACTAAGTAACTACTGGTGGGGCTCCACAGAGGCCATATGAGTTGATCTCCCACCAGCAGAACACACTGCAAATGGTCAATAAATGCCAACTTTAGTTACTTCAATTACAGATGGTTTTGGAACCCCTCAATTTTACACTGGAGGTGAGTACCACATCTTAGCCCCTCCTTGTATCACATTCCAGTTGAGGAAGATAATAAACTCATAAGAAGTAAAACATACTGATGGGGTAAATGTTACTGAGATAAACAAAATAGACAAGGGAGAGGGCAAGGCATATGAAGTCAGTAAATATTTGTTGAAAGAATGAATGAAAGAGTTGTTTTCTTTCTGAGTTCCCAAAACTCCTCTCCCCAGAGCCAGGAGGGGGATTCCCAGGAAAGAGGATAAGTAACTCCCCTTGAAGAAATCCAAGATTCTCAGATGCTATGGAATTCTGAGTGTTTAGGATTCTAAGAGTGAAGCCAGACTGACTGGGAGCCAACCCCAGCAGTGCCAAGTTGACTGTGTGATTTTGGGCAAGGGGCTTATCTTCTTAGAATCTCAGTTTCTCCACCAACAGAAGGAAACCAACAAGAGAAAGTTGAGGGGTTGGAGGGAGGAAGGGGGCATCACCAGGAGGCAGGACCTGGTCTAGGTCAAATGCTCCACCAACAACTCCCAAGTCTCTTGTGGCTTCCGTTGAAGGGCTGCCTCTATCCTTTCCCCCTACCTGGGCCAGATTCTCAAAAGTCCAACAGCGACTCCAGGAGTCAGAGCACCTGTTGCCCACCTGGCATCTAGCGCAGAAATGTCAGTCCAGCCCGATCCCCCGAGAGAGGCCCTCTGAGAGGGACAGCACTGCAATTCAGAACCCCGTAGGCAGAGGAACTCCAAATGAGCCCTGAGTCCAACTCTTAGCATTCTGGAGAAGACAGATGCAGAAAGGGCACCAGGAGGTTGGTGTCGGGGACGGGGAGAATGGAGGTGATCCAGCCAAGGCTCCATGGGCCATGTCCCTGCTGCTGGGAGGCTGAAAAAGTGACTACCAGTTGCCCAACCAAGCCTCTGAGGCAAATCTAGATCTACCTAGATTAGAGACCGCGAGGTGGAGCAAAAAGACCTGAACTGGATTTTCTGCCAGACCTCGTCGGGCTAGGACACTTGCCCCTCAGATCCTCAGCGTTCTCATCGGTGAAATGTACTAACACCGCCTCCTTAGAGGTACGACCGTGGAGGACGCACACAGCAGGCGGTCGATTAACATACTCCTCATAGCCGCCCCTCGCCCCCCCCCCCCCGCCCGACCAGGGCTCGCGCCCCAGACCAGCCGCGCTCTCACCTGGAGCCTGCTAGGCCAGTCCTGGTTTCTCCACTGCGGGTCTTGGAGAGGCTGACAGCTCTGACCCGAGGGAGGAATGGCCGCGCTCAACGCCACTTGGGGGGCTCAGCCCCACGTGGGAACCCGCAGGAACATTTTCAGAGTTGCCCTCCGCACCCGAGTTGAGCAGGGGTATCTGACTGTCCCAAGGCCTCCACTGGAGTGAAGTTCCCGGGGCAAAGAGGAAAGGGAAGTGGACATGCACTTCCCCGCCGTCATTGGGATGGTTTGCCCCGGACATCCTGATTGGTTCCTCGCTTCCGTTCGAATGCCGCGCCGCCCGGGTTGCCAGGCGACCATTTAGCTTCGGTTCCGCAGGTGAGCGCAGCGGGTGCACGCCGAGGTTTGGCAGCCTCGCTGGGTCCAGCCCCGCCCCACCCCGCCCCGTCCCTTCACGCAGGTCTCCTGTTCTTGCGGTGACCGCTTTAGTCCTGGTGCCTAGTTTAATCAGCTAGTACTTTTCTCTCGGTCCCCAGCTGGTGAGCCACCACTTAGGGTCACTGGGACAGTTCCTAGTCCCGACTTTCCAGCTAACTCGCTATGTAAGCCCGGGCAAGCCCCCTCGTATCTCTATTCCCCTAACAGCACAACGATGAGTAGATTAGTTTTCAAATGTCTGTATCCAGCAGTCCCGAAATTTACTAAGGAAATGATCGAAGATATGAGCAAAGATTAATATAACCCAGTGTTACATATCATAGCAAAATTGTGGAAATAGCCTCAAAGCCCAGCGAAAAGGGATTGATTATATAAATTTATTCTGTGTAGGAGCTAAATTTATTGAGCTTTTTACATGCCAGGTAGCTTTACATGACATACGTCTCGTCATTGCTCATGACATATCCCTTTGAGATGGGTACCTTTATTTATCCCCACTTTCTGTTGAGGAATATTATGTAGCCATTAAAAATAATGTAGTTAAAAGATATTTAAAGTATGGGAGAAATGCTAAGGAAGTATTAGATTTTTTAAAGTGTGTCTCAATACACTATGTACAACATAAATATGTATTAAATACATAATTGTAATATCACATGTATATGTATAATCGTTTATAATAACAGCAGTTAATTTTTTCATTGTGCTTTTGTGGATTTTCCAGATTTCCAATATTTAAACATGTTAGGAAAAAAAAAATCATTCTTTAAGAGGATTAGAATAAATTAACTTGGAGGGCTCTTTGACATGAGGAAATTTCATCACTGTGAGTCACTGTTTGGGTCTAGGGCATTGCTCAATTTAGAACCAGTCTCTGTTTTCTATTCATCTAGTGTCTTTAAAATTCTTGGATTGGATTGCCAGTGATTAAGCACTTACTGTGTACATGCCTTGGGCAGATGAGGAGGGAGACTAATCATATATCAATAGCTAATAATGACTGTGCATCTGACATGGACACCAACCAAATCAGAACAGACACTGTCATGAACAGGGAGTCTGGTTAAATCTGCAAGGGCCCACTAAATATCACACCTGTCACTGTGTCCTCTGCTAGATTGTGCTCAAGGCTCTATATATGTTTTCTCATTGACTTCATTACTATCTGAGAAGAGGGATTCTAATATTCCTATTTTATCGATGAGTAAACAAAGGTTTGTCTGGATCCAGCAGGAGTCCTCTCAACCACTCTTTCATATCCCCATGTAAATGTACAAGACCTGTTTGGCAGTAGCAGTGAGGAAAGGCAAGTAGGGGTCTATGATCCTAAAAGACACAGAGAAAGCTCAACAGCAGTAGATACAGACTTTGTACTTCCTGAGGCTTATACAATTTAGGGAGACTTATTTAAGAAAAGAACTACAAAATTACAAATATAAAATTAGGTAATAAATATAAAATTTTCTTAGTTAGAAAGATTAAAAAACACAACAAATGACAAGTTCCACAAATGTTACAAAATTCAGAAAAATAAAATTACTTTTATGAGTTATCTATTTGACATAGCTCCATAATACTTTCCACAAACAAGTAAGACCCCTCATATCTATCGAGATATGACCTGTGATTCTATACCTTCACATCACTGTGCCAGTGGAGCTAGCTCAGTGGGCTAGGTAGGAGTATTTCTGGAAGCCATTCCTATACCAGGTCAGTTGGTAATAATTTATTCACAAAGGTGACTGGAAACAATGTAGTTAAAACCACTAAACCCAAACTAAATGTCAAGGTCCTCTTAGCCAGATCCCCAAAATGCTAGCCTTACTCCATCATTGTCTGACACAATGGGAAGTAAGAATGGAAAGAGATGATGTTTTTAACAGAGTACGATTGAAATACCTTGATTTAGTAGAGTTTGCAGAAGTATATGACCATGTGAACACATTGCTAGGGTGCCTCTCAGACCTCAGCTTCTCCACATTAATGTCAGGAATGACGACAGTGACCTGGTAGTCTGATTCTTCTCTGAGATCTATACCTGTAATCAGGGGTTGGGAGATATTTGAGATGCCTGGGTAAAGGATCTGCTGATCCTTAAGTCTTCAAACTCTCCTCTGCCCTGCATGCCCTAGAGTTTAAAACAAAACAACATAAAAACCCTGAGCCTCATTTCAGATTAGGAAAGTAAGGCAGAGGGCAGAAGGAACTTCCCCTGGACTCCAAATGAGGCCAAATAAAGAAAAATCATTTGGGCACACATTCAGATTATAGAACTCAGAGAATCTTCACCTGCCAACAGCATATTGGTGATGCCCCTTATCCTCAGGGGTTATAAGTACCTGGTGCCAATCAATTTAGAATGATTGAAAGCATCTTAGTCACTTTCCTTCCTCACCATGTAAGAGTGGGGAGGGAGAGCCCATAAGAATAAGCAGATGTGCCTTGTAAATTGGTACGACCTTTTTGGAGTATAAGTTAGCAATATTAATTAAAATTCAAAATATCCTTGGTTTGGACCCAGAACTTCTACTTCTAGAAATTAATCCTAAACAGAGAGATGGACTCAAGTATTGTTATACCCTTTTTTTAAAACTTGAAAATAGTCCAAATGTTGATCAATAAATAACTAATCAAAAGGAGGAGGAGGAGGAGAAGGAGAGTGAAGAGGAAGAGAAGAAGAAAGTGAACAAGTTGTCATTAGTGTGCCCACATCAGAGGGAGCTGGGCAATCCTTACGACCTTTCCTGACTCAGCACATGAGCAACAATAACGTCTCACCCTGTACACAGGCCTGAGGCTGTTTCAGTGCCAACTCCAGCATCCTGACCTTGACAATGTTTTCTGCACTCAGCTCGAAACCAAGATGAAATCAGCTTCAGATGTCAGTTCCCTATCTTCTGTGCACCCCATGGCTGTATTATTTTGTTTCATTTCATTTAAAGGATGTTCTCTCTCTACATATTTGCTTGCATCTGAACTTTTCTGGAAGGACTTACCAGAAACCAGTCCCAGTGGTGGCCATAGGGATGACTGAGGGACAGGGGAAGAAGAAAAGCTTTTTAGAAAATATTTTTTATAGCTTTGGATTCTTTACATTATAAGTGTATTATCTATTTTAAAAAATAAATAACACTTCTAAGGATATTCTATGCAAGAACAAAATAAGGCAGTGAATTCAAAGACAACTCAGCCCAAATACGTCCCTTCAAACATGGCAGGTGAGAAGGCCAATTGGAATATTTTTTTAGGATGGAAACAGTCACATTTCTTTAAAAATTTGGAGGCATTTTGTGCTGTATCTTTTTAGAAATTGATCCTAACTATATAATGAAGGAGATTCAGAAAGATTTAAAGAGAATATTTGCTACGGCATTGCTATGAATAGCCAAAAAAAAAAAAAGGAAACAACCACGACCCAATTTCCTGGCAACAGGGCAATGGTACATGGCAGTGGAATGGAATACTATACAGCCATTAAAATGCTGTTGTTGAAAAATATTAAGTGATAGGGAAAGGTTTTTTTAATATTTTATTTTAATAATAGTATCTCTCAATTCATTTATTTGTTCCAGAAATATTTTTGAGATCTACTTTGTAAATGCAAGCTCATCTTTCTGAGCCTCAGTTTCCTTACCTGTAAAATGAGATTTAACCAGGCTTGTGAGAGGCACGGCACCCTGACTGACCCTGAGCACCTATGGCTCTTTACCTTTGCTTACTCCGCTGTCTCCCAAACATGTTCAACCCTAAAGCCTTGTGTCCTCACAACACTTACTAAACAGCCCACAGAACACAGTGAAAACACTGTCCCCAGACATTGGGTCTCCAGGATGTAACATGGGACATTTCTTCCTTTGCTAGCACCCCGTTTAAAATACAGGGTTCCTCCCCTGGGACCAGACTGCCCAGACACAGGAACTGTCTTCAATCTCCAGTTCCCCATAGTGCATGCCTCCCAAACCACCTTGATGTCTCCAGAGGGCCAGGTTCCACCTCCCAAAGAATCAGGCCAAGCTTCCTATAGCCATAACCCAGGTCTGAGTCATACCCTGCCAGCTCAGTCACACGGTGAGCCACCCACCAGTTGCCAGGCTCTGTGACCCTGGGCTGGGCCTTTCTTATCTCTGAGCCTCAGTTTCTCCATTTGTACATGGAGGCAGTAACACTCACTTTGAATAGACTCAGGAAGGTGCCCTGAATACACAGCCCACAGGAGATTCTGGGTTTCTGTCCTTAGAAAGAATTTGATTCTAAACCAAGCAGAATCAGAGCAACCACAAGGCCCAAGACATAGCTGCTGATGCCTCAAGATCATGGCCACTCTCCCTGGATTTCCAAGAAGAAGCCAGGAGACACAGCAGGGGAGGGCTCGGCTCAGAAGTTACAGCATGAGAGACCAGCCTGTGGAGGAGAGACTGTTCTGTGATGTGTCTGCTATTTGTTCCAAAAGCTGGACCCAAGCCAGAATAGAGGTTGCTTTCTACAAACCCATCTTAAAGGCAGTCTGATCATAACTGATGTTTGTTCTGACATAAATCAGCACCCCTCCCTTGCCTCCTCCTATGCTCTGTTTTTGGAACAAATTGTTGTCCTGACCTGGTCGAGCATGTAATTTCTGTAGCATTTATGTACCCATGACTATCCTCTCCTTTAAGTGAGGATCCATTTTGTCCTGCAGCCACCCAAGACATGTCTCTTATATAAGTTTCTCTTAATAAATTCTATTAATTACCAGACAGGAGTAGCCAACCTCTTTCTTCAGTCATTCCCTGCCCTCTGCTTAGGGAGGTAGATTTTCAGTAGCGGGGCTTTTTCCTGGGTCTGCATATATGAACAGCCCTCACAGCCTCCATGCTCCTACTCCCTGCCCTATGCAGCCGCCCCAGCAACATCTAGCTTCTTGAAGCTGCCCCCACCACCACCATCCTATTGCTCCCTTCAGTGCCCACTGCCTGCAATGTTCTTCCTTCACCTTCTTCTCCTGGATCACTTCACCATGTCCTGTGGAAGTCACTTCCCCAGAGCTTTTCCTGTCCCCTCCTCAGCTAAGCTGGGGGACCCTTTTCTGTGCTCCCACAGTCTCCTGGGTTTCTCTAGTCATATCAAATTGTGTTGCACCTGTCCATTTACAGATCTTCTCTCCCCATACAGGTGACAGTGAGCATGTTAGGGATGGGTAAGATTGGCCTGCCCTATTTCCCACGCCCCAGTGCCCAGCCCAGCGCACGAGGCAGGCACTCAATCAGCACCTGAGAACAGAACCAAGAAAGAGCCCACAGATCATCTCCTATACGCCTCTCCCCTCCCCTGCTCCATCCTTCTGGCTTCTCTCCTCCCAAGAGGCTTTCAGAAGGGCAACCTGGTGTGGGTTGGCAGCCCGGATAGACATGTGTTCAACTGCTGGTTCTACAGCCTCCTGGCTGTGCGATCCTGAAAAAGCGGCTCCACCTCTCTGAGCTGTGTCTCCTCTGCTGTAAACTGGGAATGGTGACACCACTTCCCAGGGATGTTTTGAGAATCAGAATGAAATAATGGGCACCAAGCGTTCTGCATGGGGCTTGTCACATGGTAAGTAATCAACAAACATTATGATTGCTATCACTGCTACTATTAGAATCGTTGTTATAGTTCAGAGTGAAATTCCCATCTAGTCCCCCTACAAAGTTCCTGCTTTGAATCCTGGGCTGCCCCATCAGAGTAAAGCCTCACCTGTGACCGGATCAGTCTTGACCCTCTTACTATCGTATTGGGGGGTGGTATGGAGGCAGATTCTGTTTTTCTTTTTTTTACCCTCCTGCCCCAGCAAAGGATGAGAGTGAAGCCAGCATCCTGCACAGAGACAGTAAACCTGGGATCCCCCTGTTCTACCGCAATGGAGCACCAACCTCCGTGGCAAGTCTCCTGACCTTGAGGCTGCAAGGTTTTTATCAGGCAAACAGAGCTGTTGATAGCTCCAAGCCAACTTCCTAGGTATACCCAGGGTAACCATCCAAGAAAGGGTTTGGGAAATATAAGAACTCTCCAAGTTAGGCTGTTACCCCTGAGCTGCTGTGGGAGCTGAGCATTCTTCTGCCTCTGGATTTTTTCTGAGCCTCAGCTTTCAGACTGGACAGTTAGGAGACAGACACCACCAGTTTGGAGAGAGCACTCTGGCATGCCTTCCTATTCCTGCAGACTTCCCTTCTTCATCTCCTCTTGGCTTGAGATGGGAGCACAAGGAGTTAGTTACCTTCTAGTGAGACAGAACAATAGACAAGTAAATGAATCAAAACATGAGAAAAGTTATAAATAAAAATAAGGCAGATGAAGGAAATGGGCATGATGGAAAGTGAGCTGCTTTATATAGCATGACAGGGAGGCCCATCCTCTGAGATGAGATACAAAGGGTGAGAAAGAGCAGCCAGAAATCTAGAGGAAGGCTGAGAGGGAACAGCATGGGTAAAGGGCCTGAGGCAAGCATGAGCTTGGTATATTTGAACCAAAAGGCCAGCGGCTAGAAGAGAGGGACAGGAAAATACTGATGTTAAATAGCTAAGAATCTGTAAGCCTCAGGGAGGAGTTTAGATTTTAAAGATAAAAAGCAGCAGTTTAAGGTCAAGATCCGGAATTTAAAGGTCAGCTTGGCAGGGTTCCAATCCCAGCTCTACCACCCACCAGCTGCTTGACTTGGGAAAGTTCCTTAAACTTTGAACTTTTGTTCTCTCATCTTTAATGCAAAGAATGGTTTCACCTACCTCATAAATTATTACCTTGAGTCCCCAGGATGAGGCCAGCAAATCCCTTAGCACAGGATCTGGCTACCCAGCCATGGGGGCTCCTGATAGATCTCAAATCCTGGCAGAGAGCACACACCCTTGTGCCCCAGGTGCCAGCACAAAGTGACTGGGGACAACTGGCAGTCTTCTGAGGGTGAAGGAAGCAGAGGGGGAGCAGACAAGCCTGCGGATCAGGCTAGATTTGGCCCCGGCTGGGCCCCATGAGTTCTTCACTCCCAAAGCCTTCAGGCTCCAGAACAGGCACAAGTGTTGAATCAGAAAATTCCAGAACTTTTTAATCCTGATGTCTGCAAATCCTTAGGATCCCCTAAATCTAAAACCCTGGACTCCCACCACTGGGCTCTTAGACTGTGGCAGTGAAATGGTCTTAAGTTGTTGTCTGACACCAGAGGATGTCGGAGCACAGAGAGATGACAGCTTTCACGGAGTGAGGTTGACATCAAACCCAGTATTTCCCAAAATAGGAGAAAGGAGGGATGGCAATTTTATTTAGATGCACCAAATAAATTCTCTAAGGCAGCATTGTCCACTAGAATTTTCTATGAGGGTGAAATGTTCAGAATTTGTCCAGTACAGTAGCCACTAGCCACATGTGGCTGTTGAGACCTTGAAATGTGACTAGTACAATTGAAAAACTGAATTTTAAATTTTATCAAATTTTAATTAACTTAAATGAAAAGAGCCACACAGAGGGAGTGGCTATTGTGTTCAAAGGCATAGCTCTAGAGTTAGAGTTACTTCCTCTTCAATTCCCTTTCAGTTTCTGGTTACCTCAAAGAAAAGGGCTTAGTTTGGTGTTACTGTGTTAGTTAGCTATTTCCAAGACTTGCTAATTTTAACAAAAAGAAGGGACCTCAGACTTGCGATTTTTATTTGTTTGCTTTTTAATTTGTCTTGTGAAGGTAAATTTAAATACAATAAAATTCACCAACTTTAAATGTATACTTTGATGATTTTTTACAAATATATAGTCTGAAATCACCACCACAATCAAGAAATAGTTTCCATCACCTAGAAAACTTCTCTTGGGCCCTTTTACAGTCAGTTCCTTTCCCCCTCTGGCCACCATGAATCTGTTTTCTCACCAAAACTCTGTAGCTTTGCTTTTTATAGACTATCGTATGTCCAGTTTCCTTCACTTAAAGCTAGACTAAAATTTAAAAGCATTTTTTAATTTTCATTCCATTATTTTCCCCATATTTTTTGAATTATGGAAATGATAATGAATTTCTACTTAGAGATACAGTATGAAATTTCTTTTTAAATTAAATCCATTTAAGAAAAGGAGAGTACGTTCACTCTTAATAAAAACCCTAAGTCACCCATAGAACAGGTGGATCATGGACACAGCAACACAGCAACAATTACAGAAATGAGACATAAGTCTGTTGTCTTTGAAAAAGCTACCCAGTCTCACTTCTGCATGTGACACATGGGGAAACCAAGGCCCAGAAAGGGAAGGTGACTGGCCTGGATCACATGGAACAGGTGGCAGAAGCAGGAGACCACCAGTGCTGCCTGGAACAGATGGCAGAGGCTGAGAGGAGAGGCTTGGGTCTCCCTCAGGGTTGAGAGGCTCTCCCCTCCCCTACTCTTGGGCCTGTGCTGACTGGGCTGTCCAAGGTCAGAGGCTGGGCCTAACAGATGGGATTTTGCAGAGGAAAAGGGTTATTAGAATGAGGGGCCTTTGTCCTCCTAGTGTTCCAACCCCAGATGGCAGGGCCAGGCCGGAGGGGTATCTGGGGAAGTAGAGCCCCTCCCGAACTGGAAGGTCACAGCCTGGAGACAGAATCTTTGTGGAAACTTAACACTCAAGACTCTCCATCCAACGGGTTGGTGCAGGCCCTTCCAGCTTTCAACCTGACCCCTCCACTCCACATGCAAATTAGGTGCAAATGTGCTTTACTGTTGTGGGAGACTTGCCTCACTTTCTCTCTTGCTGGGGCCCATCCCACAGGTCCAGATACCATTGACATCGGATGCCCCAGGCCTGCATCCCAGGCCCAGATCTTCGGACCCCTTTCACTGGGACAGAGGTACAAAATAAATGGCCTCACCTGACCCATCTCTGCCTTGATGCTGCATTAGACCCTGGGCCACTCCTGTCTTCTCTCCCCGTATCCAACCTCCCCCCAGCTTGGGCAGAAATTTAAAAAAATAAATCTGTAATACAAAGCTATAGTCATCAAAACAATGTGGTACTGACATAAAAACACATTAGACCAATGGTACAGAATCTAAAGCCTAGAAATAAACTCATGCATACATCGTCAACTAGTACTTGGCAAGGGAGCCAAGAACACTTGATGGAGGAAAGAATAGCCTCTTCAACAAATGGTGTGGGTGCAATACAGTACACAGATATCAAATTACAATGTTGTACACCTGAAATTTACATAATGTTGTCAACCAGTGTTACCTCAATACATTTAATTAATAAAATAATAAAATTAAATTAAATTAAATTAAATTAAATTAAATTAAAT
>CM053504.1:18578925-18602583 GCA_028627145.1 Eidolon dupreanum | reverse complement strand
AACACAAGATAACACTTGATATTTCTTTTACTTCTTTTCCTTCACTTTTCTTTTTTTAAGTAATTTTTAATTTTAGGTTATGCAGTGAACAAGGTTATAGACTCCTAGAAAATGGAAACATTTCAGTTAAAGCTAAAGTCCTCTTTGATTACTCCCCATTCCCTTTTCCATCCACACACACACACACACACACACACACACACACACACACACACCTCTAAAGAATATGTAGCATTTATTTATGGGGATTATTTTTCTACACAAATGGAACCATACTTATCCCGTGACTTTCTTCTCCATTCTGTTCTGGGCTCTTGAATTCAATTTATGAATATGATGTGGTATTCACTTTGATGGGCGCTGCCTCATGCCCTTATAGGAAGCAAACTAGTCCCTAACTGCTCCGGAGGTACCCTAGGAAGCCCCTCTCTCTAACCTTCTTCTCCAGCGTCTCCTTTTCCCCCTGCTCTCCATCCTCCCATCTCTCACTTCCCATTTTTTTCTCATCCTAACAGAGGCCCCTACACAATCCCTTGTGAGAAAGTCCTAAGCTACCAGATGTCCTTGAAAAGTTTCATCTCCGGAGTTTGAGGCTCCCCTGCGCTTCCTGGTGGTTGCTCTGAGTAACTGCAGCGGTCTTTCCAGCACCTCCCCGCCGCCGCACCCCCTCCCCCACACACACACCCTCCCCACGAGCCCCAACCCCCCTCAATAAATTCACCTAT
This sequence comes from Eidolon dupreanum, assembly GCA_028627145.1. Lineage (NCBI taxonomy): Eukaryota > Metazoa > Chordata > Mammalia > Chiroptera > Pteropodidae > Eidolon > Eidolon dupreanum. The sequence goes on along the minus strand of CM053504.1, from coordinate 18,601,858 downwards.
CAATTCATTCAGGAACACTACCCACTTGAACACGTGGACCTGCCTGTACCAGCCCTGGGTGCACGGCCTCAGATTAGCACATCTCTGCCCTGTAAATTCTCCTGGTGGAATGTGAGCGCCCTCGTGACCTGCCAGAAGAATCTACCTGTTTGAGAGCTCCGGGGCAAGCACTTTGTGGGAAACTCATGGTCCTTGTGCAACAACTCTGGAGGGCAACTGGGCAGTTCCTCTCAAGTATTTTGAAGTTCACTGCTAGGATCTGAGTCTGCAGGTATTCCACACGTGGGCAAAAAGACTGTTTGCTAGAGTGTTTGTTGCAGCATTGTTCTTAATGGCAAATTATGAGCAGCAATGGGGGCCAGCTAAATTCATCCTGGTGCATTTGAATAATGGAACACCTCTAGGTCCAGCCCTTCCCAGGCCTGGGACTCTGTGCCCCTCAGAATGATTCTACTGGCTCTTTCCTTTCTGCAACCTGCCCCACTCGGTCCTCCCACACTCCAGGTCCCCCTCACCCTACTCTCTCTCTTTTCTACAGAGCATATCTTCTAACATACTAAATAACTTCCTTATTATGTTAATTGCCTACCTCACTCCACTAGAATGTCAACTCATAGGGAACCAAGGCTTTGTGAGTTTTGTTCAATTTTATATCCCAAACACCTCTCACAGTTCCTGATGTACAGCTGACACTTAATAGAAGTTTGGTCAATGAATGAAGATCTCAATGTATGGGATATAGAAAGATCTCTAAGAGATATTGAATGATAAAGGCAAGCTTCATACCAACATGGATGGTGTCCTAACTGTATAAAGAATACAGGTAGGATGTCTACCTGTAAACCTAAAACTTCTTTTTTAAAAAGTCTATTAATTAAACAACAACAAGGCTATAAAATTTTTCTGGAGATAACAAAGAAGGGGAGAACATTTTGGTTGGATTTCATTCATTCATGTATGTAATAAACATGTACTAAGCCCCTAACACATATTGGTTATATGAGATATGGATATCAGGAAAATTTTCTTTGGGAGAGGTGGCATTTGAGATTGGCTTTGAAATATGGATAGGATTGTACCAAAAAGAGATGGGGCAGAAAGGATAGCCTAATGGAAGGATCAGTACGGAAATTCTGGTGGCTCAGATATATATAAATACTTATAGAATGGTAAGCAGTTCTAATCGTAAACCACAAAGGCTATACACAAGAAAGACAAGTGAAAGACAAGTTGTCAAGGCTTATTGGTCTCAGTTGGAAAAGGACATAAATGTGAGGCTTAGGCATTTTTCTTGATTTGGTGAGCAATGGGGGAGTCTTTAAAGGTAAATAACAGACTGGTTTTTCAATTAAAAATAACATGAGGCACCTGTGAGACGACCAGAGCGAGACCACATCAGCAGGGATGTGGCTCATACCTAAGTGAGAACTTCCTGTTGGAGTTATTGAGGAGCATCTCTGAAGTCCTGGTAGAGGAGAAGCATTTCAGGCTTCCTGGGAACAAATTTTTGTATCCCTGTGAGCCAAAGTGTTTGCTATCCACAATTCCTGAGCCCCTATCAGCTGAGGAAGGGATGCGAGGTCTGCCCACCTCTCACCCCAAGTGAATGCAAGTCTTGGAGAATAATGCAAAAAGCAGATCAGAATTAGTCATAGAAGTCAACTTGCAGTGTGTTTACTAGGTGGCAGGCCCTGTGCAGTTCATTTACACCATGTGGGTGGCAGTTTGAGTCTGAGTTGGAATCCTGACCCTACACTTACCAGCTATAGCACCTTCAGCAAGTTGCTTAACCACTTTGAGCCTCAGTTTCCCCATCTGTAAAGTAGGGAATAAAAGTAGCACCTGCCTACTGCCTAGGATCATTGAGACATTTTATCAGATAGGAAGCATTACAATTTGTCAGAGCAATATTTGTCAGTGGGCATCAGAGACCAGCTCTGTCGGGGCTCTTGACTCCTTTGGGCCTGCATTTCCTCATCTATAAAATGGGGGATAGTTATAATATCTCCCCAAAAGGCTGTGGGGGAAGGGTCAGCTCAGCGCCCAGGGGCTGTTATGATTTCTGCCCTATGGGGGGGGTGCTATTATTATTTCCACTTTCCAAGGGACTTGCTTAAGCACCAGTATTTGAACCAAGAGTTTCTGCTCTCTGGAGCACTGTTCCTGTGGGAAAGGAATTATAGTAGCCACGGGGTGGGGCCAGAGCGAACCGCCTGGGCAGGTCTTTTGCCTTCTGGAGATGGACGCTCAGGAAATCTGGAAGGCAGTAAGCACTAGATAATGTCAGTCCTTTATTGTCAGGACTTTGCTCTCATCTGTGCTGCTGGGTGGATTCAGGCACACAGTAGGCTTTTGGTGACTCTAGAAGCCCCGCCCACTCTTCCCTACGCCTCTCTCCATCTTTGGGGCGGGGACAGGTTAATACTACCAGAGCTGCCTCCTGCCCCTCCCTCGCAGAACCCCTGGAGAGCTAGACCAGCAGGTAAGCAGGCAGAGCTGGGCGGCTCAGTCCTGTGAGAGCACAGCTGCAGGTACCAGGGGCTGGTCGCTGGCAGGTAGCACCTGGCACGGGGTGGAGGAGGGGCACTCGTCTGGGGACAGAAGCTGGCCCATGGCCTTTTCCATAGTTTCAGGCTGCTGGGATGGATGGCCGGGAGGGATAGGAGAGAAAAAGGGCCTCCTTATCTGCTGGCCAGTGGGTCAGGTCGGAGGTAGGACACCTTGAGCCGGCCGAGTGGACTCCAGAGCCCTCTTCCCCAAGCCAAAACGCTGGACTCCCACTGACCTCGCTGGGCTGCAGCTCCAGGCTCTTGGGACCTCTAGACTGCTGCTTCAGCCAGGTGGGGGCTGGAGCCTGACCAGCCTGGCACTGGAGCTGAGGGTTAGGGGTTGGGGGTTGGGGCTTGGGGCTTGGGAGTTGGGAAAGGCACTGAGCAGAGAAGAACCCAGCCAAGGTCAACCTCATGGGAGGCCTGAAGCCCTTCCAGACCCTGGGAGGGAGGAGAAGGAAGAAGGGAACTTACAGTCCCAGCTGGCCTCTCATTATCTCCTTGCTTTCTCCCTGGCAGCCAAGGTCAACAATCCTGGGCCTCAGAGCCTTTGGTAAAAATTCAGCCCAGAGAGGGTAAGCACCTAGCCTGAGGACACACAGCAGTGAGCACAGGCCTGAATGAAGGGGGAGGGGTGGTGGTGCATAGACAAGGTGTGGGCAAGCACTACCTCTTCTCTAGGCCTCAGTTTCCCCACATCTGTGACATGGGAACATTGAGTTAGATGAAGTCCCGGGGTAGGGGTTGTGGGGGAGTCCGAGGCAAGGAGAGGTGGAGAAGGCCTCTTGATATGCATGGATGTGAGCCCTGAGCAGTTGGGTGGCTGAGTCAGGCCAGGCATCCAGCACATCCCACTGTTCCTCAGCCTCCATCCCTGCCTCCCCTCAGCTCCTCTTTCTTCCCTACCTCTGTCACTCTTTCTTTCTTCCCATTTCTTCTAGCTTTTGGTTCTTTCTATCCCTCTGTGTCTCTTTCTACATTTCTCCTTCTAGGTTTTTGGTTTTGACCCTCTCAGCCTCCTTACTCTGTTGACTCAAAGTCATCCTGCTCCTGCCTAGACAATGTCCCCACCACCCTAATCTTATTAGGGCAGGGTCAGGTTGCCACCTTAGGGGAGAGGGGCTGCAGGACTCACCAGGGACTCTGGGCCAAGTTCTCCAACAGCCTGGGACCTAGGACACCATTGGTTTAGATCCTTATCCAGACCTTGTCAGACCCTGACACTGTTCAGGGCCGCCCTAGCCAATTCGACCCACAAGGCTTTGGCAAACCAGATGGCCACCTGGACACTGGGAAAGAGGACAGGGTCCTGCTCTTATAGAGATGATACTCCAGTGGGAGAGACCATCACGCAACAGATAGACACAGATATACTCCAGTAATAGAGCTGACGCACCACTATGCTGCAAAGGAATAATGCAGAGCAGAGCAGAGTGCTGGGAATGGAGGCTTGCTTGGGCTCTGATGATTAAGGTCAGACAGGATCCTGCTTGCCTGGTTGCAGGGAGATGGCCCAGCCACACGCTGAAGGTGTGCTGGCCCTGGGCGAGAACTCCGCCCCTACTCCCTTCACTCCCGTGGGCCTAGGACTCTCAGCTTTTGATGCAAAAATGTGAAGGAAAGAGATACCTTTGCCTAGGGCTGTCCTGGCATCTCTGTTTGCCCACCTGCTACAGGAGACTCTTAAGTGTGTTATTCAAAGCCTTCCATTTCTGGTCTTCCACAGGGGCCTCGTGGCACAGCTATGTCTTGAAGCCTCTCTCAGGTTCTCTGGGGCCTGTGCCCCATTTCACCCCTTCCCAGCCCAAGTGCTGGGAGACCTGGGGGTAACGGAAAGAGATCTTGCTCAGCTTAGCCCCTGCATCCTCTTTGAAACCCTTCATCCTCAGGGCCTTGCTCAGGCTGGTTAAAAGGGCTGAGTCCACAGTCAGACATGCCTGGGCTCAAACCTCAGCTCCTAGATGACCAGCTGTGTGACCTCAGATAAATTACTTTCCCTCTCTGAGCCTCCGTTTCCTCATCTATAAAATGGAGATAATTATAATGCCTACCTCAGGATTGTTGAGAGGATTTGATGGATAATGTGGATAAGTGTTTAGCACAGGGCCTGGGAAGATAAGCAGCCAACGAAAAGGCAGCAGTTGTTGTAGTAGCTAATATTGTTATTATTACTGTATTATCTTTTTTACCTGGATTACTACACCAGCTTCCTAACATTTTAACAAGCTTCACTCCTGCCACCCCAGCCCCACATGATTCTCCTCATAACAGCCAGCATGATTCTGTTAAAAACTAAATGAGAGTAGGTCCTGCCTCTGCCTCGCAATGAGGATTTTGGCTCAGAGAAAACACTCAAACTCTTGCCTACAAGTCCCCATGTGACCTGCCTGTCTCCACTTGCACTGCTACAACCATACTGGCCTCCAGGTTGTTCTTCCAATACCAAGATCTGTTTCTGGGACATGGCAGGTGAGGCCCCACCCCAGGGCCTTTGTACTTGCTGGTCCCTCCCCATGGACTACTCTTTCCCCTGTTATGGCTCACTCTGACAATCCCACTTACGATTATAGCCAACCTCCTTGATTTTCCACTTGTCCCAGCTTCACTTTCCTCCACAGCCCTTATTAGTGGCTGACTTGCTCTATAGATCTGTTATTTTGCTTAGTAACTGCTTCCCACACTTTCCTGAGAGCAGAGAATGTTGTCTAGAACAGCAAATATCCGATGAGTATTGATTAAATGAATGAACAAAAACCGTAAGGTCACTTTAGAAAAAATAGAAAACAGCATTTAAAAAAAATATATCCCAACATACTTTGAGTATTAGTCATTCTGAGCTACTCCTTAGTTCTCTGAAAACAAACAGGCCTCTATGTATGCAGTTCCCTCTGCCCAGTACATCCTCCCACTCATTATCATTGGTGGCTTTGTCTACCAGGTCCAAGAGCACGTGGGAGTTGGTGTGGTTGGCCCAGAGCGGACCAGCGCAGGGGAGCCATAAAGGAGTTTGGTCCTTCTAGGCCACACCACCATTATGACTGTTTTCCAGATAAGGAAACGGAGACTCAAAAAACTATATCACGTTCCTCAAATTACACAGCTATGCTGGGCCCTAGATCAGAACCCAGAGACCTCAGCTCTGGGTATATGATTTAGGCTTTCAATGCATGAGACCCATTGCATATAAGTGAAATTCAGACTCCTTACCTGCCCTGTCTGCCCTTACCTTCCCATCAAGCCCACTGCTCCACCCATACCGGCCCAGGCTCACTCCTGCCCCAGATCCTTTACAAAAGCTGTTCCCACTACCTATGTGTTCTTTGGGTATTTTTATTACAGTCATGCACCACTTAATGATGGGGGTACATTCTGAGAAATGTGTTAGGCAATTTCGTCATTTGTGTGAACATCATAGAGGGCACTTAGACAAACCTAGATGGTATGGTCTACTACACACCTATGCTATATAGTAGAGCCTATTGCTCCTAGGCTACAAGCCTGTACAGCATGTTACTGTACAAAACAACACAAGATTAAATCAAGCAGGAGGGAAAATTATACAATCAAGAGACTTGGTAAAAGGGATGCATGAGGTTGCTGTGACATAACATGGCATACTGTTTTATGGCAAACTTTTTTTAGTAAGTAGAAAGAGTACACCCTAAAATAACCATAAAAAGTATAGTATAATAAATATATAAACCAGTATCATAGTCATTTATTATCATTATCAAATATTATGTACTGCATGTAATTGTACATGCCATACTTTTACATGACTGGCAGCGCAGCGGGTTTGTTTACACCAACCTCACCACCAACACATGAGGAATGCATTGTGCTACTAGGTGAAAGGAATTTTCAGGTCCATTATAATCTTATGCGACCACAGTTGTACATATAGTCTATCATTTACCCAAAATGTCGTTATGCAGTGCTTGACTGTATTTGTCTTCTCCTTAACTTAAAAAATATTTAAACATTTGATCCAGCTGGAGTTGATCTTTGGGAGAGGGGAACTAAGAAGTAAAAGAGACCCAGTTCTATTTGTTTTTCCCAAATGACTACTCAATAGCAACTCTTATTTTCTAACTAGATCTATACAGGATAACTACATATTTGTAAATGTATAACTGGACTCCTTGCTGAACTCTGTCATTAGTTTAATAGTTTTTCAGATGATAAAGGTAACCATCTTCTGCAAATTCACCTCTTCTCTTTAATTATTTACTTATTCCTCTTATTAGGTATATCATTCCTCCATATCTACTGCTTTCTGTTGTCAAGACCTGGAACAGACTTTTGCCCCAAGTTTACTCCTAACATTTGATGTCTCTTTAAAGTATCTCTCAACAACTAATTTTGTTGAATTTGGGTTTTTGATCAAATCTTTGTTGAGGCAGGACCTGAGTTTCTGAGTCGGAGCATTAATAGTAAAGGAGATAAATATTACTTTTTGGAAACTATAATTGGTCAAAACACATCCTCGTACATATACTTCTGTACACTTAGCCAATGCTTTGCCTTGTATAAAATAAGAGTGGCTTAAACGAGAGAAACTTATTCATGACCAAACAACATTAAATAAACAAAATAGTTCAGTGGCAGGCAGAGCAGGGCTGGTATGGCAGCTCTGTGCCACAAAGTCCTGAGGAGATCTAGTCTCCATCTAACCCCCAAACCACCCCCCATAGTGCAAAATGGCTGCTAAAGTTCTGGCCATCACATCTGAGTTCCAGACAGCAAGTTGAAAGAAAAGCAGAATGGCACACTCCATTATCTTTAAGATTTCTCAAGTCCCTGACAGCCTCATTATCCTGGGCTTGATCAGGTGGCCATGCCCAGCTACAAGGGAGGTTGGGAAATGTAGTCTGTTAACTTGGGGACCATTTGCCCAACCAAAAATCTGGTCTCTGTAACAACTAAGGAAGAAGGAAAGAGTGGTTAATGAGAAGCATCTAGCAGCCTCAGCCTTAGAATATCATAGATCGTTCCACCTGTTTCTTCCTTCCATATTTTTTCACCAATCATAATCAGAACTCTGCCTGAATTGGCACATGGCAGCTATTTTTTCAGTGGGATTCTTCCTGCTTTATATCAGATTCTGGTCTCAGGTGAGGTGGGCAGCCATTGCCTGTTTCTGGGTCTTCATGGGTAGTACAGTGGGACACCGAGAAGTGTCACCAGAGCTCCTGGTCTTTGAAAAGATCTTCTCCCTCCTCCACTTCACTGATCTTTCAGGAGGACCTGCCCTGTTTTTCAGCCATTGAGTTACCTGCACTGGCCAAGGTAAGGTAGGAAACTCTGCCTCCTCATCCAGTCCCAGAGGCCCCTCCTGTCCACCTCCAGCTCACCTCTGCCTTGGCATGTGATTGCACTTGAAATCTGTAGCCCACACACCTCTCTTCCTCATATTTGTCTCTGGGGATACCCTGTGGCTCATTGGATTTGGGTTTTTGTTCAGAGTTGTGGACAAAAAGTAAGTGCTTAATAATCCCTTGATTAATTAGGAGGAAATGATAACAAAATTTTGCCTTCGGGAATTGTGTTGTGATATCCAGAAGTGTGTTCAAGGTAATTGTATGTTTTCAAATGTAAATAGTAATTAGAACAGTTAACGTTTATTGAGCACTTAGTCAGGCACCATTCTAATATTTTGCAAGTTCATGGTCATTACAATCCTGATGTTGGTACTGAGAGCCTCCACATTTTGCAAAAGAGGAATCGGGCACAGGAGGTTAAGTCATTTGCTCAGCATGGAAGGCTTAAAACTAGGATTTGAACTCAGACGTCTGGCTCCAGATTTTACTGCAGTAGAAAACAGTAAGGTGGCTGGAGGCTGTGCCTGCAGTTTGAAACTGAGAGAGGCCCAAAACTGGATTCCAGATCCCACTTTGCCCCCAGCTTGGAAGAGATCCTGGGCAAGCCACATCTCTCTCTCTCAAAAATAAGGCACCGTAGCGCCTACAGGGCCAGGTGGGGCCCAGGCAGGACCCTAAGTTAAAGATCAAGAGTGATTGTTGTCATGTGGGCATGCATGGTGTGGTCTTCTAGAATATTCTTGAGAAGCAGGAAATCTTGAGTTTTATAGGTCACCTCCTGACTTGCAGATTTCAGTGACCAATTGTTTATAACACACAGCAAACCAAAGTAACGTATCTGCTGCCTGGCAGAGGCCAAGGAGTTACAAATTTACAAATCCTGAGCTAGCTAGGTTATCTGAAAATCTCTTCTGCCTACAAAATGCAAAATTGCAAAGCAGACCTCTGCCCTTGAAGAGCTCCAGTCTCCGCAAAAATATACCTGCATACATCTACACAAGAACACCCTACATGAAGGGAGCCTGGGGCCCAGCGCTGGGCAGTCAGAGGAGGTTTCCTGGGGACAGGGTTCTGCAGAAAGCTGGGCTGCAGATGAAGAAGAAGGCAGTGCTCCAGGCAAGGACCACGATGCCGGCAAAGTGGGGAGCAGCCAGGCAGGCAGCAATTCCCAGGAACTGCTCCTCTCCTGGGTCCTCCTGGTATACCCAGAGCCAGGCTGTCCTGGACTGTCAGGCCGGCTTCACAGGTGAGAGAACAGAGCTTAAGTTACTTAGCTAAGGCCTCAGACAAGAGGCAGTGGAGCAGGACTGAAAGCCAGGCAGACTGCATTCTGCTCCAGCACTTCCCAGAGAGGAAGAGAGGTGGCTTTGGGAAGGAGTGGACTGGATTTCCTCAGCGGAGGAGGAAGGAAGAGAGTGAGTCAGGACTCGAGAGTACATTCTGGATGTGGGAACCCTGAGACTTTTCTGGGTGAGGCATAGCCACAAAGGACACTCCTTCATGTGCTAAAAGAAGTTCCAAACTGACAGTGTGAATTGAGTAGAACCTAGGAATCAGGTGTCACTACAGGGTCATGGTGGGCAGGAGCCAAGTGCTGCAGGGGACCCACTCCAACTCCCACCTCCCAGCCGTTGGAGAATCCTTCCATTCCCACGGACTCCACCCCATTTCCTACCTGTAAAAGGAAGTGATTAGTCCAATCGAACTTTCTCTCCAAAATGGTTCATCTACCAACGGTGATTTTAGGTGTTACCTCAGGGGGGAACTTTTTTCCCTTCTTAAATTTGAATTGTCATATGTTCATTTTCATGTAAATTAGGAAAAAAATAACTACATCAGTAAATCTGGAATTTCACCATAAGGAAAATAGCTAACCCTTAGTGAGTGCTTACTGTGTGCCAGGTGCAGCTTGAGATAACAGAAACTCATTAACATATTCGCATCTCATTGATACTGGCATTGTCCTTTGTTTACAGTAAGGAAAATGAGATACAAGAGGCAAAGTCACTTGTTCGTGGTCACTCAGCTAGTAAATGGCAGAGCTGAGTTCAGGCCCAGGCAGCTGGCTCCAGAGTTTTGCTTCTGGCCTCGTCAATGTTTTTACTTAGACTGAGAGTAGGTCGAAGAGAGTAATAGCACAGGTGGTATGACACAGGTCATTGGGAAGGTGGTAAGCAGATGACAAAATGGTTTTGGAGGGCTGGAGTCAGGCAGTCTCTGAGGGCCTGTCCAGCTAGGAAGTACTTTAAATTCAGGACAAAATGCCAGGTTGGAATTTTATATTAGGTAACCATATTTTTGTAATAGGTAATGTGTTTATATAGTTCACAAGTCAAAACTCTACAAAAAGGTCTACATATCTTTCTGTATAGGTGCTACAAACATCCCAGCAGTTCCAGATTGTCCTGCAAGGACTGCTTTGTGCAAATACAAGCAAAGCGTACATTTTCTTCCTCCTCAGCCCCTGTGTCCAAAAGGCAGCACACTCTCTGTCTACCTACCTTGATTTTGTTCACTTGTGAACATAGCCTCAAGAACTGTCCCTATCAGCCAAGGAGCTCTCCTGTATTCCACATTCTTTTTGACAGGTGTCTAGCATTCCAACTTGTAGACATTTCTTTCATTAGCCCATCCTCTATTGATAGGCACTTGAGTCATTTCCTATATTTTGCTATTACCACAAGGCCACAGGGAATAATAATCTCAAACATGCATCATTTTGTCCAGGGTAGGTAACCTTCGGGACAATCTCATGGTGAGAAATGGCACATTGGAGTCATTGTTAACTGATATTTCCCATGATAAATTAAAGTGATAATCTTTTCATACGTTCAAGACTTATTTGTACTTTTCTCTAAATTGTTCATAACCTTTGCCCATTTTTCTATTTTCTTTTTGTTCTTAATTTCTAAAAACTGTATATATTAGGAAGATGAGCTCTTTGAGATTTATATTGCAAATATTTTCCCCCAAGTTGTCATCTGTCTTTCGATCTTGCTGTTAATATTTTTTGCCTTTTTTGCAGAGGGTATCTTGTTGGTTTATTTGTTTGCTTTTGTGTGTTTTGTGCCATTGAATGTATCAAACTTTTCTTTGGTGGTCTCTAAGTCATGGTTAGGAAGCCTTTCCTACTGGAATGTTAGTTATAGAGAAATTTGTCCATGTTTTCTGCTAATAAAAAGCCAACTCATTCATAAAGAGGGGAATGATAAGAGAAAATTCTGGGCCCCAAAGCCCAGTCTTCTGCTAGACAATGAACTGGACAATACTCACCTGGTATTCTCCTCCATAGGTTCTGCTGATCTGAGGAGGTGGCAGCCTCTGGCCCTGACAGGCATAACCATGGCCCTCCTGACACACCTGCTGGTCTGTATCTTCGGGATGGGCTCCTGGGTGGCCATCAACGGCCTCTGGGTAGAGCTGCCCCTGTTGGTGACAGAGCTGCCTGAGGGCTGGTACCTGCCCTCCTACCTCACAGTGATCATCCAGGTGGCCAATGTTGGCCCCCTCCTTGTCACCCTGCTCCATCACTTCCGGCCTGGCTGCCTTTCTGAGGTGCCTGTCATCTTCACTGTGCTGAGTATGGGCATTGTTGCCTGCATCCTCTTTGCCTTCCTCTGGAACATCACCTCCTGGGTGCTGGGTGGCCACCACAGCATCACCTTCATGGTCCTCACCTTCTTCCTGGCCCTGGTGGACTGCACCTCCTCTGTCACCTTCCTACCCTTCATGAGCCTGCTGTCCACCCACTACCTTACCACCTTCTTTGTGGGTGAAGGACTCAGCGGCTTCCTGCCTGCCCTGGTGGCTCTTGCCCAGGGCTCGGGTTTCACTACCTGCATCAACGTCACTGAGACATCTTACAGCACGCCAAGCCCAAACACCACCAGGAAGACTGACATCACACAGGTACCCAGCGTCACCCAAAGCTGGTGCAGCACCCTGTGCTTGATCACAGCAAGATCTCATGAAGGGCTTTTGTTTCTGAAATGTCGGATAGACCCATGTTCTTGACCTGACTGCACTTTAGATTACCTGGGAGAGGTATCGAAACACACCAGCAGGCCCCACACACACAGCCAAATGAGTTAAATAAGACTCTCTGAGGGTGGGGCTTCCCCAAAATCCTTGCTCTCAGATGTGTATTAGAAAATGGAGTTTCAGATTTTGGAACATACCTGCCCCGCCTGTGACACAGCAATCCTGTTCAGTGACACCGCTGTAAACAGCCTCACATCCCTTCAAGTATTACTGCTGAGTCATGAAAAACTTCTGAGCTTGTTGGATTTCAGAATTGCAAAATAGGGGTTATGAACTTGTATTTATTCAAAATTTCCCAGGCTATGCTAATGTACAGCCAGGGCTGAGAACTGTAGACTTTAGATATTTTTGCTTCAATATCTCCTGTTGTTAAAATGTCTGTCAACATAAGAAATGTCCAAACCTATAGAGGTATTTTATAAGCATTTATCTGAGCCAAAACTGATGACAGTTGTCAGGAGCAAGATGTCAGATGCTTCGGAGAATAACAATTTTGCCGTTCCTTTTATGCATTTGAAATTAAGGAGAGAACATAAGAAAGATTATGTGAGGGTAGAAGAAAGGATGGCAGGGATTAGATTACAAAACGGTTAAGATTATGTGCTCTCTTGAGGGTGGTTATAACTTTGTAAGGTATTACTTCTGACATCTCAAAGGTGTGCTACCCTGGATGCACAGAAACAATGGACAGGGGTTGCTTAAGTAAAGATAAACCTTTTACTAAGGTGGTGGGGGCATGACTCCCCACCATGCGCTCCCCAGTTAGGACTTTATGATCAGATCACGCTGTGAGGTTACTTTCAGTGGAACCCCTCTTTCTTCCACATTTCCCCTTTTTGATCATAAATCAATCCAAAAAATGCACTAATGACCAGCCTTTTGGTCAGATAGTGTGGTCACACAGCACTAGGAAGGCTCATTCCCAGGAAGTCTCAGTATCATCATTTGTTGACCATTGGGGATGGGGCAATATTATAACCGTGGGATGTGAGCTGAGGCTGAATTTTCCCAGAAAAGGGAAGGACAGGTAAATGGAAGGCAGTCAGGTCTTATGGACTTCACTATGGGGGGAAGAGGGGAACATTCTGGATTGTTTATATCCTATGAACTGTCATGATCCGAATTTTGTTTTCTGTCTCATTTTTCAGTATTTAGCATCTAGTATAGCATTTACATAATCCATAAAGAGGGTATTAAAAAATATTTTTTCAGTAACCATAAACAGTTGAACTATATAGAAAAAAAGTATAACTATTAATCATGATGTCTACCATTAGCAGTCAGGTGACGACAATCAAATGGTTTCTGAGTTAAACATTAATTTATAGGTGTACTGGCCTTGCAGATGTCTTGGGATGGCCGTCTACCTCTGATGTCAGCACTTCTCCTCCTAGACAGGGGTAGATGTTCTTTCATGGTTAGGCACCTAACAAGGTCCCTTCCCACGAGGCTGTAGAGTGTCTTTTAATTGATGTCTTTTCCAAAAAACAAACTCTGCAAGTGACAGCCAATGTTCTTTAAAGTCTTTGTCTCCCCGGAGCTCCCTGTGAAAGGCAGCAGTTGCCTACTTGGCATTTTCTTGAAGTGACCTTATCAAACCTTGGCAATAGTGTAAGATGCCGCCTTTGAATAATGTCAGCTCATAAGTACCTTTATGTAATTTAAGTCCAGCTTAAATGCACTGTGATGCATGAAGGAATACAAAACCTGAACAATGGGTTTGCCAGGAAGCCATAAAGAACCAAGCCACTGTCTTGGGTTTTCCATAGCCCTATTTGTTTAATTTACAACTATTGTTTACCCACACAATATACCCTAGGAATTTGTTTTTTTTTTTTTATTTATTTAACAATACTTTTATTTAACAATACTTTCCATGCAATTTAACATAAAAAAGAAACCTTTGAAGTGTTACACCACAAAGTTATCCCTACATATATTAATATTTTAACCCTTAAAACCTCAATTTCTAATGGAGAATAAGAAGTGAGCAATTAGCATTCACAAATTAGCTTAGCAAATTTTGAAGACATTTTATAACCTCTAGAAACATATGTCATAGACACCAAAGTCAATTATTAACACAAATTTATTTTTGTAAACCCAGGTAAAATATAAACATTACATTTAATATCAATAACTCAAAAGACATGTCTGTTCTACTTAATCCAATAAACTTAAACTAATGTTTATTTACTAAGAATTAATCTCAAATCACATGAACTTGAAAAGCATTTGAGTTAGTTTCTATATTTCTGATAATTTTAGAAGACCCAATTCTTACAAGTGCTTGCCTTTAAATTAATTTTAGTAACGCCATCTGGAGGTAGAAAATTATCTCCCATTTACAATATATATATACAGACATACACAGACACCAACAGAGAACTTTTAGCCATGAGAAAAATTCTACTGGTTTATAAAAGAATCGTTGAGTCCAAATTTTATTTGAGGCATTTACAATTTATCTTTCTTTGACAACTCAAGTTCCAAATGACCTTCCCCTTTTTAAAATAAGGACAGCTATTTTTTATACCTCAAAGAATTAAATTGACATCTAAAAGATATAGGTTGATCTATTTACCCAAACGTTCTTTTCGAAGTTTTGAGAGACCAACCAGATATGTTTTTCATTCATTCTGCCTAGTTTGATAGCCAGCTTTTTCTAATTGTGCATGAAAAAGTTAATTTTGAAATATCGAAGGATGCTCATTATGGCCATCTTAGCATTAATGGGAGGCTGACTGTCATGGGGCTTGGAGGCACGATTTTCCATGTTAATTTTAGTTTTTTTCTTTGAGATCTATGCAGTCTGAACAAATTTCTAGGGAAAACCAGCCTTTACTTCGGTCCGTGTCTCCAGATAAGCCAAATGCAGCATATATCCCTATAGGACTGCTTCATGGCCTAGAGAAAATCTTTCCTCAGGCAACCCCACAGAGATTCTTAGTCACCTAAGACTACCTGAACAAGGGCCAGCAAACGCTTACCAAACGCCACCAGAATCATGACACTTTCCAAGGCATGAGTCTCTCTCTCAGGGTGAACCTATTCCAGGGCCCCCTGCCCCTCACAAATAAAGAGAACTCTCCCTGGGGCTCCCCCAGCCTCTCTGGAGTCAGCTGCATTACCACACTGGGGGACTCCCAGCACCCATCTCCACCACTTCAAATTCTGGATCTGCTACAACTATTTTCACCTTATTGGCTATTCAGGTTTTGGAAAGCAAGTATTCTCTCCCTTTTGGAGCTAAAAAGAGTTCAGTCTCATTTAACCAGCAAAGATTTTATTCAGACTCTCAGTAAGCAATCCAATTACAAAGCCAAAATTAAAAACAGCAATCCAATTTTTTTTTCCCCTGGGTTATCTCAACCCTTATCCAACTGAAGAATTTTCTAAGAACTCTCAAATAAAGTCATGGCCTGCTACTTAATGCAAGGAGGCCCCAGATTCTGAGAGAAAACTCGCCCAAGTTTACTCGATGTGAAGCAGGGAGCCAGGGGGCTCAATGGGCTCCTACTGGTACCTAGCACCGGGTCCAGGTCTGCAGGATGGTCCTGGGTGAGCTTCTTTGGAATCCTGCCAACTACACCAAGTAAATGTTGACTTAAGAAATGTCCAGTCCTGTAGAGAATTTTTATAAGAGTTTAATTGAGCCAAAACTGACAGTAATTGCCTAGAAGCAAGTTCTCAAATGATTCAGAGAATAACAGTTTTATAGTTTCTTTCATGCATTTGAAATTAAGAAGGGAACAGAAGGAAGATTGCAGGAAGGTGGGAGAAAGTAAGACAGATATTGGATTACAAGATATTTAAGATTATGTGCTCTCTTGAGGGTGGTTACACCTTAGAGAGCTATCCTGGCATTTCAAAGGTATGTTAATCTAGAGGCACAGAAAAGATGGACAGGGCTTGTTTAAGGCAAGGATCGGCTTTTTACTAAAAAACGTTATATGCCTAGGGCATATATGACCTGCCCAGTTAGGACTTTACAATCAGATCACCCTGTAAGGTTGCTTTTCATAGGACCCCTTTTCATCCACAGGTCAAACTTTTTTTCACTGTGTATTGGACAATTTACATATGTCTGGTACTATCCAAACCACAGCAGTACAGCAACAGTTGCAAAACAGTGGCCTAGGCCATCATAGCCGGCAAGCATTTTTTTTTAAGTGTTTAGATGATGACATTTAAATTTCTTGAAATTTCATATATATAAATCTAGATGTATGGTAGCTTTTGAAAAGAGATCTGGCCACACCAAGCCACATCAGTACAAGGTGACTTGGGTGGGGCTGCCTTCCTGCTGGCTGATTCCCAGCCAGACACTCCTCTGAACATATTTGTGGTTGTCAGCCCTGTAGGGCAGTAGAGTGGGAAGAGGTGTAGCTTCTGAGTCAGAAAGAACCAAGTGGACTGGGTTCACCATATACTCTGTGTGACCCTCAGGTAAGATGAACTGTTTTGACAACTCCGTTTCCTCTAAAACAGAGATAATGGTCCCTAGTACACAGGGCTGTTAAGAGGTACACATGAGCTGATGCATGCAAAGGGCTGGTGCCCAGTGAGCAGTCAGTCATTGTGAGCATTTATTATTATTACTTTAGTAGTTGTGTGTATATTATCTATCACACATTGATTAATAATTAGGCATCATGTTTATTGTATATTATCATTATTGATGTTTTTGCTAACTGTGTCCCAACATCACCTAGGGATCTAGTGACCTTTGTTTTATCCTCTTTAGGGACATAATAGCACTCCTGTGCCTGGCCTTACTGGAACAGAGCTCTCCTCGGTCCATCTGCAAAGCCGCTACCTCCCCGCCAACTTCTCGCCCTTGGTCTTCTTCCTCCTGCTCTCCTTCATGATGGCCTGCTGTCTCGTCTCCTTCTTTTTCCTCCAGCGTCGCCCCAGGCACTGGAAAACCTCCACAGAAGAACTCCTCACCTCCCAGATCACCCTCTACTCCATCCGGTCACTGAAAGAGGACCTGGGCCCCCCAGGCCCGGTGGACAGCAGTAAGAGCCAGAGACATCTGCAGAAGAAAACAGCCCACCCTTACCCAGCCCACCTGATCTTCAGCTACATCCTGGTGACCTTTGTGAACGCACTCACCAACGGCGTGCTGCCCTCTGTGCAGACCTACTCCTGCCTGTCCTACGGGCCTGTTGCCTACCACCTGTCTGCCACCCTCAGCTCCATGGCCAACCCTCTGGCCTGCTTCTTCTCCATGTTCCTGCCTACCAGGTCTATCTCAAACTGGGCCTGGGGAGCTCTGGTTGGTGATGCACTTCATTCCAGAAGCCAGAATTCCAAATCCCACAATCAGGCTATTTATGTAGTCGTTAAGAATATGATCCCTGGAGCTTGACTGCCCAGGTTCAAATCCCAGCTCTGTCACTTACTAGCTGTTTGATATTGGACAAGTCACTCCACCTCTCTATGCCTCAGGGATACTTACCTGGGAAATAGGGATAATAATAGTTCTATCTCCTAGGGTCTCTAGGAGCATGAGATGAGATCATTTTGTAAAGTTTCAGAGCAGTGCTTAGCACACAGCAGGTCCAATGTGTCAACCATCACTACCATTGGCCCATGAGAAGCCACAACCAGGCAGGAACTGAGATTCCCTTTTACAAATGGGAACCCTGACGCTTGGAAAAAAGGGCTGGCCCTAGTCTAATTTCCAAGATTTTAGCCCTGCCCTCCTGCCTCCAGTCCACACTAGCTCCCTTACAGCTGCAGTTCTAGAAGAATGGTTAGGCAAGTTGATAAAATGCAGATTGAGTCAGCTTAGATTGGGACCTGGGATTTTAAATTTTAATAAGCGACCTAAGTGGTTCTGACACAATGGCTTAAGGCCGCCAAAGAGAAAGGCCCACCTTGAGGTCATGAAACTTTAGGTCCCACAGCCTCCCCCATCCATCCCTCTGCCCTGCCTGCCCTCACTAGCCTCTCAGACCTGCCCACACCTACCTTCCCCAGCCCTGGAAGGAGGGATACTGAGTACAGGAGAGTTAGACAGAAATGTCAATTTGCCAGAAAACTGAACTTTCTCCCTTAGGGCTTAAAAACTGTGGAAGGAGCCTGGAGATTTCTGGGGAAGCAGGACCACAGACCACAGACCTATAGAATCTGAGCTACCCAGAATGTCAGAAGTACAGAATCCAAGAGTCAGGGAATCTAAGAATCCTGGAGCAGAAAGAGTCTTTGGAGGCAGAGGCAGACCCCACACTCTCACCCAGGGCACAGACCAGCCTTGGTGTTCTGAAGAGTGTAGACAGGGAGACCCCAGGGGCAATAACTTCAAATGAAGGGCACTGTACACAACTGTCAGACCTGGGTTCGACATGCAAGGCCACCAGTAGAATGCCTCCAAGCTAGCCACCAGGGCCCCCAGAGCATGCAAACCTCACGTTGTAGACAGGTAGCTGAAGTCAGAAGGGAGAGGTCACCTGAAGTCACACATCACACCCTGCAGTGCCAGTGTTATGATCAGAGCTACCTTCTCCCTGGCCTGGCTTCTTGGCTGAGGGTGGGCGTGTTGTAGGAGGAAATGGCAGCAGATAAAATATTAGGTAGAGCCCACAGCAGGGCTAGGCCCTGCACACTATGCTCCCATGGGCCTCCATAGCCCTGCAAGACTCATTTCACAAGTGATGAAACTGAGGCTCAGGAACCAGTCTCACAGCTTAACTGGTGGAACTGGGATTTTGATTAGGCCCATATAGCACCAGAGTTGCTCTGTTTCTCCTGCTGGGATGCTTGGCCCTGCCATTAGTGCTTAGGGTGACTTAGACCAGCCTTGTCCCTCAGGAGCCTCACTGACCCACTTCAGCCAAATGGCCTGTAAGTTCCCACATGGGTCTAACCTCTAATCCTGAAGATGCTGACCATTCACATGGCCCTCAGGTTTGGAGAGGCAGAGGTCATGCTTCTTACCTCTTCCATTCCCCTCCCTCACTCTGCCCTAGGTCTCTGCCATTCCTGACGGTCCTTACTGTGCTTGGAACTGGCTTTGGGGCCTACAATATGGCCATGGCTGTGATGAGCCCCTGCCCCCTCATGCAGGGCCACTGGAGTGGAGAAGTCTTAATCGTAAGTATCTGCTCCCATAAGTACCCCCTCACCTAGCCAAGGCCTGGGGAGACCCAGAGTATAGCACTTTCTATTACTCAAAGTCTCTGTGGTTGCTTGCTCAAGAAGCCCCAAGTGGGGGTGGGGAGGGGGAATGCCTCTCATTTGGGAGTGGAGGCTTAGGAAGGTGAGCTGGCTGGTCCAAGGTGATGGTCCAGCCTCTCTCTGGAAAGCCACACTCTTCTCACCATGTGGACGTCAGCAGTGACCTCGCAGAGGCCTTTGACTCGATCATTAGGGATAAAAAAGCTACTGAGCTTTACTTTGTCCTTGGTGAGGGGTCAACTCATGGGGTTCCCTTAGCCCTGTAAGGTAACCCTACACCCTTCACCCCTAGGGGTCACCCTAAAGCCCCCTTCACTCTGCATCTCTCCTACCCTATCTCCGCAGGTGGCCTCGTGGGTACTTTTCTCTGGATGTCTGAGCTACGTCAAGGTGATGCTGGGCGTGATCTTGCGTAACCGTAGCCGCAGCGCCCTCTTGTGGTGCGGAGTGGCAGTGCAGCTAGGCTCGCTGCTCGGAGCTCTGCTCATGTTCCCGCTGGTCAACGTTTGGCAGCTCTTCTCATCCGCTGACTTATGCAACCTGCAGTGCTCCACCTAGGTCAACTGGAGGCACCTGGAGACTGGGACCCAGAGAAGCAAGGCAAGGGCTTACGGTCACAGGACAATTGGTGGGGGTCTCAAAGGCAAAGCCTGAGGACTTGAACCAACAACACAAACTACCCTCTGTAAAGTGGAGAATGCCACGGGCCTCCCCACAAGACCTAGAAATGCAAAGCACAGCCCTATCCCAACTCTGAGTCACAATACCTGCAATTTCACTCTTTCATAACTTACTTCCTTCCACTCCTGAAAGATGACTGACTAAGAGCTGAAGGCAGGCTCAAGGGTATTAGAAGGGAAACAGCTGGGTGGGTGAACTGGCCCTTACAAGCTGTGCTACCTTGGAGAAGCCAGTTAATTTCTCTGCGCATCTGTTTCCTCATCCATAAAATGGGATTATAATAGATAGCACCTACCTCATAGGTTTGGTACAAGGATAAAAGGGAGACCAGCGTGTAAAGAGCCTTCCTGGGCCACTCCCTGATCTGTAATAGCAGCAATCAGAAGAGCGACAATAAACACAGCCTAAAGTGGCCAGAGAGCTTGAGAGATGACCCCTGCCTTGTATCCTTTTTCCCCACTATCCTCATAAAGGAGCTTCTAGAAGGTAGATGGCTCATAGCGGAATCTCAAGCATATTGCTTCCCAGTTCCCAGTATGGCAGGACATTGTACCCCACATACCCCTTCCCATCATCCCTCCTGACCCATGAAGTCCTGCTCTTTGGAGAATAAGTGACTTCCTAGGAGGCAGAGAGAGGTGATGGGAAGAGGGGCTACACCAAGCCTCTGAAAGTGAGTCCCCCACCCCTCAAGTCACGAAGGCTAAAAAGTGGACACCAAGAACCCTGGGGAACAGCTCTCTCAACTGGAGGAAGGAGTATGGAGAAGAATATATTAGCTACCTGATTGCTTCTAATTTTACTTTTTGTGATTGTTTTTTAAATATATTCCCTGTTTTTACACTAAGATCAGCCTTCTAAGGAAAAGTCCACTATAAACCCCAAAACTATATCAATATAATCAGTTTTCAGTTGGCTTCAAGGTCAAGACTGAGCTCAAAAATGGACAGAATCATGTGTTTAGAGAATGTCTGGACCTGGGATTTCTTTTCCTTAGGGGTCTGTTTTGTTTGCTTGTTGCCACCCCTGCTTTTTAATTTATTTTGAATAGATAATATAGTCATATGTTTTAAAAATCAGAAAATATAAAATGGTTTTCAAAAGAATTCCAGCCCCCACTCTCCCCCATCCATTCAGTTCCTCTTAACATGCACACACATGCAAGCACTTTTATTAATCCCTTGTTGCTCTTCCAGAGATGATGCAAGTGTAAACAAATACAAATATAGTCTTTTTACAGAAAAAGTAGTAAACTACTTTGTACTTTACTCTTTGACTCAACAATGAAAATGAAGAGTGCTCTTGTTCTTTGTCATGACTGCATAATGTTCCACTGTGTGAAGATGCCAAATTATTTTAACCAGCTGTCTGCAGAAAGACATTTGAAGGTGTTGGAGACAAGATTAAAAACTAAATTTCCCACCAACCCAGAAAACCTCTCCACAAAAGTAGAAGAGAAAAACATTTTTATTATTGAATAAGCATTAAACTAGATTATGATGCACATCCCAGACATCTGCTAAAGAGATTGCTAAAGTAGAAAGAAACCCCACCCTTTTATATACCAACAGAACCAATTACATCCATGTTCTCAAACAGTAGCTAGTCCTCAAACAGGAGGACCAGACAGCACCATTTGTCACATAGTTTGTCACTAGAGTAGCTATATGGTTAGCCAATTGTCCTTATCCACAGTAAAAAAAAAAAAAAAAAAAAAAAAAAAAAAAAAAACTCATGTGTTTATGAGAGGAGGTTGTGTTGGAACTTAAGAGTCCAGCACTGAAGTTAGGCTTCTACCCTCAGGCAGAAACTGGGCAATAGTGGTGCTGACTTACTTGATATTTACATTACAAAGAGATGGTTTCCAAGTCTGTAAGAAAAACATTTCTAGATGGTAAAACTGGCCAGAGGCTTATTCGGCTTTTTAAAGAGCCCTGTACATCTGAAAGGAGCAGAGAAAGAACTTATAAGTTTTCTAAAATAAATGCTCTAAGAAAAGGGAGAGGGGATGTCTCCCTTTTTTGGCACCAGGGAGAATTCTTTTATAATTTGTATTTGCCCTTACAAGGGCATTTGGGTTGTTTCCAAGCATTCCCTCCCAGAAAGGATGTTAGAGTGGATAATGAGCAAGAAGACAATCTCTCTGTGCTGACGCAGGAAGATGCTCCAAGATTAATTACACATACGGAGAGCAGATGCAGAAGAGCATGTACAGTATGGAGCTGGCCACACTCATACATTCTGTCAAGGACCAGGTGAGAGGGCGAGTGACTTGGTATTTGGAAAAGTCACCTCCATTTGACGACATTCTCTGTGGTTTTGCTTTTACTAGCCATCCTTGGAATTCTTGATGACCCTGACAATCTGTAAGTTAACATGCATGAGTTCATGCTCCTCAGTCCCCTCTTCTATACAATGGGGATGAAAAAGCACTTCCCCCTCACTTTGTAAGGCCTTTTTATTTTTAAGTTAACACCTTCTGATGCTTCAGACATACGTGAGCCTCCGTGTGTGTCCCAGGCCCTGTAAATGGTATGGTGTGCTAGTGGGGGTCCAGATGGGAGGATAATCTCACCAGAGTCCTACAGAAAATGGGCTGCAAAGACAGGGTCCAGACCTTGTCTCTGAATCCAGGGATTTTATAATGAGCTATTGGCATAAATACTGAGGTATCACACTCCAGAGTTATCCTGGAAGAAGGTGGCTCCAGGAACTTGAAAATGTGAAATCAGACCAGGACTGCTTTGAGGAGAGGCCCACAAAGCCATCTGAAACAGAATTGGTAGGGATTACACCAACACACTTCCTGGGGTTGCTCAGTACTAGGCTGCCAAAAAAGGGAGCATCCACCCTTTTCATCCCCACTGATGTCCACCATGGTGACCATCAACTTTATGACTCTGAAGAGCCTTCCCATAGCCACCCTTCTTGGCTGGCCAGATGCCAGGTCACAGGGCCATTTCTGTGGTCATCTACTGAGGGCCTCCCCATGCCCTGGGTTCTTCCTGAGACTTTACTGATTTGATTTTCATGGAGGCCCTAAAAATACTTCTGTTATTATGTATCCTTTTTTTTTCAAATAAAGAAACTGAGGCACAGAGAGGTTAAATATCTTGGCTGAGGTCACACAATCAGTGAGTGGCAGAACCAGGACTT
>CM053504.1:18472778-18578825 GCA_028627145.1 Eidolon dupreanum | reverse complement strand
ACACACACACACACACACACACACACACACACACACACACACACACTCTCAAACTCCTCTGGAAGTGAAAATATGGGAGGAGAAATTTGTGCTTTTGTAGGCAGATGTAATTGATACACACACAGTCTAATGATATCACTCTAAGAATTACTAGCAAAGAGGCTAAAACTTGTCATAGGTTTATCACACACCTCATCTTACAATTCTGGTTTTGCAAATGGGATAACATGTTCTGATTCTCCTAATGATGTTTATAAAGGCAAAATCTGGGGGGAGTGCCATGATAAATATTGGTGGTGCCAGGATTCTGCTTTTCATTTGGAAATTGCTGGTTGAGCAGCTGGCTCTTGAGTGTTCCTTAAGAAAGAAAGGCTGCTCTATCACAACTTGTAATTTGGCCTAAGCTGGTGTCCTTTCATAGGATTCAGTGGTTACAATGTAAGATACAGAACTTTATCTCTTAGTGAGGAAAGATATTATTATTGATGGAATGAAGATAAGCCAAAAACAGCACTGCTATTTGCTATAATGTCTATTTTCCTGTTTATATCATAGTCATAGGACCCTTGACTTTTAGCTGGACACATAGTAGTCCACAGTAAAGACCACATTTCCTTGTGGCTGGCAATGGCCATGTGATTACATTCAAACAAACACTACAAAGAATAATGTCTACAACTTCTGGGTTGTGTACTTAAAAGTCAGGGGAAGGACCGCTTCCCATTTATCACTTCTTGCTGGGAAATGCAGATGTAATGGCTGGAGCTGGAGCAACTGGCTTAGACCATGAGGAGCAAGCCACACATTGGGAATAATATAGGAGGAATATAGAAGGATCCTGACCATGATTCTAGAGCCACTCTTCCTCTTGGGACCCAGATTTAATGTGATGGAAAAATAAGTTTCTATGTTGTTTAAGATTCTATAATGTGGGGGACATTTTGTTATAACAGTAGAATTCTCATATTTGTATATGTATGTTTCTTTATATGTACACATATATGCATACATACACTCATGCACATGCAATCACACAGAAAAAGGACTGGAAAGATATATATCAAAATGTCAGCCTAAAAACGTACAAACAAACAAACAAATAAATATGTCCGCCTACTTAATTCTGCAGGGAGGAATTTCTGTGTCTTTTTTTTCTTCTTGACACTTTGCTGTGCTCTGAATTTTTTCTTTGAGCATGTGTTATTTCAAAACTCAATAAAATAAAGTCTAAAGAAAGGAAGAGTTCTATAAATAGATCCTATTGTTTAAATCACCTTCATTTGCTTCATATGAGCCTCCAAAGATCACACACACACACTGACGGACCTAAATCTTATAGAATATTTAGCTTTGTTTCCCATGGGTTATGGAAATTTTTTCAGATATTCTTTTTACTGAATAAAATGTCTTGGAGATGATTCCATGTCCCTATGTATTAAGTGACCTTGTTTCTTGTAACCAGCACAAAGTCCTTTCTGGCTGGGCTTTACTGAATGGTCCCTATTGATGGACATCTATACTGTTTCCCATTTTAAGCTACTTCAGAAAACACATTGATAAAAGTCCTCAGACCTGCTTCTCTGTGCACTTGTACAAGGTGTTGAAGTCTAACAAACATGGATTTTAATCTGGCTCCCCTGATTATTTGCTGTATGACCTCAACTTACTGTGCATCTCTGAGTCTCTGTCTCCACATCATTATATAGGGAATAATCATGGGAGGTAAACACATGATGTAAATATATATATGCCTTACTGTTAAAATGTACAGCTGAAACTTACTGGATTTCATTATCCAATGTCACCATAAAAAAATAAATTCAAAATATAAATAGAAAAAAATAGGCAATAATGAAGCTTGCCCCATGAAATTATTGTGAGGATAATAACAAATAAAATTTATCACATACTTACTTCATGACAGACATTTTCTAAGTGCTTCTCATGAGTTAACTAAGGTAATGCTTATAATAAGGTGAGTGAGGTAATGCTTAAACAGATGCCCTGGAAGTCTTCTAGAAGCTTCCAGCTTTTAGACAACCAGCATGAAATTCTCTGGCTAAATCTTCATGTGGAACTCTTCCACAGACTTCTTAGAGGTGGTGGTGGGAGGAGATACTTGTATGATTTCAATCTTTTAAAATTTATTGAGATTCATTTTGTGACCTAACATGTGGTCTATCCTAGAGAATTTTCTATGTGCATTTGAGGAGAATACATATTGTGCTGTCATTGGGTGGAGTGTTTTATAGATGTCTTTTAGGTCTAGTTGTTTATAGTGTTGTTCAAGTCTTCTATTTCTGTGTTGATCTTCTACTTAGTTGTTCTACCCATTATTGAAAATGGGCTACTAAAGTGTCCAGCTATTATTATTGAATTGTCTATTTCTCCTTTTGATTTTGTCCATTTTTGTCTCATATATGTTTATAATTTTTATATCATCCTGATGGATTGACCCTTTTAACATTATAAAATGTTCTTCTCTGTCTCTTCTAACACATTTTGTTCTAAAACCTATAGTTCTGATATTAATATGGCCAATCCAGCTCTCTTATGATTGCTGTCTGCATGATATATTTTCTTCCATCCTTTAACTCTCAACCTATTCATATCTTTGAATCCAGAGTGTGTCTCCTGTGGACAGTACATAGTTGTGGCTTGTTTTTTTAATCCAGTCAGAAAATCTCTGCCTTTTGATTGGATCCATTCACATTTAATGCTATTATTAATAGAGTTGGATTTACATCTGGCATTTTACTTTATGCTTTCAACATGTCTCATGTCCTTTTTATTCCTCTATTCTTCCTTTACAGTTTTCTTTTACATTAAATGAGTATTTTCTAGTGTAACATTTTAATTTCTATAATAGTTTTTTTCACTTTTTTTTAATGGCTGCTCTAGGCTTACCATAGACCTCTCCACTTGTCAGAATTTACTTCAGATTTATACTAATATAAGTCCAGTGAGATATAGAAATGTCATTCCTATATAACAGTATTCCTTCTTCTCCCTATTTGTACTATTCTTGTTATATATTACACCTTATATGTTTTAAATCCCACAACACTCCTCTAGGAGTGCTCACAAGAAGAGAGATGAGGAGAGGGCAGCAGGAATGATTGGTTAGATCACCTGCTTCCCCCTAAATCTGTTCCAGGCTCGAGAGCTAACTCTCTGAGGAACTGAAAGAGGCCCCTCATCCCCCAACTGCCATACACACAGCCTATGATAACTCATAAAGATCTGGCCTGCTGGTGCCCAAGATACCATGCATTAAGGCTGTGGCCTGAGATTATACATTTTCCTTGTTAAGGTTCCTCTTTAACATTGCAAGTCCCATTCCCATCACCCCTTTCCAAAGATGAGGAAACAAAAAAGTTCCCCCACTTCCTAATCTAATATGTAGTATTAATAGGTAGCATTTATTGAGAAAGCATTGATTTCCTAATTCATTGAAATAGGCAATTGTCTTGTGGATGAGACTAATGAGGCTCAGAGAGGTTAAGTAACTGAACCATGCCACACAGTTGGTAAATGATAGAGCTGATGCTTAAACCCAGGAAGTATGACTCCAGAGGCAATAGGCTCAATGTCTCCACTGTGCTGCTGCCTGTAAGTGGTTATTATAGGATCCATTTCCTTCTGGCAGTAGTAAATGTTTAACATCTCTAAAGGAAAAAAGCTCCCATTTCCATTGTTTCCATTGCCAAGTTCCATGGTGTAAATACTCTCACTGTTGCTGATCTCAGTGTGATTTCAACATGATTTACAAACATTATGGAACTGAATGTAAAGTTGGGGAAAGATGTTCACTTCAGCTCTCCCAAGATGATGTAGGCCACTAAATTGGGCAAACTGAAGGCCTAAGGAAGGGTGAACAGGAAGTGGGCAAGAAGAATGGGGGAGGAGGGATGGGGGCGGTCTTTAACATGAACTTTCCCACCAACAAGCTCACTGGGGCAATCTGAAGTGCTGACTATTATTCCTGTCTTTCAGATGAAGGAGCTGGGGTTCAGGGGGCATTATGCATTGTTTCAACATTCAGGTACTGAGCATACACTCAGAGTGGGCCCTGGATGGAAAGCACCAGTACTTGGGATGCAAAGATGACCCAGACCGCGGTCTGGCCTGCCTTACGGAGCTTATGGGCAGATAATGGATACACAGCCATGTACACATGGCTCCCATGGGGACTTCATTCAAGTGGGTAGCATGATGGTTAAGAATATAGGTTCTGGTCCCAGACTCCTCAGTTTCAAGTCTGGGTTCTACCATTCACTGACTGTGTGACCTTGGGCTAGTTAGTTAACCTCTCAGTGCCTCAGTATTCTCAACTGTGATAAAAGTGCCTACCTCATAGCATTATGAGGAGGATGTCATAAATTAATGCAGGTGAAGGGCTCAGAACAGTACCTGGTGTATAATAAATGCTCAAGAAATATTACCTGTTTTTATTATGTAACTTCATAAATGCAATCCTGTGTAGCCAGAAATGGAGAGAGAAGAGAGAACGATGTACCCAATGTGGGTGATTCTGCCTGGGCAGGAGCCCAGCAGTAAGCAAGGTGCAGGAGTGGGGGAGGGGAGGGGACCCACTGTTCACAATTCCACACCTGAGGAATAGTTGAATCTAAAATTATAGTATGTATATCAATGCAGTCTCTACCACATACTTGCCCTCTTAATGTTCAGTGTATTTATTACTTTATTTTCAGAAAACTACCTATACTGTACTTTATAGACAATTAAAAGGATTTGGGGGACTTTTTAAAAATGTGTTTATTTTTATAATTTTCTCCTCACATTAGAACCCAATGCTCACATTAAGTGCTCTCCCTACAGTTACAATATTTCAAAATTATAAGTGCTAGAATAAATGGGTGAGGATTTTCCAAAAGTTGTTCAGCTGGTGGTTACAGGAGCCAGAGGGAGACCTCACCCTGGGGACTTCCAGTCCAGTGCTCCTTCTTCTGCAATCTGAGCCCTGGGGGACAACCCTGACATTCTCCCAAGGACCTCTGACCTCAGCTCTTGTCCCCTCTCTGAGTAGAGGGGAGCACAGATTCACCCCAGAACTTGAATTCACCCTGAGAAGGTGTTTGGAGTGGGAGGGAAAAAAATATAGATTCAAATCCCAGCTCTCCACTAGCTCTGATTGACCTCTCTAAGACTCAGTCTCTATAAAATAGAGGTTGGCACCTACCTTAACTTGTGTATATATAGGATAAGTATTCTGCACACAGCAGGCGCTCAAGTGCATATTCCTTTCCGTCTATCCTATATACACAGGCAGTAGGCTCTGGATGTCATGTAGCTTTGGGCCAGCAGGTGGCACTGCAGCCCAAGAAGCAGGAAAAAGGGGTCCGGAGGGTTGATGAACAGGGAGGGGCCCTGCAGGCCAGGAGGGGCATTCAGAGGGAAGGTAGGAATCAGGCCTCAGGAGTGCCTCCCGTGCCACACATGCAGACACACTCAGAGGCTCAAATACATGCATAACCAAGAACCAACCTTGAACCAGAATAAGGCATTCCCATATACAACTTCCTTAAATCCTCACATGGCCCTATAAATAATGCCAATAAATCCCATTTTACAGGAGAGGAAACTGAGCCCAGAGAGGGAAAGTGACCTGCACAAGGTCACACAGCAAGTCCATGGCAGAGCTGGGATTTGATCTATGCCCATAATAATATTAACAACGAACCCTTACATAATTCCTGCATGTACTAATACTGTCCCAAGGATTTCTGCACATATTAACTCATTAAATCCTCATAACAGCTCTATGAGATATGTGTTAATATTTTTTAGTTTTATGTTCCAAAGGAAGACATGGAGGCACTGAGAGGTTAGGCAACTGGCCCAAAGCCACACAGCTACAGTGCAAGAGCTGGGGTTTTAACTCCAGGGTCTCTGCTCTAAACCACGGCACTCTGTGGCCTGCCGGGGGCCTGCTGGGAACAGACATACAAGTATGCACGGGCGCACCCCACTCACACTCACATGCTCAGCCAGAGCTGCTCCAAACTCTACAGAGTGCGAGATCCCCTGGGTTCTTTGAAGTGAACAGGGCCACAAGCACAACCATCACCTGATCCTGACACCACCCTCTCTGCCTGGCCACCTCAGGACCCACTCCTCTGGGTGGGGGACAGAAGACCTTTCCTCAGAAGAACTGTGCTAAACACTCACATTTCCCCAAGGGAGTTTCCTTCTTGAAGCCTCTTGCAGCCCCCAAGAGACCATGGAGTCACTTCTCCCATCATAGATCCACCTTTGCAGGGAGGGCAGTATCTCTGGCTGCTGGGGCAGAACCATCTGGGGAAAGGCAGGAGCAAAGCAAGGAGGCTGATGAGGAGGCTGTGGCAATGACTAAAGTGAGCAAAGACAGGTGGCCCCAGGTGGTGATTTTGGAGATGGGAGGAAGTATTCAGATTCTGGATGTGTTTTTAAGGATAAACTAATAGAATTCAATGAATTTGATGTGTGAGTATAAAAGAAATTGTTATTATATGTAATAAAATATACAGTTGACCCTTGAACAACATGGGTTTGAACTGCGTGGGTCCACTTATCCATGGGTTTCACATTTGCAGATTCAACCAACTCTGGATTGAAAACAGTATTTTCCATCCATGGCTGGGAATCTGCAGATGAGGAGATCAAGTGTATGCATTGTTCTATGCCATTTTATGTAAGGCACTTGAGCATCCTCAGATTTGGGTATCTGTTGGCAGGGGTAGGGGGGGAATCCTGGAACCAATTCCCTGTGGATACCAAGGAACAACTGTACCACATAATTTTGTAATAAGGTTTTAGTTATTAGGTGTTGCATAACAAATTAAAACAGTGGCTTATGAGGACAATAAGCACTTATATCTCAAATCATTTCTGTGGATCAGAAATTCAGGAGTGGCTTAGCTTGGTATCTCTGGCTTGGATTCTTTTGTGAGGCCCAGCCTCAGTGGGGCTGGAGGAGTCCCTTCCGGGGTGGCCCATTCAGGTACTGCTGGTCATTAAGGAGGCTCAGTTCCTCTCCGTGGGCTGCTCAAGTGTCCACACGACCTAATAGCTGCCTGACCCCAAGCAAGCAACCAAGAAAGTGGGCAAGATGGAAGCTGCAGCGCCTTTAATGACCTAGCCTCAGAAGTCACATTTTCTCACCTCTACATTGTCTTGTTGGTTCCACCAGGCAGCCCTATTCAGTAACAGAGGGATTGTTCAAGTCATGGATGGCAGGGAGCATGGATGAGGTCATCTGGAAGTTCTATAACACAGAGAAAAATTTTCTCCTTTTTTTTTTCTTGTCTTATTTTTTAATTGAGATAAAATATATATAACATAAAAGTTAACATTTTAACCATTTTAAGTGTACACAGTTCAGTGGCATCAAGTACATTGTTGTGCAAACATCACCACCATCCATCTCCAGAACTTTTTCATCTTGCAAAACTTATTAAATGATAATGCCCTATTTCCCCTTCCCTGACAACCAATATTCTACTCAATGAATTTGATTACTCTCGGTCCCTCATATAAATGAAATCATACAACTTTGTCCTTTCATGTGACTTACTTCCCTTAGCATAATGTCTTCAATGTTCATCTGTGTTGTAGCACGTGCCAGAAATTCCTTCCTTTTTAAAGCTGAATAATATTCCATTGTATGTATATACCACATTTTGTTTATTCATTTATCTGTCACTGAATACTTGGGTTGCTTCCAGCTTTTGGCTATTATTGTGAATAATGCTGCTATGAACATGGGTGTACAAATATCTGTTCAAGTCTCTGCTTTCAGTTCTTTTAAGTATATACCCAGAAGTGGGATTGCTGGATCATATGGTAATTTTATGTTTAATTTTCTGAGAAACCATTATATTGTTTCCACAACAGCTTCACCATTTTAGGTTCCCATCAGCAGTGCACAAGGGTTCCAGTTTCTCCACATCCTCACCAACACATTATTTTCTGTTCTTTTTTTTCTATAACAATTCTTATGGGTATAAAGTAGCATCTTGATTGTGATTTTGATTTACATTTCCCTAATAATTAGTAGTATTGAGCATCTTCACATTTGCTTATTGACCATTTTATATCTTCTTTGGAGAAATATCTATGCAAAGCCTTTGTCCATTTTTTTCATTGGGTTGTTTGGATTTTGTCATTCTGCCTTCTTTTACTCGCCCTCAACCTATAGTAAGCCTTGCCCTATTCATATTCTAGAGATGCCAGGGGGAGCAAAATCCAAAGTTTCCTGCCCCCTGGAGCTCACTCTATAGGGAATTAGACACTGATGTGATATTAGATGATGACAGCAGCTTTTATATTGGGGATATCAGCAGGCAGTCCTAGGCCCCAACCAGCCCTTGGGCCTGCATATCAGCTCCTCACAATGTTTAAAAGAGATTCCAGCAATTTAAAAAAATTGGGAGACAACATTGAAATGTAGATTTACAGCCACATTTGAAAAATTGAAAGCTCTGACCGCTTGGGCCTGCTTTCCCACTTGATACACATCTCCTGGATCAAGATACCAGCCCCCACATGCCTACAGTGTTGGCTGCTGATGGTGCAAGTGAAGGGGGCCACTTTACTCAAGATTACATCTCTCCCCAGGGAAGTTATTCCAGACTGATCAGTGCAAAGAATGTACAGAGGCCTGACCGGCCTGGTCAGATTGTGACGCCCTTGAAGAACTGTCTCAGCTCCAGAACTCCAGATGAGACTTCTCAAGGCCTCTGTTGCAACTATCTGATGCTGCTTCCATCCCTCCACCCGGATCTCAAAAGCACTCCCTGGAAAACCACCTGCACCCAAATATCCATCTCATGGTCTATTTCCCAGGAACTGTGACCTTCAAGAAGCACATGTGCTTGCCAGCTCCCCGAGGCCCCTTCCTAGCCCACCTGGCCCACCTGACATTTGAGTTTTTCACCATTGGCAATGTCCGGGCCTCCCTATAGTGATAACAAAAGAGGAAGCTAACACTTTCAAATACACGGACCACATGCTAATGTGCTGGACATTATCCTCAGCAACACAGTCATTTAATCCTGAAAATAACCCCATGAGCCTATCTATGATCACTACATACTTATTAAAAAGGCTAAATTTTAAAACAACAACCTGACAATACTCTGTGCTGATAGGAATGAAAATTGGTAGAGGGGATGTTGGAAAACATTTTCTCAGTTTCTTATAGAATTATAAATACACTTACTATATAACCCAGTAATTACACTCCGAGGTATCTACCTTAAAGAAATGACAACTTCTGTCCACACAAAGACCTGTATGTACACATTCATAGCAGCATGATTTATAATTGCCAAAACTGAAAATGACCCAAATGGCTTTCAACTGGCAAATGGATAAATAAGCCGTGGTGCAGGGGTCCCAACCCCTGGGCCGCAGATGGATACCAGTTCATGGCCTGTTAGGAACTGGGCCGCACAGCAGGAGATAAGCAACAGGTAAGCCAGTGAAGCTTCATCTGTGTTTGCAGCTGCCCCCCAGCGCTAGCATCACCGCCTAAGCTCCATCTCAGATCATCAGGCATTAGATTCTCATAGGAGCACCTGTCCCTGGTGCCAAAAAAGTTAGGTACCGCCACTGTGGCATATCCATACACTGGAATACTACTCGGCAATAAAAAGGAATGGACTTCTAATAAAAAAAAACGACATGGATGAATCTCAAATGCATAACGCTGAGTGAAAGAAGCTAGATTCCAAAGACTACATACTGTAGGATTCTATTTATCTAACATTCTTGCAAAGGTAAAAATATATAGACAATAGGTCATGGCCATCAGATATATTCATTTCCTAGAGCTACTATAACAAAATACCACAAACTGGGTGGTTTAAAATAACAGAAATGTATTGTCTTACAGTTCCAAGGCCAGAAGTCTAAAGTAAAGGTGTCAGCAGGGCCACAGTACTTCCAAAGGCTCCAAGGGAGAAGCTGACGCTTGCCCCCTCCAGCTTCCGGTAGCTTTAGGGATTCCTCAGCTTGTGGCCACATCACTCCAATCTCCGCCTCGGTGGTCACATTGCTTCCTCCCCTGCATAGTTGCCTCTCTCTTATGAGGACACTTGTAATGGCATTTAGGATCCACCTGGATAATCCAGGATAACTTTATCTCTAGATTTAATCACATCTGTAAAGATCCTTTTTCCAAATAACATTTACAAAATTTGGGAATTAGAACTCAGTATCTTTGTAGGTTACTACACCAGAGATTAGGGGAAAGAGTATTGACTACAAAGGGGCATGGAAGAATTTTTTGGGTGATGGAAATGTTCTATATATCAATTATGCTGGTGGTTACATAACTTACACATTTATCATGACTCTCCAAGGTGCCCCAGTTTTAAGGGGAAGAACTTGGGATGAATGAAGCAGGCTGACACCCAGGCTGTTCTCAACATAATCAATACACTATTATTTGGGGAAAAAATGAGGTAGGGTTGGGGGTTCTGGGTTCCACTGCTAATAATTAAACAAAAAAGTTTGAAAATGACAAAAATAGATGAGCTCCCCCACAGCAGTGACATTTCACGATTCCGCAGTTCCTTGGCGTTCAGATTCTGCTTCAGAACTCCTTGAGGCTAAAGACAATACCCACTTCAGAGCCCAGAGGGTAGTTGTCTGGGATGCTCTGGGTGGGGTGGGGTAGGCGAGAGGATGATGGGGAGGGATGAAAATAATAGCAGGGGGGAGGGTTCTGACCCCTCTCCCAGTAGAGCACTCACACCCTGTCCTAGGGGACCAGGCCTCTGTCCCCTCCATTCACTCACCCCAGCTGATGCCACACACCCCCATCAGAGGCTTCCCTACCTTCTTGCATTGTCTGAAGGGCTCAGATGGAGGGGCAGCCCATTAACCCCTTCCTGGCCTCATTGCT
Source organism: Eidolon dupreanum (assembly GCA_028627145.1). NCBI lineage: Eukaryota > Metazoa > Chordata > Mammalia > Chiroptera > Pteropodidae > Eidolon > Eidolon dupreanum. The sequence continues at coordinate 18,567,913 of CM053504.1, read as the reverse complement.
TCACTCTGCAGCTGTCACACCGCGGCCTCAGGCCTGAGCAGGGAAGAGGAACCGGTAGTTAATCACAATTACAGCTCAGAGTGTCAGCTGTGAAGCTGGCCTCCGTCATCGTCATCGGCTGCCAGCAGGCCCAGGCTGAGGGGCAACAAGCATCAGCCATGCAGCAGGTTCTAAGACCTTACAGAGGTGAAGAAAGGACAATCTTTTTCTGGTTCACTCTTGGGGACTTTCCCAAAGACCCTAGTAAGGTGTCCTCCATTGTCAGAGCTGTATCCAGTAGCTTTCAAACCTGACAAGCCCATCCACCTTCCCCTAGTACCTCTGCCTGATCCTCACCTGGCAGGCTCCTCATTCTGCAGGTCTCCACTGAAACATCACCTCCTCCAAGAGGCCTTCCCTGACCTCCCTGGCTAATGTGATGCTGTTCCCAGTAACTATTACATGCCCTGTGTTCGTGTTTTGTTCTGTTTTTCCAAAACACTTGTCACTATCTAGAATTGTCTTAGGTGTTGACTGGTTTAGTGTGTGTATTAGTTTCCTGGGGCTGAAGTAACCAATTACCACAAACTGAGTGATTTACGGCAACAGAAATTCATTGTCTCACAGTTCTGGAGGCTAGAAGTATATCAAGGTGTTAGCAAAGCTGTGCTCTCTCTAAAGGCTCTAGGGAAGGATGCTTCCTTGCTTCTTCCTAGCTTTTGGGGGTTGCTCACAATCCTTGGTATTCATTGGCTTATAGACACATCACTCCAATCTCAACTTTGTTGTCACATAGCATTCTCCCTTCTTGTGTCTATGATTGTGTCCAAATTGCCATCTTCTTATAAGGACACCAGTCATTGAATTAGGGCCCTACTTAATCCAGTATGACCTCATACTTGATTATATCTGCAAAGACCTTCCCTCCAAAGCAGGTCACAGGTGTCAAGGGTTGGGACCTGAACATAGCACATGATTGCACAACAATATGTTTTTTCTGTGTGTCCTAAGAGAGCAGGGCCAGGGACAGACATAGAAGCAAGTTCATCCCTAAAGATGGCTCCCATCCATTTCCAGGGACTCTGGGGTCCAACCCACAGTGCGAGCCAGTAAACATGGCGGTCTGGACAGATAAGGAAGAGGGGAAGGCAAAGCGCAGGGGGGCCACGGAAATCAGAGGAACCAACTCAGACTGGGGATTGTTGAGAGCTTCACCAAGCAGCCAGGCCCTCCAGGAAAGGAGTGGCTGAGGAAACAGCATAGGCACAAAGGACTGAGAGATCCTGGAGCCTGAGCTGTCTATAGATACTGGCAAGGAGCTGGAGAGGATGCTGCCTGGATGGTGCCCGATAAGACAGGAATAGCTCAGAGTCTGAACTTTGCCTTCATGGCAATATGGAGCTACTAAAGGATTTATAGCAGGGGCACGTTGATGTCAAATTTGCATGTGACTGATCTCTTCACTTTTAGTTTTTATTTAGGTAGTACATTCACCTATTTCTTTAAGAGTTAGCAGGTATAACAGAATATGGCAAAAAGTCTCCCTCTTTCCCAGCTCCCAGCTACCCAGTTCCCCTCCCATAGGCAACCACTGTTACCAGCCTCTTCCAAAGTCCATGGAGATAAAAGAAGATTGAGGTATAATATGCATACAGTGAAATGCATCTGTGTAACCAACACCCAATTATGAAACAAAACATTTCCAGCACCCCAAGAAGTTCTTTCATGTCTCTTCCCTATCAATCTCCCGACTCCTACAAGAAGCCACTAATCTGGTTTCTAGCACTATTGACCAGTTTCACCTGTTCTAGAATTTTATATCAATGGCATCATTACAGCAAGGTAGTTTTGGAGGCCAGCTTGTTTTTGCTCAGCACATTTTGAAATTCTTCCATGTTGTTGGATGTATCATTAGTTCACTCATTTATGCTGCAGAGTAGTCATCCACAATATGGATTCACCCATTTGTTATCCATTCACTAGTTGGTGGACATGGAGCTGTTTCCAGTTGTTGTCTATTACAAATTAAGCTGTTATGAACATTTATGTCAAGTCCTTGTGGGGACAGATATTCTTATTGATTTCGGGGCAAAAATCTAGGGGTGAAATTGCTGGGTCATAGGGTAGGTATATGGTTAACCTTATTAGAAACTGCTAAACTGTTTTCTAAAGTGGAATTTCTGAAATACCATTTCATATCAGTGCATACCATTTCATTTCTGAAATATCGTTTCATAGTGAGTTTCCTCATTTGTGTTTATGGCTGTGTAGTGCTCCATTGTATAGATGCCCCTCATTTGTTTAACCAGTCCCCTACTGAGGTTATTTTCAGTCTTTTGCTGCCCCAAACAATGCTGCAGTGAATGCATGACACGTGGGTGAGCGTACCTGTGGGACACACTCCTACAAGTGAACTCCTGAATTTGACAGAGGCTGATGGTTGTCCTCCAAAATCCAGGCTCCATTTCTTTCTTTGAAATATAACTCCAATTTTTATCTGGACACATGAAGCCTGGAACACACACCATATTTCTCAGCCTCTCTTATAGCTTAGTGTGCCCATATAATCAAGTTCCGGCCAATGGAATATAAGTTAAGGGATTATATGCAACTTCCAGAAAGGGTCTTTAAAGGAACTTCCTTCCCTTCTTTACTCCTTTCTCCTTTACAATGACTGAAAGTCTCTCCATCTGGGATGCAGATGTAATGGCTGGTGTGTTTCAGCAGCTATATTGGGCCATGAGATAGAAACCACATACTAAGGGTGGTGGAGTAATAAGGTAGAAAGAATCTAATTCCCTGAACTATGGAGCACCATGCCAGCCCTAGAGTGTGTACTTTCAGATTTTATTCACACGAGAAAGAAATGTCTCTCCTTTGTTTGAACCACTATTATTATGGGTTTTCTGTCACATGCAGATACTGGGTTATAGATCCTGTGCATTTGTCATTTTAAAAAGTAGTGCCATATAGCTTTGCTTTTAGAAAGATCATTCAGGGAGACAGGGTACGGGCAGATTAAAGGGCAAAATAAAGAGAGACAGGGAGACAGTGGGACAGTGGAAAAGGGGGTAGAAGGACAAGGACTAAACCTATATGAGAGCAATTGAGATGGAGCTAGGGGCAGCCAAATTCTCTCCAAACCTAAAGAAGAGAATTATAAACTAGAAGTGATCTAACAGCTGTTTCCACTCCACCTCACCCACACTCCATTTTTTCATATGACCCCGCCCACTTCTCCACCTCCTTGCTCTCACCACTCCCTTGTATGGTAAGTTCCAGGCCCTTTCCCAACAAGGGGATGCTGCTCCGCCCCAGAGGGCACCTTACTTGCTCTTACTGCAACCCCTCTGCACTTGCTGAACCTTTTTCCGCAAAGTCTGCATCTCTCATGCCCCTGGCTAATTTCCACTTGTGCCTCAGGTCCCATCTCAGACTGGCCTTCCTCCAGTAAGCCCTTTCCGACTCCCTTCTCTTCCGAAAGTACTCCTCTGGGGCCCCCATACCCTGTTGCTGCCCTTAATCTAGCATTTGCTATGATACATTATAATCCTCAATTTATAAGTCTGCCTGCAGCACTAGGTTGAGAGCCTTTCGCTGGTGGAGAAGGAAACCAAGAGGTCCAGCCCAGGTTGGGGCATTTTTAAACTGTAACTCACTTGCCAGTCCTAGTTCTCAGCTCTTATACCAACTAACTAGTGCAATACTTCGCACAGCAACACTGAATAGCTGCGTGAACGAATGAATGAGTGAACGAATGAATGAGGTACCCACTAGGGGGCGATGGCGCTTTGCCAAGGAAACTGGTGGCGGGCAGGACTGGGAAGAGCCTCTCTCCCACCGCCCCCACCTCTTCAGGTCCCTACAAGCCCCAATCCCCTCAAGCCATCGCCCCACCCCCGCCCCCGGGAATTAGCAAGCCCCGCCTGCCCCTCCCTGCCTCAGATAATTAACTCGAACCAATAAAACGCTGATTGCGGCGCCTTTGTACGCGCTGCCTCAGCATTGTCATGGAAAACGGGGTCCCCTCCCTATCCTGGCTGCCCGCCCCTCCCCGACCCCCGCAGCTGGCCCGTAGTCGGGCTCGAGCCACCTGGACGGGACCGGGGGACCCCGAGCCGTCCGGCGCCGGGTCCATCTGCTCCCCGTCCCCACCCGCACCGTCAGCTGCGGACCCAGCCCAGCTTGAGAAGACCTGCGCGGCTCCCCGCGAAGCCCTCACTCCTTCCATCCACTCCGCCCTGCGGGACCACAGTGGAAAGCGGGCAGCCGGGATCCCTGCCTGCGAGCACAGGGTCTGTCCCCAGAGACGGCGGGTGGAGGTGTGTTCATGGTCAGAAACGATAACAATGATGAGAAGCCAAAGCGTACAGAAGGGAAACGATGAAAAAGGCCCCCCCCCCCCATTCCTAGTCCCTCGAGAAAACCTCCCAGAAAACATCAAGCATATATCTGTACATATATGAATATATTTTATGAGTCACACAGGAAAACAAGTTGGAAGTACCCAATTTTAAAAATGTGTGAGTTTTACGGGATTGTTCCCCCTTCATTTCTGCCCGCCCCCTCCACTCCCCGTGACTGTCAGCTTGGGGGTATTTCTCCAGAGAGCTTTCTCTGCATGCACACTAATAAATGTATCTGCACATACACACGTGTGTTAGCCTAAATGAAATGACAGCTACCTATTATCTATGGGTCGCTTTATTTTCCCTGACAAGTAATGTGGTAGAGATGTGTTCATGGCATGGGTGTTTACAAAGCAACACCACCACAGGCTCCTCTGTTGGCTCCCACTCCCACCTCCCTCAGCCTGGGTGTGATCTGCTGCCTGGCCTGTGTGTGTCTTGGACTGCCATCATTTTATCATTTGTGAGGGAAGACTCTGCCCTTGTGTACCCATGTGAGTGGGGGAAGAGTGGGATTTGTGTGTTCCTGGGCTTCCGAAAACCTATGGGGTCTGTGAGCTGCCTTTCAGTAGAGAGAATTGGAATAATAATATAATAATAGTAATAATAACAACAGCTGTAAAGATAAAAATATTCAAAACTTGGAAATAAGACAAAAGGAAGGAAGTCTGTGTGTCCTTTCAATGTCATATTAAGGGTACCATCTGATGAGCCTGCCTGAGTCACCCGATTCTTTAGCCAATGCACCTTTGTTTGACTTTGCCATTCATTATTGATCAGCGTCCCTACTGGGTGAAGTTCCACATTAACTTGTAAAAGATGCAGTTGCAAATGATTTTTGTCTTGTAGTAAAAATTTTTGCTGCCTTACCAGTTTTGTACCTAACTTTGCCATCTTGTCCTCCTCTGAACCAGCTTTACCATCCTTCTGGTTCCCTCATTAATGAGTTAAATAAACCTTTGACATGTGTTCACTACATATTTGTATGAGATTCATGTTTTCGACTTGCTGAAAAAAATACTTTGACTCAGTTAACCTTTCTTGAAGGTTCACGCCAGGACCCAGCCTCACACAGAAGCTTAAAGGGTGGGCTCTGCAGTGGAACAGATCTGGATATGAATTCCCCTTCCCACATTCACCAGCTATGAGACCTCTATCAAATCTTTATTAAGCACTGACTGTGCACCAGGTCCATTCACATTTTTCTCTTATTCAACTCAAATTACGCGACACTGAGGATGAAGTTTCCTTTGATATTTTTCCAGTTTAATGCATGCCCCTGTGCACGTCCCTTCCCTCCAGCCTCAGGGTCCTCGGCTTAAGGTGGGAATGGTGATGGCTGCATCCCAGGACTGTGTGAGGACGGAGTGTGATCACATGATCACGCTTGAAAAGGCAGCTCTATCAGTGGAGCATCTTGCTACTTATGGTTCAGCAGCTGAATGCTCAGCGCAGGGGATTAACTACCTAAAGTCACAAGGTCCCAAAGCCTGAGCTGTTTCTTCTGCTGCTTCAGTCACTTAATGCCTCAGAGCCTCCACTTCCATATCTGTAAAATGGGAATAACAGGTAAAAGTGGACTTTGCCTGGCAGAGAGGTTGGCTATTGTGGCAACTGCACACTTAGTTTTATGGCTGTAGGGAAGCATGAATGTACATGTGTCACACAAAAGGGGCAGCTGTTGAGATACATTTTTGGTTTGTGCTTTTAGAGCAGGCACCCAAGAGGAGAGGTAGTCTTTCTTTCACCCCCAACAAACTGGGCATTTGTGTCCTGTGATCTGGGCTCTTGCTGGGAGGCCCTTGGCCACTTTTTTGTGTATCCTGGGTTTTCTTCCCTAGGGTGAATCCTGCTCAGAGTTGGGGTCAAAAGTGGCAGCTCCTGAGACCTCAGGCTTGGACCCTGCATATTCATTTTCTGGGGCTGCTATAACAAAGTACAGCAAACTGAGTGGCTTAAAACAACAGAAGTGTATTGTCTAACAGTTCCGGAGGCCAGAAGTCTGAAATTAAGTTACCATCAGGGCCATGCTCCATCTGAGGGCTCTAAGGGAGAACCTTTCCATGCCTCTCTCCTAGCTTCGGGGGATTGCCCACAATCCTTGGCATCCCTTGGCTTGTAGAAGCATCACTCCAATTTCTGCCTCCATCGTCACATAGATTCTCCCCGTATGTCTGTGCCTGTGTCCAAATATTCCTCTTCTTATAAAGGACACTAAATCATTGAATTAAGGTCTGCCCTAATCCCATATGACCTCATCTTAACATGATTACATCTGCAAAAAAACCCTATTTCTAAGGTCACGTCCTGAAGTTTCAGGTGGACATGAATTGGGGAAGAGAGGGGTGTTCAATCCAGTACAGATAGCAAGCATCTCCCTGGTGAGTCTGAAGAGAGCCAACCATCCACACATTTTCTGGATTGCAAAAACCCCAGGTTTCCTGTAAGACCCTCTGGATAAGCAATATTAGGCGGTGTCTGGCCATCCTAACAGCAGGGAGCTAGGAATTGCACTTCCTCTTATTACACAAATAAAGCAGAGCAAACTGGGGAAGGCTGAAGAGTGTCTGCCTCCTGCCTCCTGTGTCTCTGCTCAAAGCTGTGTGCTAGAGTGCTGGGCTCTGAGCTGCCAACAAACCAACCTCCTCTCTCTGGTCTATACTGTCCTCATCTGTTGAATGGGCAAGTGAGTATGATTGTACTTACATGAATTTCAAGAACAAGCAAGATTTATGGAGATAAAAATCAGAATAGTGGTAACCTGGGGGATGGCCGGGAAGGAGCCTGCTGGGTGTGGGAATGATCTGTATCTTGATCTGGCTGGTAGTTATACAAGTATATAGGTAAAAAATTATTGAATTGCGCACTTTAGATGTGTGTGCTCTAGGTATTTATTGTGTATATTTTATACCTTAATAAAAAAGTAGAAGGGAAGGAAGAAAGAAGGAAGGGAGGGAGGGATGGAAGAAGGGGAGAGGAGGGGTGGGGTGGGAGAGAAGCAGAAGGGAGGGAAGAAAGATGAGCACAGTGATTCCTGCCAGGCATGACTTCCAGGAAAAAGTAAGGAGACCCGTGCCCAGGTCTTTCTGTAAATGGTGGGCAAAAGGACACCAAGATCCAGCCTTGACAGCAGAAACGAAATGGAGGGGCATGCCCCACTTTCTTAGCCCTCCCAACCCAGGCCTACCCCCTGATAGACAGAAAGTAGGACTCCAGAGTCACACCTACTGGCTGTGTGACCTTGAGCATGTTGCTTGCCTTCGCTGGGCCTCAGGCTCCTCACCTGAAAAATAAGAGCGATACTCTCAAAGAAGGCTGAACCGCCCTTGACACAGTGGTGCCGCCTATGGTCAGCTGCTCTTCCTGGCCTAGGCCCAGTGTGGCAAGGGAGATGGGTCTGAGTGCCAGCCACTACCCTAACATTGGTTACAGACAGGCGAGAGATAGTGTTTTATTCCCGGGTTAAAGTCCTGATTTTTTTTCACTTACTACCTGTGCGACCATGCACCAGTCACTTGTCTTGGTTTCCTCCTCCTGGAGCTGTGATTTTATTCAGTCATTTAACCTCAGGCAACTTCCTACACTTTTCTTTGGCTCAGTTTGCTCATCTCTAAAATGGGGTGAGAACAATCCCCACCACACAGGGTTGCTGTGAAAACGATGGGAATTTGCACTTAGAGCAGTGACTGGCACAAAGCAAAGACTCAGGAAGCCTTCACTGATATTACTCTCTGTGCCCATCCACTAAGTGAACCCCTGCTGGGTGTCAGGGGCCCTGTGGGGCTGTCAGTCTATCTGGGGGCTGGAAACACCCTTCATGCAGGGTAATGCAGGTGAATGACAAGGGCGCCCAGAGCACCCTGCCTTCTGAGGCCACTGCCTCCCAAGCTGAGCATTTCAGCTGTACCCAAGCCAGATATATGGTTCTGCCAAATGAGGTGCCAAGAAAGGCTGTCACCCGGTGGCACAAAGGCAGCTCCTCGCACTCATCGTGGGTGGGGCTCAGGGAAGAGCTCCAACCACCTGGCTCTGCAACTGCTCATGGAGCAGCCTGGCCCCAAGCCTGGGCTCCCTCCTCTGTGTGCAGAGGAAGGAGCGGGCAGCAGGGAGGGCAGGGGCAGGAGGTAGGCCCGAGATGCCTGGCAGAAGAGGGGTAAGAGCAGGAGCACAGGGTCTGGAGAGATGGAGGAAGGGAAGGAGTCTGGGCAGACAATGAGAAGAGGAGTAGAGAAAGAACATTAACGGTGAGTAGCTAAGACTCCCCTAGCAGCCACTGGGGCCAGGCCCTGGTCTAAGTTTACTCCTCACAAGAACCTTCAGGAGAGATACTGTTAGTATCTCATTTTACAGCTCAGGAAACCAAAGCACAGAAAGATTAAGTAACTGGACCAAGGTCAAACAGCCAGTATGTGGCCAAGCTGGGACTTGACCCCAAAGTCCATGCTCTTAATCATTGTAAAAATGAAAAGAAGGGAGAGGGGAGAGGGAGAAGAAAGATCAGACAAAAGAAAGGTGGAGAGAAGGAGAAAGGGGGAAAGAAAAGAGAAGAGGGAGAAAAAGAAAAGAAAGGAAAGAAAAATAAAGACGGAAGGAGGAGAGAAGGAAGGACAGCTGTGGAGAGTTAAAGAGGAGGGAGAAGTGAACATTCAGTTCTGTCCTGTCCCCCTCCCCCACCTGCATTGAATTGCTCCCTTAGTCTCACACCAGGCTCCTGGGACAGCCCTGACGCCAGGCCAGGAGAGGGGGGCCCTCTGGAAATAGTGGCTTCCTTAAGAAGGGCTGGTGGACCAGCAGCTGCCCAGAGCCAGAGAGAGGAGGTCCAAGCCCAAGACCAGGAGGGCCTGTCAGGTGAGAAGCCCCTGCTGTGTGCCTGGCCTGGAGGGCTGGTTTCTACTCCACAGCTATCCTTCAGGGGAGATGTGTCTCCAACTCAAAGCTGAAGAATCTCACATCAGAAAGATGAAGTAAGCCCTCCAGGTCACAAGGCTAGTAACATGGGGGTGGGGGTTAGGGAGCAGGGCTAGCTGGAGCCAGCAGTCTGAGAGGCTTCCTTCTCAGCATCCACACTTTCCAGCCTCTGTCCTGGGAGAGGTGGAGCCCTCCGCCAAGTATCAGCTTCACCAGCAGGCAGGGCTGGGCTGCAGAAGTCAGCCTGGACACAACCAAATGGGTTCTCACCCTCTTCCTCTTAAACTTGCCTAATGGTCAAGCAGAACATTCACCTGTATCCATGTCTTCCTCCCCAAAACACCATAAGTGTCCTGGGTTGAAGGGCTCACCCACAGGGGCCCATGGCTATGTGCTGAATGCATGAGTAACAGGTGAGTAACACCTCCCACACAACAAGGAGCCCCTTTAGGGCACAGAGAGGCACTGAGGCAAGGCCAATTACCTCCCTGGGCCTCAGTGTCCCCACTGGTCAAATGCCAGGGAGGCCCCTTCCAGCCCCAAGATTCTGCTTTTACATCCCCCAGAAATATTCAAGGAACAACACCTGGAAATTAGAAGAGATGGGTCAGAAGAGGATTCAAATCCCAGAGCCTCCATTTACCACATCTGCAAGGTCAGGCAAGTCACTGACCTCTCTGCACCTCAAATTCCCCAGCCATAAAAGGGGCTAATGTTCTTTACCTCCCAGGGAAGCTGAGAGTAGTGAGCACTGTGGTACAGGAGGGGTTCAAATCCTGGTTTCACCATTGGGCAGATGACTTGATCCCTTGGGGCCTCAGTTTTCCCATCTAGTAAATGGGGACAACTATATATGAGTTATCCGATTGCTCTGGGTCTGAAATTGCATTCATCCAGGTAAATGCTCCACCCAGAGCCTGGCACACAATAGACACCTGTAGCAGCCATAGAAGAGGCCCTCGGTCTCCCTTCAAGAAAGAACACGTCCTTCAGGTGGGAAGAGGACAGTGAGCTGACAGCCACCAGCTGTGGCACCTTCAGGATTCACCTCAGCTTTTGAACCAAGGCTATGCTTTTCCCAGGCAATCCCAGCCAATGACTGAGCCAGCAGGGGAACCAGGGCCTGGCCATCTCTGCCTAATGTGGGGATCCTATGGTGGGCGAACTCTTCTCCAGAGCTCCCTTTTGGGGTGACAATGCCAGGCCTGCATATCTGTGGTTTGAATATCTCCCTGCCCGATTCTGCGCTCTCCCCCTTTGTCTTTCACAGCCGTCATGCCTCTTACGCTCCTGGCTCCATCTCAATGTCTGCAGTGAGGGGGACCCAAACTGCATGAACACTCCACAGAGCAGTGGTTCTCAAAGGGTGTCCCAGAACCAGCAGCATCAGCATTACTTGGGAACCTGTAAGACATGCACATCTCACTCTCCTCTGAGAATTGCTGTCATACAAGAGAGCTGTTGTTAAGACGGCACAGTAGCAGTAAGACCAGGGGTGTGTTTTGTGGGAAGAAGAGAATGTTTTAGCTCAGTTAGCAATTCCGTAACTCACAAGTCCCTCCCCCATTTATTTCAAGAATTCAGGTGGGAGACCTAACAAGGGCCCCTCCCCACCCCATTCACAGCAAGGGTCCAAACTCAACCTCCAGCTAGAGACTTTGCAGGCCTGCGTTTATGAGGCAGCACACAGCCCTGCCTTCTTCCCTCCTGCCCTCTGCCCCTCCCTCATGCTCTTTCCCCAGGGACCCCCCCAGCCCCTCCCGCCTGCCTCCCCTTTGTCTGCCAATCTGTCTCCACCCCAAGATGAGCCCCCGGCCTCCACCAACCAGTCTGTGCTCCATCCTCAGGACCTGGAGAAAGATCTCTGTGCTCCCAATTGCTTTTCACTTACCTTGGGAAAAGGTCCAGGAGAATGGTTCATGCTACCAGCTCCCTGCTCCAGCCTAGCCCAGCAAGCTTCCCTCCTCACTGGCAGTGTAGTCTCCCATCTAAGGCTCTCAAAGCCTCACCATGTGACAAGTGAGAAACTGGGTGACAGAGAGTGACAGAGGCTCTCCCAAAGTCACACGGCAAGAGAGAGGAGCAGCCAGGATTTGGATCTTGCTTTCTCTTCCCACCTACGCAATCCTCCCAGGCTCCAGTAGGTGGCAGGTGACAATTTTGAGGTAGTCACATGTGTCAGGGACATTGATGGCCCTGGAAGATCTGAGACCTTCAAGAGCCACTAAGGCAGGCACGGCCCATCCCTGTGACACAGCGGTGCCATGTTCATCTTTTTCCAGTGGGCGTGATCCCTGTCCTCCTTGCTGATGGCATGGCCCATCAGATAAAGCTCAGAGATAAGCAGACACTGGCCAGGGGCCACACAGCTGCCTTCGCTTTTTTAAACAGGCAATAAGTAGGGTGACACTTTAGCACTTTCTTCATGGGTGTCCAGCTCATCTCTCACCTGGCCCCACCTCAGGGAACCTTTGAATATTCAGGGCCAGAATAAGTGGCAGTAACTATAGGCACATGTATTGAGCACTCACTCTATGGCAGGCATGATTGTCATGTGCTCTGTAGACACTGTCCCATATCATCCTCACTGAGCCCATGACAGATATGCAGTTGACAGCCCTACTCCACAGATATGGACACGAGACTCAGAGAGTCTCTAACTTTAACCTGAACTGCCCTGGACCAACCCCTCCATTTTATAGATGGGGAAGTTGAGGCCCAGAGAGGTGACCCACTTTCTTCAAGGACACGCAACTGGTTAGTGTCAGAGTCAGCCATTCCCGGGCAGCTTACCTATCGAGAGTAATCATAGTTTATTCATGTAGTACTTTACAGTTTTTCAAGCTCTCCTCTCAGGAAAGCAAGGTTTTCTTTTAATGGTTATCATTTTGGGATACTTATAAGATATACCAATGTGGTTCTAAAGGCTTTATGAATATTAACTCACTTAATGCTCACAAATACAAGGCAGGTACATTTATTATCTCCACTTTGCAAACTAGGAAAGTTAGGCACGAAGAGCTTAAGTAATCTACCCAAGGTCACATAGCCAGGATTCAAATTCAGGTTCCTTTTTACAGCTGAAAAACCTGAGGCTCAAAGAGAGGACGTGACCGAAGCCCGCACCACTGGAGGGTGTTGGGGGCTGAACTGGAGCTCAGATCGTCTGCCTCCAAAGCCAGTGCTGGTTCTTTTCCCCAGCAGCGCTTTCTCACTCCGTGTTTGTTGTTGCCAGAACAACCGCTGCAGCTTTCCTGCCCGAAGGGCAAGGCAGACAGGAAACAGACACCCGCAACACAGAGGGAGGAAAGAGTTCATGGAGGTTCCAGAGGCAGCTGTTGGAGCACCTGGCAGGGCACAGCCTCCTGCCCCCTACCCTCTTCCCCCACCTGCACCCCCCCCACCCCCGTCCCCGCGCCCAGAATAAGGGAAGGCTCTGGAAGTCTGATCCTTGAGTCAAGTCTCTAAGTTAAAATAGGAACTTGTCCAGATGGACAGCGTGGAGTAGGGCATCCCACACTGAGGAAACAGCACGTGTGAAGACCAGCAGCTTGACAGAGATGGTAAGTTGTTGTGAAGAGTTCATTTCAGCCCTGAGCAAGAGTGGGGACAGAAAAAGTTGAATAGGGAGGATTGTAGAAGGCCCCTGAGGAGGTCAGGACACTGGAATCCTGGCCATGAATCTGCCCTTCTCTCACAGAGTAACCTCAGTATTCCCACCTGTAAAATGGGAATGGGGGTGGAGGATTGGTATCTAAGGGCCCCGCCAGCTCCAACTTTCAGCTGGTGGAGTTTGGATGGGTTTGAACAAGGAGAAAGTTTTGATATTAGGGCAGAAAAGCAAGGGAAAGAAGGACATTCTGGAAAAGAGGGATGACAGGAGCAAAGGCCCAGAAAAAAAAAAGTTGAGGGCAGGTGTTGAAAATGATAAGGAGAGGATATGGCTTCTATGGAGGATCCCTGGGATGTAGACAGAGGAAAGCATGTGAGGAAGTTATAGCATTAGGGACTCTTCAGTTACAAGTGAAAGAAAAAAAAAAAGAAAGAAAGAAATTATTGATTTATATAACTGAGAAGCCCAGGCTACTGGCTTCAGGGCCACTGGATCCAGGTCCTGACGTGTTATTGCGAAGACCAATCCATTGGGATTGTCTCTCCCTCCATCTTGGCTTTGATTTCTTTATTGTTGATTTCACTCTCAGGGAGGCTCTATCCTATTAGAGGTAAAGGCAGTCACTGGTATGTCCAGAATCCGTCACACAAACTACACTCCTGAAGGAAAAAAAAAGATTCTCAAACTCTCCAATGGCATTATCTTGAACGCTGTTCTTTCCCTGGCATCTAACATTAGATCTAGTCTCAAATCTTATTGAATATACCTATAAAAGAGATGCAGAATCTACCCACTCCTCTTCACCTCCACTGATAACAGCCTGGTCCAAGGCACCCCATCTCTGTATTTTATTTTTTTAAATTGAAATATTACATTCATGTAGATGAGAACACAACTGGACATATATATCCAGCTTGATGAATCTTCACATAGTGTGCACATGATGTAACCTCCACCCAGATCAAGACATAGAACACTGACAGCTCCCCAGCCTCCCTTAGACCCCCTCCTACTTAATAATTCCCTTAACAGTTTGTCCTCTTATATATCTGAGTCACCATCATCTCTTGCAGGGTTAAGTACACTGGTTCCAGCTGGTTCAAGCTTTCACTCTTGCTCCTTTCAGTTAATTTAGTCAATTCAGAAATCCTGTAAAATACGTCAAAAGATATTCCTCCCCTGCCCAAAACCCTCCCATAGTTCCCATTTCATTTGGTATAAAAACCAAATTTTTTCCATGGTCTGCAAGGTCCTATACAAGCTGGCACCTCATCTCCTCACTCCCCCTCCTTTCTCCCCACAACTCCTGCTTCTGCCATACTGGCTTTCTTCGGTTCCTCAAACACTCCCAGGAACACTCGCACAGGGCCATTTCCAGATCCTATCACAGGGAAGAGGCACCCAGGCAGAGCCCAGAAAACTTCCTGAGCTGAGGAAATGCAGCTGGGAGTCCAAGGAGACCAAGGAAAGCAGAGTTTGCAGGACATAGTATCAGAGCGGAGAGAGATGCACACACAGAAAATTCTAGAGATCTGCAGAAAGTCTCCCTAGAGTATTAGGCTAAGCACCGGCTGGCACTTTTGTTTGACAAAATTACTCTGGGTTGGGAAAAACCATGGAAAAGATTAGAGACCAGTACCCAGCAGTCACATAGGACGAAAATAGTACCAAACAGAAAAAAAAAATAGAAAAATGTTCATAATTCATGGTGCACTGGTTAGAATACAGTAGTTCCCCTTATCCCTGGGGGATACGTTCCAAGATCCCTAGTGAATGCCTGAAACTGCAGATAGTATCAAACCCTATGCATACTAAGTTTTTTTCCAATAAAGATATGTATATACCTTTTCACTTACAGAAAGCACTTTACAACTTTTCTTTGGCATATCCAAATTGCTATCATCACAACGCTTGAACTTTGGGGCCATTATTAAGTAAAATAAGGGTTGCTTGAACACACACACTGTGATACTGTGACAGTCAATCTGATAACCTAGACAGCTACCAAGTGATTAATGGGAGAATAGTGAATACAGCATGGATATGCTGGACTAAGAGATGATTCACCTTCAAGGTGGAAAGAAACGGGATGGCTTGAGATTTCATCATGCTACTCAGTACAGCACACAATTTAAAACTTACAAATTATTTCTGAAATTTTCTATGTAATATATTTGAACCATGGTTGACTGCTGGAAAACCGCAGAAACCACAGAAAGCAAAACCACCAAGAAGGGGGTCTATTGTACTCAGGAAGGTCTTTTCTCAGTATTGGTAAAGATTTAGTGCTCAAGAGAACACTAATCTGGACCCGCCCAACAAATCATAAAAGCAAGACGTGAAAGGATCAGTTTCCAAGTAACCTAATTAAATGTCAAAGCAAAACTCAAGATTTGTAGAAATATAATAATATATAGCATCCAACAAAGGTAAAATGCACAGTTTCTAGCATCCAAAAAAGATAACCAGGCATGCAAAGAAGCAAGACAACATGGCCCATAATGAGAAAACTAATGAATCAACAAAATTGACCCAGAATTAACAAAGAGGCAATGAACAAGAACAGTAAAACAATTATTAAAACTATATTCTACATGTTCAAAAGTTAGAGACATGTGGAAGATACTGACTCAAATTGAACTTCCAGAAATAAAAACTACAATGTCTAAAATGAAAAATATGCTGGGATTAATGGCTGACTAAACACAACAGATAAAAAGATTAGTGAATCTGAAAACATAGTAGATAGAAACTATCCAAAATGGAAAACAGAGAAGGAAAAAAATAATGAAAAAATTAAGAAGAGTATCAGGAGCTGTGGAACAACTTCGAGCAGCCTAATATGTGTATAATTGAAGTCTCCAAAGGAAAGGAAATATTTAAGGGGAAAAAAAACTGAAAATCTTCCAAATCTGATGTTAACTATAAACTCACAGATCCAAGAATCCTAACAAACCTCAAGTATAAGAAATGGGAAGAAAATTACTCATTGTGATCAAAACTGGTGACAAACAGGAAAACATTTTAGAAACAGTCACAGAGAAAAGGCTTGTTAAATACAGAGTAACAAAGATAAGGATAATAAAGATTGCTTCTCAGACATTACATAAAGGAAAAAATAGTGGAACAACATCTTTTAATTTACTGAAAGAAAAAAAGTGTCAACATAGGATTCTATACCCAGTTGAAATATCTTTCAAAAATAAAGGTGAAATAAAGATGTTTTAAGGTATCAAAAGCTAAAAGCATTCTTCACCAACAGATCTGCATTACAAGAAATGATAAATGAAACCCTTCAGGCAGAAGGCAAAGGATACCAGATGGAAATCTGAATCTACACAAAAGAATAAAGAACACTAGAAATGTTAACTACATGAGTAAATATATAAATTTTTTTTCTTATCATTTAAATGCCTTTAAAAGATCACTTATCGTTTAAACAAAAACAATAATAATGTCTTGTGGAGTTTAACATCTACATAAGTAAAATGTATGACAACAATAGCATCACAGTCAAGAGAAGAGAAATGGAAGTATTCTACTGTAAGGTCTTATGCTACACATGAAGTGATATATCACTTGACAATAGACTGATAAGTTAGAGATACATACTATAAATCCTAATGCAACATGAAATATAAAATGAATGATAGCTAATAAACTAAGGAGGTAAAATGGAATTAAAAGTGCTCAGTTGATCAAAAATGAAGCAGAAAAAGAAGAAAAAGGAAACAAAGAGCAGATGGGACAAAGAGAAAACAAATAGCAAGATGACAGACTTAAATCTAACAATATCAATAATCACATTAAATGTAAATGGTCTAAACATTCCCCCCCTCCAGTTAAAAAGCAGAGATTGTCAGATTGTTTTTTTTTTTAAGACCCAAATATGTTCCACCTACCAAAAAAGTACATTTTAAATATAAAGACACAGGTTAAAAGTACAAGGATAGAAAAAGATATACCATACTAACACTAACCAAAAGAACACTAGAGTGGCTAGTTTAATGTGAGACAAAGTTTACTTCAATGCAAAGAATCTTACCCAGGATAGATAATGTCATTTCATAGTGGTTACAAGATCAATTAATCTAGAGCATATAACAATTTAAAATGTTTATGCCCCTAATGGTGGAGATTCAAAATATATAAAGCAAAAACTGATAGAACTGCAAGGAATAAATCCACAATTATAGATTAAGATTCCAAACCTAAATAATTGAAAGGACAAATAGAAAGAAAAAACAAATGTCACCTTAGCGCATCCTACTTTGATCATCGATTTTAATTGCAACCTTCACTCCCTACCCCTCTCTTCTGCACATATCACCTTCTAACAAAATATGTATTTATTCAAATTTATTTGTATAATGCCTAGAACAGTGTCTGACACTTAGAATATTTTAAAAAAACAATTGTTAAATAATATAATTTAAAGACTGTTAAATGCTGTTATTATGACTAGTATTATGCTACTCTGCATGTAGTCTTTCTCTGTTGTTATTTCAATGGGTAGACCCCAAAAAAATCAATATTGGAGCCCCAGAATTCTAGAACATAAGGGCAGAAATAGAAATCTAGAATGTTTGTGTAAGACGCATAGTATGTTAATATCCTAGAAAGTCAGAACCCTACAATGTTAGAATTCTGGGATGTTTAAACCCAGAACATCAGAATTAGGGATCAGAGTTGATGAGGGGTCTAATCCTAAGGGGTAAGGTAGAGGTGGGTGATTCAGAGTCAAACAGCTCTTTTTTAAAATTCCATTTGCTGATTCCGAGTGCCCCTAACTTTAGTACCCATAAGGAGGTGTGTACATTCAACTAACTAACTCAGCTCAGCAAGGCAAAGGGACTGAGAAACTATTCACCCATGGCCTCAGGGTCTAAGGGAATGAAGGGAGTGAGGAGAGGATTGGGTGGGGGGAGGGAGGTTATATTTTTCTATTTTGATTCAGCTCCTGCTCACAGGGCCCCTTCTGGACTGTGGGCCCATAAGGCCTATCGGTCATGCAAGACTAGAGGCTGTCATTATCAGAGGGAGCCACCACTACCTCTGCAGGAATAAGGGGGAGAAGCCACAGCAGCCTGAGGCCTGCCCATCATCCCAGAACTGTCTGGGGAGGCTGGATCCTAGGGAATAGATACATAGATTTTATGAGGTCAGGATGGCCTCATAAAATACACTCCTCTAGGCCCAGGAGTGTAGCCTTCACTGCCCTGACCATAGGGCATCCTGGTGAGGGTAGGGGTGTCCAGCAGGGGGTCCACACACCTAATCAGGTGTCCTGCTTTGTTTTATCTATAGCTCTTATTACCCACTAAACCTCATGTTTTATGTGTTGATCTTGTTTCTAATCCATCTCCCAAAGTAGATAGGCTGTGAGTCCGTGAGGGCAGCCAATGGCTTGTGTTTTGCTCATGCTGTCCTAGTGGTGCTACTGTGGACTCCATACACAGTGAGTGTTCAGTGTTGCTGGCGGACTACACAGATGAAGCAGCTATTCCTGCCTGTACACAGGGATTCTGCACACATTGGGTCACACCCCTCTTGTGAGAACTAATGAAAACTGTCAATCCTCTACCCCAAAATCACATCCCTCGAACACAGATACAGACACTTCCCAAGAACCACACACACACACACACACACACACCAGCCCCAACCTCTGCACAGACCACACGTTTTCAGCCCATGCCCAGACACCACTCTCCACCCCACCAGCCCAGGAGCAAGATGAAACTCAGGGGCCCATTTCCAGCACCACCTTTCACCCATCAGTTTTCAGCCCTTGCCCTGGCCCAAGAAAAACAACAGAAAACACCAAGAACCCACACTTGTGAGCACATGTTGTGTGCCCAGTGCTGCACCAGCATGGTCTCAGCCCATCACCTCCACCACCCCTGGGCTATTATCTGAAGCACAACCTCACACAGTGTGTGTGTTGCGGGGGTGGCGGGGAGACACTTTCCCAATCCCTTCTCGGAACACCCTGCTCTTGGCCTCTTCAAAAGCCTTGGATTGACCCTCCACATTTAGGACCCTGGTTCTCAACATTACTGGAATAACAGGCTGCCTTTTTGAGGCTATGTCAACTGCTGGCAAAAGCCAGAAAAATGCACAAAGAGGCACGAATTTTCAGGCAAATTCTCAGGGATTCCTTCTCCCTGTTCCGTTCCCCCCTCCCCCTCATTACTATCACCGCAGCCTTTGGAGCCAGTAGACTCCCAAGCCAGGAACCAGGCATTACACACCTAGAGTACCGGTTGGGTGGCCCGGTCCCCTCTTTTTTGGACAATGCTGGGAAGCCCCCTCCCCATTCCTCAGACTGCTGCTGTGCTTGGTGCCCTCTTCCTTCTTAATTACTACCGCGGTGCTTAATTGGGCGCCCCGCGAGCGCGCGTGTGAAAGTCGGGGGTTGGGAGGTCACTCTTCACACATGGGGCGCCCGGGTGGAGGGGGAGTATTGGCTCCCTGCCCAAGAGCGAGCCCCCTCCCCCCAGTCCCGGCCGCTGGAGGATTGTGAGCTCAAACAGATGGACCAAGCCGGAGGGGCGGGGGCGCGCTGATGGGGTGCTAGACGGCAGCGCGGCGGCCGGGCCTCGCGGCACCCTGACAAAGGCGGGGGCCGGGCGGCGCGGGGTGCCTTATCAGCGCTAGCAGACCGCACCGCCGGGCGGGCGCCTGCGGCCCGCGATCCGGCGCACAAAGGCCCGGGGTCGGGAGGGGGTGGGTGGGGGGCGCGAAGATTAATTGCCCAATCAAGTTGTCGGCGCGGGGCGGGGGCGGGGCCGCGGCCCTAGGGGCCGCGGGGCCGCGCATAATGAAGTATGCAAAAAGTTAATTTGCTCCGCGACTCGCTGCTCGCCAGAATCAAGGGCGGGCAGCGGGGAGAGGAGGAGTAGGGAGTGTGTACCCCGCTCCAGCTTGCGATCTGGGCGCCGGGGGCACGCGACACCCCCAGAGCGGGAAGGGACAGAGGCCTCCAGACGTGCATTCGCCCACTGTGTATCCCTTGGCAGGTCCGTCCAGTCTCCTCTCCTCGCCTTTCCCGCAAGCACAATGGTTGCCATTTCTGGAGCGCTCACTCGGGGCCGGGATCTGTGCCAAGCGTTTCCTGGTGTGATCTCTTCTGGTCGCATCCTGGAGGGAGGGCCGGTGAGCATCCCGCTCTACAGAGGAGATGCCCAAGGCACAGAGGTGTTTAGGAAGTGCTCCAAGGTCACACTCAGGACCCTCACAGGGCTCCCAGAGCCTTAGGTGGAAAATGGCACAATGGAAAGTGTTAAAGACAAAATATGCTGGACAATGGGGAAGGCTTTATTCCAGCTCTTGAAATACCGGGAGCATCCCAGATCCCCAGATCAGAATGTGTGCATGTGGGGGGATGGGGTGACTTAGACTTTCCTAGGGAAGGGTAGACAGGTTACAGGTCCCAGAATTTAGAGTTGGAATTGTCTTACAATCAGAGGAAGTCTCATCAGTAAGGGAAGCAGGAAATGTTTATCTCTGTGTCTTGTTTCAAATGGGACAAATAGTTCTAATCTCAGCCAATCGACCATGAGACAAAGACTGGGAAGTAGGAGGGTCTGTCTGGCCTTAACAGCAGGTTCAGGCAAAAGGGGAAATGTCACAGGCAACAAGGAAGTCATCCCTGAATCACTGAGAATCAAGAGAAAGAAAGACAATCTTAGATATCTAAGTCACATATGGAAGGTGGCTGCTTGTGGTAAGCCATTTTCCTTAACATAAAAGGGTGGAAGGATTTCAGAAAACAAAAGATTAGGGGGGATTTCTTAAGCATCGCTTTTATTCCAGGAGCCCAGGGCTCAGGTCAAGTTTAACACTGTCAAAACACTGACTGAGAGATAGTGCAGGTAGAGGCCCTGGTACCCTGTAACAGTAGCTTTACTGAGTGGCTTAGAGCCACTGCCTGGTGAGGAGCTTATCTTCAGTAAATATAAATGCCCCTTCAGTCATTCTCCTTGGTATGTCACCTTGGGCAAGTCATTTAACCTCTCCATAAAGTGGGAATGAAAATAATATTCACTTTATAGGATACTATTATCAATGAGAGCATAAACAGCAAGCATACAGCAAAGCACCTAAAACATGGTAGGTGCTCAGTTAATGTTAGCTATGAGAACTCGTTTTTTCTCAGAAAGTAGTGGTGTCGGCATTTGAATTCAAGCTGTGTGGTTTCGGAGACTGTGCATTCACCCACTGGTATACTGCCAGATCTCTGTGTGTTGATTCAGTCCTCCAGCACCAAACACATCACAAACGTTTTTCCCAGGTACTGAGCATCCCGACAAAAAAAGGAACAGGCCCTGCCCTCCCTGGGCAGCTCATCCTGTGAAGCTAGCCAACTCTAAAAGGACAATAACACAAAAGCCACAGTAGCCCTGGAAGCTCAGATGAAGTCTCGAACCTAGAGTTAGAGATGGCTTTGGGGAGGCCTAGAGGTCATGTCTCAGATGCCCAGAGGCCAGCTGGCACAGAGTAGTGGCTGCCCTGGTCCCCAACCCCATTGGACTCCCACTTCAAGAAGCATATTCCAGGACTGGCTCGCCCCCCTGGTGCTGACTGGTGGCACCTGAGTCCTGGTTCTCTGACTCACTGCCCAGTCCTGTCCCCAGGGACTGGAGAGGGAGCCCTTGAAGGTGACAAGAGCTGGGCTTGCAGGAGAGAAGGCGTGGGATCACAACCAAACCAAGATTTATGAGCCCGATCATAATAATGAAAGAAAGAAAGAAAAAAGGGACGCATGTTCGGCAATGCCCAGGGACCAGGACTGCTGCCCTATTACCAAAATGTCGCTCTTGACTCTGCAAATTAGCATAAAACATGCTGTTTTGCATTTGTTTGCATGTCATTTGCATGCTAATGACTTGATACCACAATGCATCCAGTCCCCTAAGCAGCTTCTGGTCCTTGCTTTTCTCCCAATCCTGCCCCTTGTCTTGTATTGAGAAAACCAGGAGACCTGGGTCCTAGGCTAGGCTGAACCACTCATTCCCTCTGGGGCTTGGGCTGGCCTCTGCCCCTCTCTGAGTCTTAGTTTCCTTGACTATGAGCCGAAGGAGACAAACTGAGCAAGAGTTTTCAAATTATGCTCCAGTAGCCCCCTTGAGGGCTATTGACACAGAGACGGGGGAGCAGGTGGGGCAGGCACCCCCCTTCCATCTCCTCCTAACAGCTGGGGCTCTGAGTAAAATTTCTCTTGAGCAATGCAGAGCTTCTCTGTTAAAAACAAAGGCCAAAAAGTTTGCAAACAAACTGACCCAGTAATCTCCACTATCTTTCCAGTACAGCTCTCTAAAGGCTTAAATAATAATAGTTAAAATATGGCACTTACCATGAGGCAGGCACTGCTCTAAGCACCAGACACACATAACTCACTTAATCTTCACACAACCCTTGAAATAGGTGCCATTATTTTTTTATACATGGGTAAACTGAGACACTGATGGTAATTTAGCTAGATTCAAACAGCCACTACATGGTAGACTGAAGATTCAGATGGTCTGTCTCCAGACTCCATACTATGAGTTTAGCCAGGTCAATCCTCCCATTATACAGATAAGGAAACTGAGGCCCCGAGAGGGAGAAATTCCAAACATAGCAGTTAAAGTGGCACTCAAAACTTGCTTCCTGCCCAAGCCCCATGCTCTTTGCCATCTGGGGAAGGATAGCCAGAGAAGGGAGATCTGGGGTTTCAAAGATGCTCAGGACACTTCTCTCATTGTCTAATGGGCTTGCCAGGGTGAGGGGTGCCTTCTTTCTTGGGCACCACCAAAGCCTGCTTTCTCCTCCTCAGCCAGCCTAGTCCCAGCTGGTGGACTTCAGGAAATAGGCCCCAGAACCAGCCAGGAAGAGCCCCTAAATCAGGACAGCCAGCAGGCTAGTGAGAGCACCAGGTGTGCCGGTCAGAGCCAGCACACATGGCCTGCCCGGCTGTGCAGGTGGAGGCGCTGCTGATGGGAGGGCTCCACTGCAGGGGGCTTGGGCCCTTTATCTCCACAGAGGCAGCAGTGCCAGGCCAGCAGGTGCTTGGCCCCCACTTCTCGGGGGTCTGGCTGGGAAACCCCCATATGCAGGGGTAAGCTGACCTCCCTGAGGGATGCCTCATGGGGGGGTCTAGTCATCTCTTCTCTCTATTCAGTGCCCCTCAGTGGCACCCTGGCCTTTCCCAAGCCCTGCCAGCCTCCCCCTCTGAACTGCTCCCTCTCACCCTGCTCCAGCCACACTGGCCTCTCAGCCCCTCTTCCCACATCCCAAGTTCATCCTGCCTCTCCTTTGCATTTGCTGTTCCCTCCACCTAGATCACCTTGCTTGGCCCCTTTACACCCTTCAGGTCTCAACTCAAGAACCACCTCTTTGGAGAAGCCCTCTCTGACCACTCCATCTAAAGTTAACTACCACTCCCTCCCCTCCCCCTCACTCTCTAGCACTTAACCTTATTTTCTTCTCAGCCATTATTACAATCTGAATTTATCTTGTTTATTTATGTGTCTCCTCAATGAGTGCCTGTCTCCACTGCTAGAGTCAGGACTGTGTCTGTCTTACAGAAAATATAGTTCTTAATAAATATTCGTTGCAGGAAAGAAATAAGAGGGAAGACGGTAGCTGTTGACTTATTTGGTTAGTGTCTGTCTCTCCCTATCCCACCCTGCCCTACAACATCAGCTCCATATTCACCCCTTTTGATCCCAGAGGCTAGCACAGTGCCTGGCACACAGTAGGTGCTCAGTAAATCTCTGCTACATAAATGAGCCAAGTGTCCAAGATCTCCACACTGGGAGTAAGGAGACCGGGTTCCCTTCCCAGTAGTGCCCCTAATAGTGTGTAGGACCCTGGGCAAGTTCCTTCCCTCTGGGGCTTTCCATTTCCTCATCTGAAAGCTGGACTTTGGAATCTCTGCCATCTTCTCCAGGACCATGGAGGCCCAAGTGTGGCCCATCCTCACTCACTCCCCAGGGGAGGCAGATGGGGCAGCTACCAAGAGCCAAGGACTAGGCAAACCTAGGTTCCAATCGGGATGCGACTACCGTCTGGCTGTGTGACCTTGGGGAATTCTCTGTCCCTCTCTAAGCCTCCATTTCCTCACTTACATGAAAAGATGGAAGGGAAAGTGTTGTGTGGACTATAAAATGTCATGCCCGTAGATGTCATTCTTATTAGCAGGGCACTGCCATGAGGCAGTCACAACATGGCTTGACCCAGCACATTTCTGTTTAATCTGTAAAAGAAGCTTTTAATCATACTGACCTCATGAGGCTGTTGTGAGGATTAAAACAAACAAAAAAAATATGTATGTATGTACCTGGCACATAGTAAGGGCTTTATAACCACAGCCCTAATAGTCATTAACTGCCTCTGTGGCTGATCCTATCTGAGTATGGATTCTCCAAATAATCAGAGCACATGGTGAGGGTGGGCATGGGCATGGTTTGAGTTCAGTGTTAAGGGTGCATTGGGAAGGATGAGGCTGGAGAGGTGGGCCACAGTGAGATCAGGTGGCCCTGAGGGCAGGTTAAGGATTTAGCCTTTATCATAGGAGCAGTGGGAGCTACAGAATGGTTTTAACCAGGGAGGTAAAATGATCCAATCTGAGTTTCAAAACATTCACTCTGGCCACCAGGTTGCCAGGTATGGCTGGCATTGCTGGTAGTTCCCCGTGTCCATTACCTCCCTTTCCCTCAGTATTAGAACCCTCTGATATAGCTGGGCACATGGACACCCAGAACAGAGATCACACTCCCTGGACTCTTGAAGTTAGTGTGGCCATGTGTCTCTGTTTTGGCCAAGAAGAGATAAGTTCAGTACTACATGCAATTTCTGGGAGAAGTCCTTAAAGAGAGGGGGAGCATTCTTTGCTGCTTCTTCCTTCCCTCTGGGTAAAATGTAGATACGATGGCTGGA
Source organism: Eidolon dupreanum (assembly GCA_028627145.1). Lineage (NCBI taxonomy): Eukaryota > Metazoa > Chordata > Mammalia > Chiroptera > Pteropodidae > Eidolon > Eidolon dupreanum. Next base: position 18,543,079 of record CM053504.1, on the reverse strand, counting down.
AATGAGCAGCCATTTTGGACCATAAGGTGGTGAGGAGGGTGGACCAACAAAGATGGAAGGAGCCTGGGTCCCTGGGAATCACGGAGCCACCTTGCTAGCCCTGCTGCTGTAAGGTGGTCACAGCAGGGCTCCACCCAGCACATTCCCACTAGCTAGGACTCCCTGCCTCCAGACTGTTTATAAGAAAATCAGTGTTTGTCTCCTTTAAGTCACTCTTCTTTTGGGCTTTCTGCCATTCACAGCCAACTCCAAAACAAACAGACCCAGTTGGCACAAATGATCTTGGAGGTCTGTGGCCCTCCTTGAAGTATACAGTGTAGAGGACTCTCCTGGGACTTCTTCCTGCTCACACTGGCCCTGAAGCTGCTGGCCTTTGCCACCCAGCTCTGTCCATCTGCAGGCACAGCCCAGGTTAGCCCAATTGGCTGGTGTCTCTGGCTGGGCCAAGCTGTGACAGGTGCAGAGTGCATGAGGGCCTGAGACCAGGGCTCCTGCTGCTGCTTTCGCAGCTCTGAGAAGCAGGGGAGAGAGAAGATAGTGGACAAGGAAGGATGGCTTGTCCAGTCTCGTGGGCCACATCTAGCCCCTTCTTGTCCACCTTCCATGTGGCACCCAAGAAAGTTTCTTAGTATCCTCTGGTAATCTCACGAAATCCACTCCTGTGCCCTCTTGCAGCCCCGCAGCGTCCTCAAATGGACATCTAATCACTTCTCTGGCCCGCCAGGTCCTGTAGGGGCCTGATTCTTTAGTGCACAAGCACATGCAGGAGCACAGATCCCAGCTCTTACTAGCTCAGTGACTTCAGGCAACTTGATGAAGCATTTTGGGTCTTCGTTTCCTCATCTATAAAATGAAGATGATTATAACAACTACTTCCTATTGTCATGAAGCTTCAACAAGTCAGCGTAGGAATTCTAGTTATTTACTGCTGCATAACAAATCACCCCAAAACAGTGCTGCTAACCAGTTTCTTCTGCTCACAGATTCTTATGGGTCAGGAATTCAGGCAGAGCACACTGGTGATGGCTTCTTTCTGTTCTACAAAGTCAGGGGCCTCAGCTGGAAAGAGTTGAAGGCTGGGGGCTAGAATCATCTAGAGATGTCTTACCTTATATGTCTGGTAGTCAAGACTAGCTCAGCTACTGGCCAGAACACTATGTGTGGACTTTCCTTGGGTCCTGGACTTCCCATAGCATGGTAGCTGGGTTCTAAGAGTGAGTGTCTTCTGAGACCTAAACAAAAGTGGCCTGGCCACTTCTATCCTCAGAAGTCGCATGGTGTCACTTGTGCCCCATTTTATGCCTGGAAGCAATCACAGGAGGGGACACAGACCCCACCTCTTGACAAAAGGGGTGTCAAGGAATTTGCAGCAATACTTTAAAACAGCTTGAATAATGCTTGGTTCATCATAAACACTCACTACATGTTAGCTGGGAGAAGTAGCAATAGTGTAATAGCAGCAGGGTTCAATCCTACATGTGTTGAAAAAGTCATGTCAGGTGATACTGGGCAAAAAGAAGTTAATGGAGGAGGTACAAGGACAAGTCCCTAGAATCTGACATCCCCACTAGCCAGGAGAGGCACTGAAAGATAAAGCTTGGATAATAAGAGCTAATATGTCTTGAGTGCTTACTAGAAGCCAGGCACCAAGCCAAGCACTTTCCATGCATGATCTTATATAATCCACACAGCAATCCAAGAGGCAGGTCCAATCAATATGCCCATTTATGATTCAGAGCCAGAGGCTCAGAGAGGCAAAGGGTCTTGCCCAAGGCCACTCAGCTCGGAAGAGGCACAGCCAGGATTAGAACCCAGGCAGTGAGTTGTCAGAGCTAGTCCTCACTTCCCAAAACTAAACTGGGCATTAGCCAGCCTGCCAGGTGGAACAGGCCATCCTGACTGTGTGGTGACAGACAGGGAGGGCTTGTACTGCAGGACAGAGAGCCAGGACCAGGAGGTTTGTCAGCTGCAAGCCCACAGTCACAGGCTGGGGGAATGGGGCCAAGCCCTCCGTCTGGTGGGGTGGGGGAGGGAAGGAATGAAGAGAACCCAGAGAGCAAGGCAGAGCTCCCCTCCAGAGGCAGTTAAGCACTGAGAGCTGGAGATAAAGCCTGGTCATCGGTCACTGGTCACTGATGCTGAGCTACAGGATCACGGCTAGGCCCTGACCTCTACTCCCTGGAACCCTCACCAAGAGCAGAGCTCAGCCTGCTACTGTCAATCAGGAAGCTTCAATTGTAGGGGGAGGGGCAGAATGACAGGAAGGGGAGCACCAACCTATACAACTACCAGGAAGGGTCACAGAGGGGACTCTTAACAGCACCAGGTCCATAAGGGCAACCAGCACACCTGCAGGGGCTGGGACAGCTCTGCCCTGACTTTCCGTCCATTCTTCACCACTCCCTTTCCCTTCCTTCCCTCCTTACTTCCATCCATCTCTCCTTCCATTTCTTCCTTCTTTCCTCTATCCCTCATTCCATTCCTTTCTTTTCTCCTTCCCTACCTTCCTCCCTCCCAACCTCCTTCCTTTTTCTTTCCTTCTCTCCTCCTTTCCCCGTTATGAAATCTCACAGGGAAAAGCTGCATTCTCCAAAATCAGGAGAAACCTGGTCTGAATCTGGTCACGACCATGGACTTCATAAAATGAAACATGATTTCTAAACCATCATAAAATTAACAGTCCTAACACTGGCATGAGTCTGCGATGAGCTCCTTTGACTCTCCAGAAATCAAATGTAATAGGGGTGTCAACATCTCTCTGCTCCAAAGTCAGAGGGTGACTCCTAGAGCACATGCATCTCCTGAGTGTCACTGGGAGGCAGCTCCATGGGGCACTGGATTACAACCGGATCACCCTGGACTACTTGCTAAGCCCCTCTGAGCCCTGTTTTTCTTGGCTGAAACAACTTTCCAGGTTGAGAGAAGGGTACGACAGGACAACACTCAGTTGTACTCAAGTCATTGGAGTGCTTTTGCCTCACAGGGTCCCTTGCTGGCACAGGCCTCTGACCTTTCTCCCAAGCCCACGGGACAGAGCCAACTCCCAGCTGATATTGGCAAGCGGCTGGGAGGGTGGACGGGCAGGCTGTCAGGGCCGGCCTTGTGCCCAGAGAACCTTCTGTGCCACTGTTCCTCAGCCAGGCAGGCCCATCCCACCGGCCACTTCCCATGCCCCTGGCAGGACAGAGCTGTAGGCCCCTCCTTTCCCACATCTCGCTCAGCTGAGCATGGGTGGCCACCCTCCTCCCCTCCCCACCCCAAGCCCTGGAAACAGAAGTCTTCAATATAAATGCAAATTCACTGTAGTCCCCAGTCTCAGGCTGGCAGCTCCAGCCTATGTTACAGGCGGGGACATGAGCAGACACTGGCTCAGAGGAGATAAGGCATTTCTGGGCTACCCCCACCTCTGGCCCTGCCCACTCCCGTCAGCTCCACAAAGACCCCAGGGAGTCCCAGCCCTTCCTCTTTGCTGCCCCGTAAGACCTGCGATGGGCCTGCAAAGATCCACTTGCCGCAATCAAGGAGAACCACAGTTCTCAAATAGTGATGATGTTCCACCCCCCTGCCCTCCTGGGCTGGCGGGGACAAAGCCAGGAAGCAGACTGGAGAAAGAGCAGACGATGTGGGAGCTAATCTCTACCACCATCCTGCACCGGGCTGAAGGCCCTACTCACCCAAAGAATTCCTTTGTGTGAATTAGAAATGGGCATTTCTTTTTCCTGGTGTAAGGCGGCCCCTCAGCAGGACGCAAGGCAGCCTCTTGGCCCCCTAATTGGGAGCTCCTGAGCCTGGCACAACTTACACAACTGTAGGCAACAGCTCTTGGCAGGGCTGGTCTCCTCTTCAAGACCTAGGTTCTCACCTCGAGAGACCTCCAAGTGTTGCACAACTCTGCTTGTGCCAAGAACACAGAGCCCCTGGAGTTGGGCAGGGCAGCCCCGAGGGTAAGACCTCTTCCGGCTCATATATCTATCTTACCATCCCTCCATTCCTCAGTCCCAGACATTCTCACCCTTAAGCCATGACTTCAGGCTTCTTCACAAGGGAACAAGGTGTCTCTGGCAGAAGCATTCTGTGATCCACGTGAGGCAGAGGTGGGGTAGGTTTGCAGTCACAAGCAGAGCTCTCGAATGGCCCCAGTTCAAATCCAATCCATTCCTGGCTCCAGCTTCTCCTGAGAGAAGCCTCCCCTAATGGCCTCATATGGAGCAGTCCTTTTCCTACCACCAGAGACCATATCATATTGTCCTATTGGTTTTCTTCATGGCATTTATCGTTATGTGAAATTATCTCATTTATTTATGTCTTCCCCTGGTTATTTCCTGTCTCCCCTGTCCCTTATTGGAATTCAAGTTTCTACAAGAGCAGGCATCATGAATCAATAACTCCTCCTTCAGCCCTCTCTAGGAGATAATGATGGATGGGTTAGTGTAAAGCCTTCATCGAGAGAGCCAAAGTTGCTTAGCAGAGAGCCAGCACATAGTAAGCACTCAATAAATGCTAATGGATTTTGTTGTTATATTCATCATGAAAGGGCCGTGGGTGTCCTGGTGACAGGGGTCCAAGTCCGGGCACACTCTTCCACAAATTCCAAACCCACCACTGGGGCTAAGTCCTCCTCCCACCTTTACTCACCATATGACCACAGGCAAATTGCTGCTTCACTCTATGCCTCGATTTCCCCCTGTAAAGTGAAGGGGTGAGCTACTCATTGCCTGAAACTTCACAAAGTCGCTATGAGTACCAAGTGACAGAAAGAGGAAAATACACATTTTCAATATGATTTCAATACCACAAAGAACTCGGCATGCCTCTCCTGATTGTCCAGCTAACGAATATTACATCTCCATCCTCTAGAGCAGTGGTCCCCAATGTTTTTGGCACCAGGGATCGGTGCTCCTATGAGAAGCTAATGCCTGATGATCTCAGGCGAGCTGAGGTGGTGATGCTAGCTAGCACTGGGGAGCTTTGCTGGCCAACACACCACTCACCTCCTGCTGTGTGGCCTGGCTCCTAACAGGCTGCAGACCATTACTGGTCCATGCCCCGGGGTTTGAGAACCCCAGCTAGAGCCTCCCAGATTCCTCTGCTTAGAATCCCAAGGCCCTGCTTGTCCCTGACCCAACCCACCTGTGTATTAGGCTTCTTTGGAGGAGGTTTCCGTTAAGGCAGAGTTTCTCATCTTCCACCCCACTCTCATTTGCATATTATCCTGTATTTCATACAATTTATTTAACGTTTTTCTTAAAATTGCTTCACTTAAAAATGTAAAGCTAATTTATACTAATGGGAAACTTTATACCACTGCCATAAATTAAAATTAGTATCAATTACTATAAAAAGAGGATATATGTTGATATTCGCTAAAATAAATGCCTAAGTGTTAAAAGTCTGATACCCCTGGCAAAATGGGAGTCCTGCTCTAAGGTTTTCAAGTTCTCAAGCTGAGAGTTCCCTGGAGGACTTTAAAATTCATTTGTCACTGGACAAACATTTCATGAGAACCTCGCATGCACCCAGCCAGGTGGCAGCAGCCTTAAGAGATGCCGTTTCTGGCTCTCAACTCACAAAGTGCCTAGTTGAGGCAGCAACTTATACCCTTTCAAAATGCAATGAATTAGTAGAGACTCATCATTCAAGCCGGTTGGCTTGGCATTTCTTGGTTCTTTTCTCTCAACACCACCCAATAAAGGCATCTTACTTGTGGGGGCATGAGAAGAAAGACAGCGGGGAAGGTCATTATCCACCAGTGACAATGTCTACGCATGCATGCGCAACCGACCAAGCTTGCTAATGCCACGCTCAAAACGCAGTCTCTAGGAACCTACCCAGTGCCATCCGTCTACTTTGCTGATTCCAGACTCTTGGGAAGGGCAATTCAACACAATAGAATATTGTTTCTAGGAAAGGTATCAAAAGTGAGATCTCTGGCAAATTTAGTAATATGTATCAGAAACCTTTAATTGGATGGGCAATTTCTCTCCTGGGACACTATCTAAAAGAAATCATCATGAATGTGGACCACAGTAGCTGCACGATGTTCTTGGCAGCATTGTCATACTGAAAAGTTGAAAACCTAAATGATAACTAATAGGTGATTCAGTAAATAGTATTCCATACAATGAAAAACTATGCAACCATTTACCAGTGATGCTGTAGAATATTTAAACATGGGAAAATGTTCCTGCTATATTGTTAAGAAAAGTAGTTACAAAATAAAATGCACAATATGTCCCATTATACATGTGTTTGTGTTTGTATGTGTGTGTGTGTGTATGATGGATGGATTTAGGTTGGAGAGAATTCCTTAAACAAGAAACAAAAAGTTCAAACCAGAAAAGCAAATATTAATAAATTAACTTACATTAGAATTAAGACTCTGCTCCAAGTTCACCATAAAAATAGTGAATAGATGAGCCACAAGCTGGGAAATGTTTGTAACGATCTGACTGACAAAGATTAGTATCCAAAATATATAAAGAGCTCCTATAAATCAATAAAACAAAGACAGTCGAAAAGTAAAATAGTCTGAAAATTTTAACAGATATAAAGAATATAAAACGTGAACAGCCAATAAACATATGAAAAGATGTTCAACCTTAGGGAAATCCAAATTAAAAGCTCAGTTCACGACTACTAGATTGACAAAACTTTAAAAAAAAATGGACAAATTCAAATGAAATCACTTCTGTGGAACAAGGAGGACTCCACGACACTGGTGATGGGAGGGTCACTTTGGACAACCACTTCAGAAAACAACTTGGCGTTATTTTGCACTTACTCCACAACCCAGAAATCCCTTCCTATAGACATTCTAGACAAACTTACATGTGTGCACCAGACATATGGGCAACAATGGTCAGATTGGTAGGGCTGAGTCCTTCCCTCAGTCCCCTGCCCCTGGGCACCAGACAAATTCACCTTCATTCCACCTTGTGTTCTGACTTTCTTTGGACAACATCTGCCACAAGGCTAGGACTTCAACTCCTCCACAATCTTGGGGTGGGGGTATGTGACCCAGCCCTGCTGGGCAGCAGTCACTGGGCAAGCCAGATCTCATGCTCATCATCTGAATGGAAGTAGATCTTCAGTGACTGTCAGGGGGGGCTAGGGAAAGGTCAAGAGTGTTCAAGGTGTTAGAGGAAGAGGTGGCAGGGTTACGGGTAGACCTAGTTCATAAGTGACAGTTCATCCAAATAACAGACTGTGCTGCTACAGTACACAAGAATGGCAGCTCTATAGGAGCCAATTCAAAGCATCTCCGAGATACACTGCCAAGTGGAAAAAAAGCAGGTGGAGCCCTACTACTATGAAAAGGAGGGAGTAAGGTTATATACATATTCACTTGGATGTGCATAAAATACTTCTGAGCACAGGAAATTGGCCTCAAGGGGAGGGGGATGGGCAGCTGGGGGTCAGGTGTAGCAGACAGGCTTTTCACTGCATTCCCTTTTGTACCTCTTTTATACACTACGGAAAAATAAATACAATCATTAAAAACAGAAACAAAACGTAGTCACATTAAACATAACACATATATAACTTATGAGAGTTGAATCAGTTGCTGGTCACCAGTTAGCATAATGCTTCCTTGTAGACAATTAAATTATATAGCTTTCAACTCTGGTAAGTTTTTGTTTTTGTTTTTGTTTTCAACTTTTTTAGGTTTCAGACTTTTCCATGGATCCTTGAACAGACTGTGGTTTCTTGCCTTGTGCCTGCCGGGCCAAAAGCATGAAGCTGTTCTGCTCATCACTCATGCCCAGCGGCCCAGGATCCCCCAATGGCCACTCTTAGGTAGGCATTCCTTCAACTGAAATCATCTATAAAGTCCTACCCTAGGCTTGCTCTTTAATTCATGTGAGTTCTGCTGAATTGGTATCACCCTCCCCTTACTCAGAAGTCAAAATGCACAAGGCCACTTGGACCTCAGTCTCCCATTGGGCTATATGGTTTATCTGTGTCTCTCCACCTAAGATACTCTGCTCTTTCCTACCCCTTTGCTCACTCTTCTCCAGCCACACTGGCTTCCTTGTTTTTCAGATCCCCTACTATGGTGTGCAGAATTCCAAGATGGTCTCCAAGATTGCCAGCCTCCCCACCCCCTACCAGGTGTACTTGTCAAGCATACTCCCCTAAACTATAAATATGATAGAGTTTTCTTTTGCAATTAGGTTATGTTATATAGCACAGGTGACTGTGCCAGACGTGTGACTTACAGAACTGTAGGCTCTATGGGTGCTGTTTTAAGCCATTAAGTTTGTGGTAATTTGTTACATGGTAGTAAAAACTAATACATGCACCAAGCTGGCTCCACCCTAGGCCTTTGCTCTGAGGTCCGTCCCTCAGCCTGGGAGGCTCTCCCCCCAGATATCTAAAGGGCTCACTCCCTCCCTTCACCCAGGTCTCTGCTCCAATATCCCATCCCAGGGAGGCCTGCCTGACCACACCATCTAGAATAGAGCCACCCTTCTTTTGCTATTCCCCTGCCCACTTTATTTTTCTACATATCACTTATTACTTATCTGACTTTATATGGCTTCAATCTCATCTAAATAACTTTTTAACTTTCTATTGAAATAACTTTAAACTTACAGAAGAGCTGCAAACATTGTACAAAGAATTCCCATATATCCTTCACCCAGAATGCTGACATTTAAACACATGTGCTTCATCATTCTCTTTGTATAGATTTCTTCTGAACCACTTAAGAATAAGTTACTAATCCAATTTCCGTGACCCACCCCCAATAGTTTAGTTCATATTTTCTACAAACAAGGGAACTCTCCTACATAATAACCACAATAAAATAATCAAAATCAGGACACTGACAATGATACATTACTATCACCTAATCTTCAGACGCCAGTCAATTATTGTCAATTGTCCCAATAATTATGCCATTTATAATAAGCCAAGGGATCCATCCAGAAATACCCATTGTATTTAGTTGTCTTATCTCTTTCATCTCCTTTCATCTCGAACAGTCCCTCAGTTTTTTCTTGCCTTTCATTTTCTTGACACTTACCAAGGTTATAGATCCACTATTTTGTAGAAGTTTCCTCACTTGGAGTTTATCCCGTGGTACCTCGTGATTAGATTTCATTTTTTGCATCTTCGGTAGGAACATCACAGAAGTAACTTGGTGCTTTTCTTTGTGCAGCCGACCAGGAGGCACATGCCTATTTGTCCCATACAGATGATTTTACCTTGGATCACTTGATTATGGTAGTATCTACCTTATTTCCTTCTCCACTATAAATTACTCTCCTTCCCTTTGTAATATATATATTATCTTGTGGGGAGATACTTTAAAGCTATGCAAATATCCTGTCCACAACACATTTTCACACAATGGTTTTCATTTGAGCATCCAGTGCAGCTTCTTGCCAGAATCAATTATTACCATATTTCCATCCTTCCTTCTAGATTTCTTATTAGACATTCTACTGTAAGAAATTCGTCTTCCTCCGTGCATATGCATGTATGTATGCATGCATGCATAATATCAGTGTGAATTCACAGAGTCCTATTTTTATTTAATAGGTTATAATCTGTTACTGTCATTATTTTGATGCTCAAATTGTCCAAGATTTGGCCAGTAGCTCTGATGCTCTTTTGACATGTCTCCAGCATTACTTGAGCACTTCTACTTACTTCATAGCACAAATAGATGTTCCGAGCTCCCTGCCCCAGCCCTCAAACCAGCCATTTTCCCAAGGAGCTCTGGTTCCTTTCAGTGGAGGATACTACATTTAGAAACCAAGATCTGGGTACTAGGAGTACTCATTGCTCCATGGGTATTAGTAATTCTGGGTTCTCTTTGTGGGCAGAGCTAGGAAATACATGTATTATATGTATGCAACACACACACACACACACACACACACACACACATGCACACATCCTTCCATGTATGCTTGTTTATCTCCATGTGTCAAAAGCCACATCTTCACACTGACACCTCCAACTCCATTCCAACACCACAGGGTGCACTCTAGCCCTTCCTGTGTCCATATTAGTAATTCCCTTCTCTGACAATGAGCAATTTGGCTCTTGTTATCCTCAGTATATATATGTATTTGTACAACGAAATGCTCTATCCCATTGAGCCACAGCCTCACTCAGCTGCCTTTCCTTTGTGGTCCCACACCTCACCTGCCACCTCCAACAAATACAGGGCAAGGGAAGGAGGAAAGAGGAAGCTGAAAACTTTTTAAACTAGTAATACCTTCACTTGGTACGAAAAGAAAAATTATAGAAAAGTGCACAGTGAAAAGTCTCCCTCCCACCCCTATCTCTCATTTCAATCTTACTCCTCTCCACAAGTAACCAGTATTATTCATTTGTTACAGATACAAGCTAATATAAAAATATTTTTTATTTACTCCTCTTTTACACAAGGTATTCCTTACATTCCTTTTATTTGTCAATACATCTTGGAGATCTTGCTGTATCAGCACAAAAAGTAGTCTTGTCCTTTTTGTGGCTGTATCATATTCTTCTGGTTATTCTATGTTTTATTTAATCAGTTCACATATAGTAGATCTTTAGAGTACACCTAATATAAAACTGTGATTTTGTTAGGCCAAAAAAGACTGCAGTAAATAACTTGGAATGTTTTCATTTCCATGTGTCCAAACACATCCACAGAATAAATTTCAGAAGCAGGATCATTGGTGTGACCTTATATGTTTATATGTTTAATGATTAATCGTCTGTCTCCCCTCTTAGAATACCAGCTCCAAGAGGAAAAGGACTCTGTTCTATTCTCTGCTATTTTCCTAGCACCAGGAACCATGAGAAGATGGTGGGTACTCAATAAATATGTGTTCAATAAAGGAATGAATGACCAATGCTTTCTGATTCTGAATATGATTGTCTCAAAATGTATGGAGTACTCATTACGTGCTAGGTGCTATGCATCGTCTTGCCAATCTTCCAGATTTCTCTGTGAGATAGGGACTGTTTCGACCTTCCCACTTTAAAGATGAGAGCCCAGAAGCCCAGAGAGGGAGCACAACTATGCTGATGTCACAGAGCTAGCCAATGGCCATGCTGTAGTTCTCACCTAAATGAGCCAGACTCTAGAGCCAATGACAACCTCACCTACTATTCTCAGCACATCTCTCCCCACACACAGCTCAGTCCTCCAGCCCCATGTGGAACCCTCATCTTGCCCCTCACACTTTTGTGGTCCTATCCACTTCTTCTCAGCCTCACCTCCAGCCAAAGGCGCCTGCTCCCCACCCTCAGCCAACACAGGACAGGACCAAGGAGAGGAGCTGTCATTTCCATACAGCTGTCCCCGGGAGCTGGGCCCTGCTCGAGCCCCCCTATTTTCCTTGAAAAGGCTGAATTGTCTTGGCCATTTGGGGGGCACCTCTCAGCACAGGCCAGGCTGCCTGGGCAGGGCCTGGCTGGGCTATTATCCCACATTATCTCACTTCTCTGCTCCTGAAAAGAACCAGTGACTGCTCGCCCCCCTCAGCCCTCCCCTGCAAGATCCTGTCTTTTACACTTAATTACCTCACTCATTACCCCCGCAGCCTGCAGAGGCCGGACCACAACTGGGGCGTGAGTAATCCCTGCATCACACACCCAGCCAGCCGGCCGGCCGGCAAGAAGCAAATTGCTCACACAGCCCATAAATAAAGGAACAGGGCCCACTCAAACCTTCTGAGCAGAAGGACCTTCGTGGCGGCTGCCGTGAGAGGCAGGCATTGGCCCCAGCTTCCCAGTTGGCCTTTGCCACCCCTGGAGAGACAGTCTCCACCTCCCCCATCCCAGACAGTGACCTTGAACTTCCCCAGGCCGGTGAAGTTATAGTTCAGTGCCACTGACAGATGGAGCAGCAGGGGCCAGCACCCTTTCTTTCCACAGGGAGCTGTCCAACCATGACTTCCAAGCTTCCTGTGTAACTCCTTCAGCCATCTCTCACCACTTCCACCCCCTGCATTGAATGCTTTGCAAGTCCTCTGTGTCCTTTTTCTTCCCCAGTTCCTTTGCACATGCTGCTGTCCCTGCCCCCTGAACACTCTTTCTGAGCACCTAAGGGTCTCATCAATTCCTACTTATTTGAAAGGTCACCTCCTCTGGGGAGCCTTCCCTTATCCTTCTGGGCTGGATTAAGGACCTTATGTACTTTCTCCCATCAGAGCATCAAGGCTTTATGTTGTCATTGTCTTTCTGGTTGTGTCTTTTGAAGGAAAGACTGAGTTTTATATATATCTCCCTTTGCCTAAATCCTGACACATCATTAGGCCATTTACTAGGCACTAAGTAAATGTGAGTGTGTGAATACATAAATAAGTGAATGAATGAGGTGATGATTGATAAGCTGCACGTGTAAGACAAAGGGGTTTGGGCCTCCTTTTCCCCGTGTAATGGGTCTCTTCTCTCCCAATCGACAGGGTCCTGAGGTTGAGGGCCTCTGAGCTCATAAGCATGTATGATCTAGGACCTTTCTGGGCCTACCACTTCCCTCCACCTCTAGGAGATCAGGCTCAGCTTCCTTCTCTCAGACCACCTTAGGGAATACCAACTTCTCACCTCTAACCTAAGACTGTCCAGCCTTGGCACAGAAGCAGCCTGTACAACATCTTCTCTATCAATTTAAAGACCTCTGCTGATCCATCTCCTCCCGTACCCCCTCAGTGCAGCTGGCACAGGAGCTTGCTCTGTGGTTGGTTTCTCCTGCTCTGGAGGACTTCTTCTCATCCTCCTGCTCCCTTCCCTGAACTATGATGAGGGAGAGAACTTGGAAAGGTGGAGGGGAGGGAGCGCCCCAAACCTGACAGGCCAAAGTTCATGGAACCCTTTGATATCTGATGAAGTCTATGGACACTTTCTCAGACTAATGTGTTTAAATCAATAAAATAAAATACATAGTATTACAAAGGAGACCAATTCTATTGAAACAGTTATCAAAATATTAAAAACAAATTTATATTACAGTAATACATGTAATTCTTTATTATATAACAAAAGATTTAGAAATTACAAATCTTGTCATTTCCAAGTCATCATGAGTATAAATGGCATTTCAAGATATCCAGAATATCTGTAATATGATAAGAAAATATCTGTGATTGCTTTTAGTGATGAAGTCAGAGGTCCTGCTAATACCACTGTGGTCTGTTGCCTGTATCCAGGAACAATAACTTCAGATTGAGGCCAGTGGAATTAAAGATATAATACTTTTTCTATTCAAGTTAATGATGGACCTCCTGAATTCTTTCAAGGGACTCCAGGTTAGGAGTACCTGTGACAGGGGACGACAAGTACATCACAAACATACTAGCATTCCCTTCCTGTATCTTGAGACATCATCAATCAATTACAGCATTCTTCCCCACTGAGCCAAAGCTCAACTTCAGAATCCATCTCGACTGCATGCTCCAGGCAACTGCCACCAACCAAAGTGGGCTCTTAAGGTGTAATCAATTTGCCCTTCCTGAGGGCTTGGGGGAGGAAACAATGCCATTGTGAGAATGAGATTAAGGGAGAAGGGTGGTAAAATGAGGTTTAGCAACAATGTGGGAGGGGACATAAAAACAGAACATTTAATGTATGTTGCAAGGGCAAACAACCACCAACAAGCTTATTAAACGTCTGGTCATGTTATCAGAAGTCCAATATCTACAGTGAGAGAAGTGACAGTCCCTTTCTGCTCAGCTCTGCTCATATATTTCTGAGAGTTCTGTGTTCAGTTCTGGGCCCCACACTTTCAGAAAAACGTCAAAAAACTGGAAGATGGTTCAGGGAAGCAACTAGGATGGGCAGGTGGTTTCCATGGCCTGTGCTACTTATATGTTCATATCATGAACTTGTATTGAGAATTTCCTCTGAGTTGTGTTGTGCTAGGAGCTGGGAACACAAATATGAACAAGCCCAGACCCCTACCCTTGGGGTGAGGACAGTGGAAAAAGCTGGGTGTCTGTATATTATCCCCAAGGGGCCACCCTGGGCAGAAGGATGGAGTCTGTGGAATTGTGAATTCTACTCAACCTGAGAAAAATGTTACTGCTGGAGTTTCCAGACAGTAGCACAGGTGGCTGAAATAGCCAGGATCCATGGCAGCAAACATGTTTAAAGAATCTCCAAGAGAGTCAGAAACCAGGATTGGAAGCTTCATATCCAGGGAAAAAAAAAAAAAAAAAAGCAGAGCCCCAAACTGGGTCAAAACCCTTGCCTGGGGAAGACTTCACTGCTAACACCATGAGGCCCCAAGGCCAGAGCTCATGTTGTACCAACACTGGACACTGAACTGACACTCAGACCTTTGTCCCTGCTGCTTTAGGACACTCAATATACAGGCTACCACACTCTAGACAGAATGGCACGGGGCTAGCCTGGGCCACATGACTACCCCTAGCTGCAGAGGAAGCAGGGAAGGCCAATATGGACCTCACCAGTGGAAGGAGAGGACACATAAGGCAAGGGTGTTAGAAGGTGCTGGACAGCTAAAAGGAAAGTTGCCTGTCCACTCCAGCCCCCACGGATCAGGCGCTTCTGGTGAGCCCAGCTCTGTGCTCGGCACTTTCCATGGATTGTCTCCATCAATAATCTCAGCTCTCTGGAGTGTGTGCTGAGCCTATCAGTGCTCATTTTACAGATGAGAAAAGTGAGGCTCAGAGACTCCAAGTCATTTGCCAAGTTCTTTTAACTACTCTACAGAGGTGGGCGAGCGGGGGCGTGGAAATCATTATCCACTTCGAAGCTGACCCAGGCAACTGGGCCCTAGGTACCCCCAGTCCTGGGATCTCTAGGATTTCAGATGGAACCTACCAGAGCAATGCTAAAATGGATCCCCATGTCCTGACCAAGCACCTGCTGCATTCTGGACTCCACACAAAAGTCATCTCCTCAGAGTTCTTCCTTGACCGCCCCATCCAAAACAGTCCTTATCCATTCTATCTTTGCCCCATGTCACTTATCTTCCTAGTGCTTTGTAGACTGTAAGCTGGCATACCTACCTACTTGTTTATTATCTGTCAATACAGTAGGACATGAGTTGCATGAGAGGCCTTTGTCTTATTCACTACTGTGTCCCCAGCCCTTAGCACAGTGCCTGGCACATAGCAGGTACTCAGTAAATCTCCGAGGACTTCCTGGCTAGAAGCCCTTGGGCAATTTCTTAACCTCTCTATACCTACTGTCCTCCTTTATAAAATAGGTATAATCATATTTTCCACCTCCAAAATGGTCATGAGGATTCCATAAATATCACAGCCAAGCAGACCTTTTAATGGGCCCCTACCGTGCGCCAGGACAGAGGGATTTCATTGCAGGGTCTTGACCATTGGAGTGAGCAAGGATGGCCATAAAAAAAGAATGAAATCTTACCATTTGTGACAACATGGATGGACCTAGAAGGTATGCTAAGTGAAATAAGTCAGACAAAGACAAATACCATATGATCTCACTTATATGTGGAATCTAAAGAGCAAAATAAATAAAACGGAAACAGAAACAAGCTGATAGTTGCCAGATGGGAGGGGGTTTGGGGGCAGGACAAAAAAGGTAAAGGGATTAAGAAGTATGTAGTTACAAAATAGTCATGGGAATGTAAAGTATAGCATAGGGAATATAGTCAATAACATAGAAATAACTATGTATGGGGCCAGGAGGGTACTAGACTAGTCAGGGGGATCACTTTGTAAATTATATAAATGCCTAACCACTATGTTTACACCTGAAACTAAAATAAAATAATATTGAATGTGAACTCTAATTGAAAAATCAAAAAGGGGGGATGGGATATAGAGGGGAGGTAGAGGTCCAAATTTCCAGGTATAAAAAAATAAGTCATGGGGATGTGGTATACAGCATAGAAAATATAGTCAATAATATTGTGATAGCGTCATACGATGTCGATGATTTGCTACACTTACCATGGTGATCACTTCTCCAGGTATAAATATGTTGGATGACCATGGTGTACACCTGAAACTAATATAATATTGTATGTAGCTATATTATAATAAAAATCTTTAGGAAGAAAAGAGTCAGCAAGGAGACACTCCTTGGGGCTGAAAGGTCCAAGAGGTCAACTGAAGAGAGTGGACTCAGAATTAACAATGGCTGGCATTACTGAGCACCAACTGTGTGCAAACTGGTGTCCCAAACACCTCACTCATTTCTCATCTGCTCCATGAGGTAGGTACTATTAATATCAACATCCCCACTTGACAGCCAAAGAAACTGAAGTACAAAGGGATAGGTAAGTTGCCCAGGGTAAATAACTAGTTAGTAAATCCAGAGGAGGAACCTGAACCTAGGCTATCCATGCTTTTAACTCCTCTGTTGCTCTGCCCCTCTGCAGCTGGGGTGAGATGGAGGGAAAGCTTGGAAGGCGTGTACTGGGGGCACATGGATGTTCTGACTCCTTAGGAGTCTGTCCATCCACCAAGTCTGGGGTCAGGCACAGGTCAATATTGACAGCTCCCTGCCTCCACACACCTGGCTACCTCCTGGCTTTCTCCAGAAGCTGATAGGTCCCAGCTGGTGTATAAGCAGAGGCCAAGAGCAGGAGGCAGAGCTTGGGGCGCTCAGAGGGGTTGATTCCTCTATTCCAGGAGCCCTGGGAGCCCGGAAATGCCAACTCTGCAGCTCCAACAGCCGCCTCAGCATCTGCTCAGGATGGTTCTGGGCTCGGCTGGCGGGGAAGAGAGGGAGGCAGTAGAGGCCACCATGGGGTGAGGGAGGCAGCCTTGATCTGACAGGCAAGAGCCTGAAAGTCCCAGAGAAGGCACTTTCCTGTCCTGCGCTTCAATTTCCCCAACTGTCAAATAAGAGTGGGTAGGGAATTATGCTGATATCCCAAAGGCTGTCCTACTAGAGCTTCTATTTATTGAGGGCTAACTATGCTCCAGGCCTCTTACAGCCCTATTTGGTAGGTGCTATCATTGGCTTAAGTTTACAGAGTGAAATAGAGGCACAAAGAGGAAAGCGACTTGCCCAAAGTGACACAGCTTCAAGAGGCAGCAGAGCTAGGATTAAAACTTGGCTCAGCCTGACCCAGGCCCAATCTCTGAATCATCTTACTTGCTTGAATGTGGGACTCCTGTGTAAGAACCTTTTAGCCCCTCTACCCCTCAACCCATGCTGGGGGCCCATTTCAAGCTCCCGTGACAGAGCAGGGAGCCTGGTGATCAGATTCCCGCACCCCGTCTTTCTAAAGGTTTCAGGGAGCTGCTTAAGGTGTGACCTTGTCAGGGACAGTGGTTAGCATGACCAGGAACATCTCCAGTTTTGAAGAAAAGACACTAATGGGAGAATGTTAAGGTCTGTAACAATCTGTAATAATCAGGAGAGGGCCCGAAAGCTGAGAGATATCTTGAGGGTTGACAAATCAACAGGAACCCCAACCAAAGGGAACCAAGGTGAGTGGGGGTCACAAGGAGATTTTTCACTTATTAGTTTATTCATTCATTCAAGAGAATTATTTATTGAATACTTATTACTTGCCCAGCGCTGTGTAGGTGATAGGATCTGGCAGTGAATGGGGCACATCTGGGCCCTCACTTGGCATTCAGCCCTGGTGGGGCCCTTCAGAGAGCCCTCTATGGTTTAAGATCAGGGTTTTGTAGCAAGATAGCCCAATTTGAATCCTTATACTTAACTGGGTCTCCTTGGACAAGTCATCTAGCCTCTCTAAGCCTTGGTTTCCTCATATGTAAAATGGGGATAGCAGTAGTCCCTACCTCACAGGTTGCTGTGATGGTTAAATGAGGTGATTCACACAAACGGTTGGATTTGGCTCCTGGCACATAACAAGTGCTCAATAAATGTCAGCTAGCATTATTATCTGGGGCTTTAATACATGTTCCTTCTTACCACATATCATCTCTGTTCTGGGCTAGATCCTGGGATTAAGCAGGAGAGTGATGGGAAGAGGAATCAACTAGGAAGAGGGGAGGAAAGAGTGTCTGGGTGAGAGGAACAGTATATGCAAAGGCCTTGAGATGGGAGGCTTTGAAGGAATAGGATAGAAGCTTTAGGAGGGTCTGGGACCCTACTACACCCCCAACCACTCTAGTTTGCCCCTTCTCAAAGTCTGTTGAGGCTCTGAGCTCTTGAGTCCATGAGGAATGAAAATGGAAAGGTTCCCAGAATTCATTACCAGGGCCTTTGCAGCTAGAGAGGAGGCAGTGTGGTAGAGAGGCCAGAGCCCAGCCTCTGGAGCAGACTGGGTCAGATCCATTGCTCACCACCTACTGGCCGTGAAACCTTGGACAAGTTACTTAGTATCTCTGGGCTCAGTTTCCTCCTCTGTCAAATGGGGCTAACAATACTGTCTGCCTCAAAGGCAAGTGTGAGGATTAACTAAGGCAATATTTGCAAAGTGTGTAGATCAGTACCTGGCACATGGCCCAGACCTGTGTGTAATTAAATGAATAAAGAAAAACATGTGGCAGCCATGGGGAGGTGCCTGCCACTCAGCTCTCCTGTGCACTGCAGTCACTGAGAGCCTCTAGCTGCAGCACCCTCTTGATCTTCCAGTGTCTGAGCCGAGGCCACGCTCTTCTAGGACAGCCCCAGCCAAGGACTGGGCACAACGGGGAACTAAGGCCTGGCAATTCTGTACAGCACTGGACTTGTATTTGTCTGGAGCTCCCTGTCGAGTTGGCCAGACAAGGCTACTCTTACCCAATCTTCCTTTCTCCCACCTCTCTTTTCACAGGTGTCAGACCTGTGTCTGACCTGGTGACCTGTGCACCCTGGTCTGAACGCACCCCTCTTTTCTTCACAGCTGTTATCTCCAATAAATCTTTTTCACTTCCACCTCCATTTGCACATCTCCTTCTTAGAAGACCAAAGTGACCCAGAAGAGAACACAGCATTTATCAGATTCCAGAGGACCCACTGCATCCGTTGGGCAAGTGGTCTCTGTGAGTCTCGGTGAACAGAGCTGTGAAACAGTTTCAGTTTTACCCTTCTCTACCCCCTTTCCTTTGGCTCACAGGAAGAGGGCCTGGCTAAACGACAATGGAGAAACAGGGCCGAGGAAGTAAAGCTCACCAGAGAAAGAGCCCCATCAGCGCGGAGTGGATGCATTTGTGGCCACTTTCCTCCTTGGAATTCATACAGAATTCCATTATCGGCTCTGGACTGCAGCTTAGGGACCATCTTGTCCCATGCCCATTTAATGGATGAGAAAACTGGAGCCAGAAGGAGGAGCAGAGGGAGGATAGACAGGCTGGAATCATGCTCCTGACTCCCAGAGCAGTGCTCCTTCCTGACACCATGGAGCGGGAGCAGACTAGGTAGGGCAGCTAGGGCTGCGCCTGCAGCCCTCACCAGCTAGGCCTGTTATGCCAAGCCCCGGGAAGGCAGGCAGCAGGACCCCCCTAATTCCTCCACACAGTGACCATGTGGCCTTGAGCCAGTAATTTCACCCCCACCAATAGAATAGGCCAATAATCCATGAGGCCATGGTGGAGCTTAGATGAGTTAAGGTATGTAAATAAAAATAGTCGACAATTATCAAGTCAACTTACCGTGTGTAATGCTCCAAGCATTTTCCAGGTACATTGTCATTTAATTATCACTGCAACGTTGTGAGACAGGACCTATAAATATCCCCATTTTCCAGATGAGGAAATGGAAGCATAGAGAATCAGAGCTGGGAAATGTCAGAGCACCGATTTGAACTGAAGGCAAGCTGACTCTAAATTCCTCTGTCCAAAGCTCCTGGCAAAGCTGCTTCTGCGAAAGGTAAAAGTGTTCATTCAGCACTTGCCAGGCAAGTGGAGCTGCTCATTAATGTTGCTGTTGATATAATAATAATTTGTTGTTGTTGGGGAAATTTGCCACCAGCAGTGCTATCTTTCCCAAAATCAGAAGAATGAATTCCCTGACATGTTTTATGAAACTTTATTATTTCTTAAGAAGTAAAAGAGTGGTTAGCAAGTGCTCAAGATATATGCTTGATGAACGGAATCATTTCATGGTCTTTTAGGAAAACACAAAAAGGGTAGGGGGAGGAAATCTCATAGTCTTACGCACCCTCCTTTCATGAGCATGTTTGTTTTTATTTTGGTTCCTAGTTGTGAACATGCTGTGAGAGACTTCTGGATTCTGCAACCTCCGCTTAACATAATTCCATGAGTTTTTCCCCCATATAATAATTTTCAATGGAACATTCCATCAAGTGGAGGTCTTCTTCACAACCCCCGCCCATTTTCTCCAGCTTGGGAATTTTATTCTAGTCTCTGATGCTGCAGCAAACATCCCTGAGAATAAAGTTCTTTCTTTATTTGATGTGACTTGTAGAAATGAATTCTTAACAGTGGACTTTCTGAAATCAGTAAGCTGGTGTTGGGGGAGGCTTGGGAAACAGAAGGCCCTTCCAGATGTCCTAGGTTTAAAACTGTGCTGGCCATTTCATCCATGCTGAAAGCCTCCTCCATTTCCATAGGTATTTTTGAACCTCACATTCTGGACGAAAGGTTTCTTCTTATCTGCTAAAGGTGGCCACACCATCTTCCACTTGGAGGTCAGAGACCTGGGATCCTATCTTCAACCTGACATTAGTGGGCTATGAGGCCTCAGATATGTCACTTCTCTGGGGCCTTTATCTGTCAGTTCAGGAGTAGATTACCTCTCCAGCCTGCCCAGTGAGAGGACTTGATGAAAAAGAGCCCTGTCTCAGCTCTGTCACTAAGTCACTGTGGATCCTCAGTATCTTATAAGCTCTCTATTTTACCATCTCTTTGTAGGAGGCTGCCATGGTAGAACCACCAGGCAGGCAGAGGTGAGTTCCTTGACACCCACTTATGTTACTTACCCCACTGGACGAGGCACCCCTAAAGGACAGAGATCCCAGATCCCAAACTCAAAACTATGAATACACCATGAATAACTATTAACAGCTTCCTCTATGGCCCAAGCTCATTCCTGTCTCAGAGGCTCTGAACTCATGAAGCCTCTGCCTACAGCATTCTTTCCTTAGCTCCTCTCATGACTGGCTCCATCTCATCACAAGAGTCTCAGCTCAAATGTCAATTCTTCCAGGAGACCTTTGCTGACCACCCTGTCTAAAAGTACCATTTCTTTGCATCATCTACCCAGTTTCATGTTCCTTACAGCCCTGAAAAACTATTTGAAAGGATACTGTTGACTTAGCGTTTTCTTGTTTAGTATCCATCTACTGTCCCTTGAATGTCACCTCCAAAAGAGCAGGGACTAGGACTGTCTAGGTCACTGCTTATTCTGCAGAACCCCACAAGCATATGATAAATAAATCCTGAGTGCTCCAGGCACAACTTGTACATATAGAGCCCATATGAATTGAACACCTATTATATTCCTAGCACTTATAAACCTTTTATATAGAGTAACTTTTGTAATGCTCCCAACAACCCAAGCTAGCAAAAATTATTACTACCATTTTATAAATGGGTAAACTGAGGCACCGATCAGTTGAAAAACTAGCCTAAGGTCCCAAGGCTAGTATATAGGGGAGCTGGGATACTGTACTGCATACTGTAAGAGTTTACTGAGCCAAACATGGAACAGAATCCCTGTCCTCACGAAGCTCAGCTTTGTCTCCTGTCAAAGCAAGTTAGCCTAGTCCACAATGTGGGAAGTCAAGGACACTTCCTGGAGGAAGTGATGCCTCAGCTAAGTCCTGAGGACAAGTAGCGGTGTGCTAGGGTGAAGTGCAGGGAAGGGCCAAGAGATAAGCAAGAGAGCAGTAAGACTGAGGAACTACGGGGAGACTTGTGTGGCTAGGGTACGGAATATGAGGTGTGCCCTGAGTCAGGGTATGTGGTCACCATAGTGACTGAGGTTAAAAAAAAAAAGTCCCCAGAAACAAAATATGAGGCACTATGGCTGGAAAGATAACAGGCCCCCTGACACTCCTAGATCATGCAAGGCCTTAGCAAGATCAGTGACTAAAATTTTATTCTGAGGTTTCTAAGCCATACCTCAAAGACTGTGTGAGCCCCTGACTCTGTGATATCCAAAGTCCACAGGAGTCTCTGGAAATTTCTGCTGACTCACTGTGGGCCCTGGAACACCTCCAGGCCCCCTCTAGGTCTTAGTCTCTCAACTGGTATTGGATGACCCAGTCCCAAAAGCACATCCCTGCTCCATTAACCTTGCATCCCTTAAACAGACTGCTGTTGACCAATGAGATCTTGGCATTCCTTGAGTCTGATTCTGGGACTCTTGTGCACTGGCTATCCCATGCCATACTTGCTGAGGCCAGCCCACCACCATGGCACTTTGCCAAGAGGCTTCTGGGCCTGGGGCTGATTCTCTTGCTCCTAGGTCCTGCCAAGATATAGGAGCTTCCCCAGGTTTTGGCCAGACTTAGGTGGGTGGGTGAGGGGGTCTGCTCAGATCCTCCAGGAGACAAAGGAGCTGACCTGCAAAGAGTTCCAGCAGGAGCCCTGCTCCCCCTCCCTTCCTTCCTCTCCCTTCCCAGTCCACGTGTCTCTATTGTCTGCTCCCCGCTTCAGGGAAAGACACAGCCTCAGATGTGTCAAAACCAACCCCCACCCCCCCACCCCCGCCCCCGGCAGCAGGGAAATTAATTACTGGACGATTTTCACTTCCTCTTGCAGCGCCTGCCTGAGCTAGGCACCAGAACAGGACTGGCTGAGCGGGGCGGGCATCGGCATGAAGGACTTGCTCCCCCCACGAGTCTGAGAGAAGAAAAGTTGAACCCCAAACCCAATAGGGGGCTTCAGTGGGAAGCCAAGCTGGGGTGGGGGGACAACTTCTTCTAGTTAAGGCTGAGTATCCACACTGGCCACTTCAGAATTGGGGGCAAAGGCAAGAACTGGAGGCAGGAGGGTTGCTGTTGGCGAGCTCACACTCTTTTCTTTGCATCCCCTTCCCTGTGTCCCCATGTGCCTGGACTCTGCCTGCTCCGACCGCTCTCCCTCCTCTCCCTTCAGCTTCTCCCTCTATCTTGCACTTTTCTTTTCCTTTCTTTGCATCGCTGGGGAGCTTTCTTTTTGTGCCTCTGGATCTCTTTTTGCTTCCCGTGGGTGTGTGAGTATATGTTGCTACTTCTCTCCATCTCTTTCTTCTCTGTTTCTCTCGTGTCTTTTTGTCTTTATCTCGGTCTCCGTTTCTATTTCTACCTCTTTCAGTGTGTGTCTCTCTCTGTATGTCTCTTTCTGTCTTTCTCCGTGTATCTCATCTCTCCTCTCGCTCTCTCTTGCCCCCACCCCATCCCCCATACACACTCCTCTTTTTCTGTCTCTCTCTATCTCTGTGCCTTTCTCGCCCTCACTTTCTCCCCTCCTGCCTGCCCGCTGCTCTCTGCGCCTGGCCTGCCCCCACCGCCGCTGGTTCAGGGGAACGTGTGCGAAGCGATTGTCCTGGGGGACATTTGATGGATTAGAGCGCTGAACAGTTCCATTGCTAGGGGACCACCTGATCTCCTCCAGCCTGCGTCCCATATAAAGCCGGCAGCCGGAGTGCTGAGCACAGCTCCAGAGATCGCCTGTCTGCACGCCGCCGCCGCCAAGCCCGAGCGGGAGCCGGAGCCCGAGCCCGGGCCGCCGCCACCGGGGCCGGCTCAGCTCTGCCGCCCGCCCGCTGGGAGCTGTCCAGTGCTGAAACCCTGCGTAGACAGCCAATCGCTCCCGGCTGGCCGCCTCCCCCCACCGGGGCCCCACGCAAGTGCCCCCGCCGAGCCCCCCGCCGGTCGCACCATGCCACGTTCCTTCCTGGTAAAGAAGATCAAAGGGGACGGCTTTCAGTGCAGCGGGGTGCCGGCCCCCACTTACCACCCCTTGGAGACCGCCTACGTGCTGCCTGGCACCCGGGGGCCGCCCGGGGACAACGGTGAGTGGGACCCGGCGGGGGGTGGGGGGGCGGGGGAAAGAGAGGGTTAGGGCCCTCCCTAACTCGGGTCGTGAGGAGGGGTGCGCACGGCAGGGAACCCCGGAAAGAGACTTCCCTGGCAGTGTACGCCTCCCCAGCCTTCTGAGGGCTGGGCGGGCGGGGCGGGGGCTAGGTCCCTACAAAGAGAAAGTCGCAGGGTCTGCCCAACCCGAAGCTACACACCAACCCGGACTTTGAAAGTTGTGGCCCTAGAACGAGGCTGGAGTGAGGGGTGTTGAGAGGATGGAGAGAGAGGGGAGCCCATGAAGGGCTAATGCCGGGGTCTAATGCACCAGGCAGTCTGAGGGTCCCCTCTCTCCGGTTGGGTGAAGGAGGCCGGTTGTCTGAGTTGCTTTCCTGGTGGGGAAGGTAAGCAGGGCCTGGACTACCAGTCTCTGGGGAGATGGGGTTGGCTCCTTGCGGGTAGCTGGGGGCACCCTCCTTCCCTTCAAACCTGCTCCCCCTGGCGATGCCAGACAAGTGTTCTCAGACCCCTTCTCTCAGCAACTCTTTTGTTACCCTCAGCCACATGCCTGCCAAAGGCTGGGCCTGTCCTGGAGACTGTGAGAAAGAGGGGATTTCTAGCAGGGGTTCCCCCAAAGTGGCTCCTGCTTCCCTGGGCTGCACTCCTTCCCTACTCCAGTTTCTCCCCTGCCTCCGGAGCCTGCTGCTCCTTCTAAGTCCCCCACCCCCAACATACTCCATCTCTTCTCAGAGCAAGTTCTTGCAGCAACAAGGGTTTGGGGACAAGGGAGGTCATTCAGGCCTAGAAAGGGGTGATCTCTGGAAGGTGTGGGCAAGAATCTGAGGTTGCTTCTATGAACCTCATCCTCCATCAAGGGGATCACAAAAGGGTTTTCATCTAATGGCCCCCACCAGGACAGGTGTCTGGAGATGGGGTGTCCCTTTGGTAATAACAAATCTGATATCACATGTGGCATCAGCTTTGGTGGGGGTAGGGGGAGGGGGGGAGAGAGAGAGAGAGAGAGAGAGAGAGAGAGAGAGAGAGAGAGAGAGGAAGAGGAGAGGAAAAGGAGAGAAGAAAGGGCTGAGAATGAGGGGGGAGTTGGTATGGCTAAAGCAGGAGCCCGGGAGGGTGGCAGCTCCTGCCTCAGGTATTTCTAAGCACTTCACTTACATTCCATCACTCTGCCAAGCCAGGTAGCAAGAGGGCGCTGGGCAAAGGGCTTTATGACCTCATCAAGGTCAAAGAAATTAGGAAGTGATCAGGGATAGAACTATAGCACCTGGCCTCACCCAAATCCCCAGAAGAACAAATACCCTTTCTTGTTGCCCACATGCTCCTTATTCTGCTGTCCTCTTTCCTTGATCCCAGGGCCTCTTGAGGTCCAAGACAGAAGAAGCCCAGGAACATGGCTGGGCTTGACTGAGTGCTGGCAGGACAGAGGGTAGACCTGGGGCCATGCCAGGGCTGGGGAGTGTGTGGGCTGAGAGCTGAGTAGAAACTGATATGCCTGCAAGACTGTGATGTGAATTCCTTGGGGAACTGACACAAAGCTCTGTGGGCTCCTAACCCTTGAGGCACCCTTGGTCCTGTCCCTAGGCCAGCTGAGGAATCCTGAAGAAACCCAGAGAATTTCTCACGCACAGCCAAAACTGCAGGTTGTTCCTTGCAAGAGAGGCGGGAGTGCTTTGAATTCAGTCCAAAAAAATGCTTTAAAGAGCCCCTGAGTGAATGGTTGGGGGCAGAGTCAGAGCAAAGCCAACAGCAGGGGTGTTCCTGTGGAGGTTCCAACAGATTTGACACCCTAGAGCCATCCCGGTCTTTGGCCCTTTACCCAAAGGCCTCCAGACCAGCTCCCTGGCCTCCAGGAAATCTCAAAGCTGTCCCGATAGTCTGATATCTGGCCTGGAACTCTTGGAGGCCTGAGCCCTAGATCTCTTACTCACTGTGTGACCATGGGCAAATGTCTTCCCTTCTCTGATCCTCCACCTCCCCAGCAGTAGAAGAATTTGGCTAGCATGAACTAAGTATTCTTCTTAGTTCAGTTTCTGTGAAGGTCAAGTGTGAGGTGGGAGGTATTGGAGATGTCTAGATGAGGGTCTAATAGAATGCGAGGGGCCACTGGCAGGGTTCTGTAAAGCGCTATGTAACCTCTGATGCCTGGCTAAGGGTGGCAGAGATTCTGAGACCATGCATTTTCTTTGGCTTCAGTCTCTGCAGGCTGCCCCATGGTAAGAACAGGCAACCTCACCTTGGCCGCCTTGGCAGTATCTGCAGTAAATGGTTAGTGCCAGAGACCAGGGGATGACCCTTCATGCTGGGTATGGCTGGGAAATACAGTCTGCCTTGTCCTGTTTTCAGGGGCCTCTCCCAACCCTGGGGTGTGGCCAGACTGGGCAATAAGGGCTCTCTCACTCCATGGGTGGGTAAGGGTTCTGGGGGTCCTCAGAGAGCCTGCTGGCTCCTAGTGGTTCGTTGTCTCCGCTCTGCCGGAAATAACCTTGCTGAGTGTTTGAGGGAAGTGTGAAAAATTGCTGAGCTGACGTTTTTCTCTCCCAGCGTGTGTAAGTGTGCTGGGTAAACAAGGAGAAAAAGAGGAGGGGGGGAGGTGAGGAGAGTGAGGAAGGAAAGGAGGGAGGGAAAAGGGAGAGAGCGAGAGAGGGGAAGGGAAGGAGGGGGAGGGCCTGGGGCTGGAGATAGTTCCAGTTATTAGAAAGATCCTCTTACAAGCCATTCTTGCAGCAAGGGCCGCAGGGGTCAGGAGGAGGCTGGTGGGAGGGGAATCTAGAGCGGGGGAAGGGAGCCTCTGAATGTGGAGGTCAGGAGAACCACAGGCTCCTAACTGATGAAGATACAATACTCCAAATGAAAGAGTATGTACCCCTAGCTCAGGGAATGCCTGGGAGTGCTAGAGAATTCCTAGAGGATTCCTCCTCCTCCTCCTCCTCCTCCTCCTACACACACACACACACACACACACACACACACACACACACACACACACACGGAGGGGTGGGGAGGGAGAAAGAGAGCAATGCTCTCCTTTACCTTCCTACTCCCTTCCTGGGCTGGACAGAGGGTATAGCAAGTGTGTTTGGACTCCAGGATTCCCTAGAACTCGCAGAACCTATAAATAGGGGAGGGGAAGACCCCCGAATGGATTAAGCTCCAGGTTCCTCTGCAGAGCTCCCAAAGAAGGGAGACCAGATCTTATTTCACCATCCTCTCCAATACCTCTTTTCTCCCACTCCTGCTCCTCACTCCTCCACTGTTTTCTGCCTCCTCTCCCCTAGGTGATTCTGAGCACAGATCCAGTCTCTGGGTGACTTGCCAACTCATATTTTCCTAACCCTCTCAGAACCTTGCTCTCCAACTCCACCAAGCCCACCCTTTCACAGGCCTGGGCCCAAATCCTGGGTGATGCTGAGGACTCTTGCCATTCCAGAAAAGACTGCTGCCCATACCTCTGCACAGCAGTGGTCTCTATGGACCCCAGCTGAGTAGCTACCTCCCTCATGCCCTAACTCTAAACTCCAGCTGGGCCCCAGGTTCCTCGTCCTCTGCACCCCTCCCCAGTCTTGTCCCCCTACTCCTTTGGAGCGCATCCGACCCACAACCCATGCAGATGAGGGATCAATGCCAATCCAATAACGCAGTTGTCTGCCCTGCACAGCTACATTAAGCCTCCCCTGCTAGCAGGCTGAGGAAGCACTCCTACTTCTGCCCATGGGCTTATCTAGTTGACCACATTATACCAGCTCCCGCTTCCTCTCACTCCCTCTGATGGCGTGGGGAAGTGGCTCCAAGCCAGGCATGGAAGCCCAGCTGAAAAGTCCCCAACACATCCACTCCACACCTAAGAAAGTCCATCTGGGAACAGAGATGTAAAAGAGCTGCCCCAATCCCTTGGCAGAGAAAGCCTAGAGAAGATTGGGGAGGTGCCCAAGGACACAGAGCAGGTCCATCTGAGTCTTCTGTAACTACTACATCCCTTGGTATCTCAGTCTTGGGTCCAGGTCCAAGGTCTAGGTTAGAGAAATGTCAGAGGTCTACGTCTAAGTCCAGGTCCAATGTCCAAACCCCAAGTCCAGATCTGAGGTCCAGGTCCAATGTCCATATCCAACCTTAGGTCTAGGACCAGGTCCAAGTCTAGGTCTAAGGTCAATATCCAAGGTTATAGGTCCAGTCCAAAATTCAGAACAAATCTACGTCCAAGTTCAAGTTTCAATGCCCAGGATCATGTCCAGGTCAATGTGCAAGGTGTGGGATCAAAATCCAGATCTAATTTTTAGTCCAAGGTCATGTCCAGGTCAATTCTCAAGACTGACTAGGTTTAAGCCGTAGACCCATCATTAGCTTTCTCTGTGATTTTGAATATATCTCCCCTTACCCCAGCCTCAGTTTCACAGTCATGAAATCAAGTAGTTGAACTTCATCCCTTTCAGCTCTGACTTACTAGGGACCCAAAAATCTGCTTTTCCTAAGAATCTGTCAGTGGGAGTATGGAATAACAGGGCCCATGAAGGATATGGAATCTGGGGCCCATGGCCTCACCTAAAGTTTGGGGTCACAAAGGGTACCAGGGTCCTGAGCTGAGCGCCCAATCTTTGGCAGTCTCAATTTGTGGTTCCTGAGGGAGGCTGGAGAGTATATCAAGTCCCTTTGTCAGCACAGCAATTTATACATCCCAAAGACTCACCATGCACGCACACACATGCGCACATGCACACACACACACACACACACACACACACACACACACACACACTGGGTAAAGGGCAGTGAGTGCACAGGAGGATTATCTCTGACATACAGAGGCAAATCTGAAGTCCAGGAGGGCCCATGACTTGCCTGAGGTCACAAGAGCATAAATGGTGGACCCTGTCACACCTCTCTGGCGGGTGCATCATCCACATGTTCTAGGGACCCCCACAGCCTGAAGGCCTCTGGGGAGCATGGTAAGGCACTGCTTAGAGAGATGAGGCCCCAGAACTCCTGGCCTCCTTCCCAGCAATGATCTCCCTGGATTAAAGTGTCTGCTACCAGCCTTTGGGCAGGAAGGGAGGTTGGAATGGGCCCTCTAATTGTACTTTTCTGGGGTAGAGAGGGTAGGGAAGGAAGAAGGCCTATGGAGATAGCACACATTGCATAAGACACCAGGTCTCCAGAAGGAAGCCCAGAAAGGGCCTGTCAGAGATTCCCTGAGAGAGCAGGAGGCTGTGCCACCAACCAGTGCTGGGTGATTCAAGACCTTGGCCACCCACGCCTATCTCCACGCCCCTTGAAAAATATTTCTTATTGATTCCTGCAGAGCTGTGGGCCTCCCTGTGGGCCACAGGAACTGGGTCACAATCAGGAAAAAACAGAATATGGGGGATTTCAGGAGGTGGGAATGGTGGGGAGGGGCCCTGGAATCCTCTAGACACTCCTTGGGTCTGGATCAGAGGTCATGAGCCCTACATTCTACAGCCCTGGTCATGTTGGACCAGACTTCATTCTGCCTCTGTTTATCCTGTCTCAGGGCACTCTCCTCCCCAGTGGGCAGGTGTACCAGCTGCCAAGCCCTTAGAGGAGGTAGGTGCCATTTCTGGTCCAGTGCCCAGGGAACTGCTAACAAAGATGCTATAATAAGGGGAGGGGGAGGTACCAGCCCCTTTGCCCAGCTCTGTGAGCAGACAGGAGAAACTATTTTTATCCCACTTTGCTGCTGACAGACCTGGCTTTCTGCTCAGCTGGCTGGAGCTGATTCTCAAGGCCCGAGGCCCTGGCACAGCAAGAAGCAGCTCTAAATATACCCAGGCAGCTGCCCCTCCAGCCCCCACCACCAAGCAGGGCTGGGCCCTCCTCAGAAAAGTGGGCCACTTGGGAAGTTGGCCCACCACTTGGCCCCTCTCTTTTTTTGCTCACCTCTCAATGGACAATTGGGACTGGGGTTGGAAATTCCCTGGAGGAAGTTTGGCACCCTGGAAATCTGGGAGAGACTAGGAAAAGGAGCCCCAGACTGGGAGGCAGGAGGCCGGCCTCACTCTAAGAGGGGCCTCAACTTCTGTAGAACTAGGCCACCAGAAGAAGTGACCATCACACTCCCTAAGACATGAGCTAATGTGCATAAATCACCAAGCAGGGTACCTTGTACACAGTAAATGCTTAAAAAGTGTTAGTTGTTCCTTTTATTATTATTTACAAAAATTTACAAGGGGCTGGAGCATTTTATAGAACAATAGCTTCTCCCCACCCCCAACACCCATCATCCCATCAGACACAGGCCAACTGGGGGATGTTATTTGAAGAAAACCACCACCCTCTTCCCCCACCACTGATAATCTTTCCACCCCCAGCAGGTCTACATGGCCCACCCAGGGGTTTTGGGAAAAACACAGGCTTTGGACGGTTTCAAATCTAACTCCTCCTCTAGTGACCTTGGGCAAATCCTCTCCCAATCTCTGGGCTTCTGGGCTTATTAGGGCAGTGCCTGGTGCACAGTGCCTGGCTCAGTGGGAACTGGAAGCAGTAGCAGTCCTAGCAGTACTTGTTAGAGATTCCTCTACCCCAAGGGGTCAGAGAGTTGGATGAGACAGTGTCTGCACGAGGCCCAGCACCTTAATTCTCATAAAATTCCCTTCACACCACTCCTTTGAGTGCAGGATTTTTTTTTTTTTTAATGGATTCGGGACCTCCAATCTAAACTATCAAGACTCTTGGGCAGGAAAAACAAGAAGTCATTCTCAGGTGACATGAGCACGACATCTCCACATCTCCAGAGTGTTTCTGAGCCTTCTCCACAGCCCCATGTGTCAGGGGGTGGCTCTGGTCCCTATCCCTCAAATGGGGGATTTGAAACCAGAAAGCCTGCATGACTTGCCTGAGGTTACAAGGGACAAGATGAAAGCCAAGTCACTTCTTTTTGGGTCCCAGGCCTCTTGACCTCTAACCAAACACAGACAAGGGAACTCTTTCTCACACTATCAACAAAGGAACAGCTAGCTCAGCATTCTGTAGTCACCTGTGGGGCAGAGGAAGGCACCCAAAACTGATCTGGGTTCCATGCACAGAGTTAGAGCACAACTTACAGTGCCCTAAAGGATTCTTCAGGATCCAGGTCCAGAGGGGCAGGGTGCTTTGCCCAAGGCCACACAGCAGCCTGAGTCTCCTTCTATTCCGGCAGCTTAGAAGATATCACCAAGAAATTAAGGGATAATAATAATGACAATAATAATAGCAGCTTGAGAGGCTATTATTATTAATAATAATAAGTGTGCCAGGCATGTACTAAGGACTTTAATGCATTAATTCATTCAGTCCTATTATAAACTTCCTTATACAGATGTAGCACAAAAAGGTTAAATAACTTGCCTGAGGTCACATAGTTAGCGACAGGTCTAAGGATCTGAGGAGAATGAGGTGGAGTTGATGGAGGGTAGGGGACAAGGCAATGGGCATCACTGAGGGATCTATTCAGCACCATGCAGAAGGGGTCTCTAGAGCACCCCAGTCAACCTTCATCCTTACAGAACAAGTCCAGAGAGGTTAAGCAACCTGGCCCAGGTCACAAAGCAAGTTAGAACCACCTAACATCCCTACCCCATCCCACCCCACCCCCACAGCCCATGCCAAACTCCACAGCTTCTGGGCACCAGGTCTGGCCCCACAATCCTGCTCCAAAGTCCATTCTGCA
This sequence comes from Eidolon dupreanum, assembly GCA_028627145.1. Classification (NCBI taxonomy): domain Eukaryota; kingdom Metazoa; phylum Chordata; class Mammalia; order Chiroptera; family Pteropodidae; genus Eidolon; species Eidolon dupreanum. Next base: position 18,511,586 of record CM053504.1, on the reverse strand, counting down.
TCTATCCCTAGGCAGATGAGCAACTTTTGTTTGAGGCACCCCTATTTCTGTATAAAGAGCCTACGAGGCAGGAGTAAGGTGTTGCAGTGCTGCAGGCTGCCACAAGAGGGCACTGCAGAGAGAGAGCCCAGTTGGGTGAGGACTGCTTGGTTCACTGAGCTCCTACTATGTGCCAGAAGTTTTCTCACCAGAACAGAAGGTAGAAATTACACATCCTGGGTGAGGAGACAGAGAAGAGAAGCAAGATGTGTGCAGGCAGACGCCAAGAAAACTGCAGCACAGAAACCTATCTGGGGAGCTTATTGTTATTACTTAAAAATAATGGTCAATATATATTATGGGTTTACAATGTGCCAGGCACTGGGTTGGAATCTTGACACTAAGTTACTAACTGTGCAACCCTGAGCATGTTACTGTGTCTCAGTTTTCACATCTGTAAGATGGTACCAATCTTAAGAGTCATGAGGGTAGAATGCATTCATGTGTGTAAAATAGTGTCTGACACACAAGAGCTCTAGGAGTGCTGGTTATTGTTTGTTTGCTCGTGTATTCCTTATTGTAACCATATGAATTAGGTGCTTTTATTATCCCTCATTTTACAGCTAGGGAAATGGGAGGCACAGAGAGGTTAAGTAGTTTGTCCAAGATCACACAGCGGGGTATAGTAAAGCTGGAGCTCAACCCAGGCTGCCTGGCACCAAAGTGTGCACTTAATCAATATGCCATCCTTCCTTCATAATATAACATGCAAGACACTGGTCATATGACCCCCTCTAAATAAATTGTATTCTATCTCCATATCCAGAGAAAGGACCTAAGGTCCATAAATATATATGACTTGTTCAAGGTCACCCAGCTAGAATCTATGTTGAGAATTGAGTCATTCCAAGACCAAGCAGACAGAATGGCGTCTTCCAGACTCAGACACTGCTGGGTTGGCTTGGCACATCTTTATCACCCACTTCACAAATACTTATTGAATGTCCACTAGCTTGGGCACTGGTTATAGGAAGTGAACAATCCAGCCACAGCCCCTTCCTCTGGGACCTCCCAATGTATGCAAAATAAGGGGACCGGTGCAGTGAGTTCCACTCCTTGGAGCAAGTACCATCATCACTCTGCACCTTGGTTTCCTTATCTGTAATACAAGGATTTTTGTGATGACTTATGAGGTGAGGGAAGTGAAGCACTTAGCCCAGAGCCTGGCACATAGTAAGTGCTTAATAAATACTAGTTATTATTATCATCAGTCATTACAAAGGGAAGAAATACTGAAGGAGAAGAAGGAGGTCTGGAAGTGCCCAACAGGTATTTAACTCAGTCTGAAACAATACTCCCTGAATGTTTGGGGACCTGAGTACCAGGCCTAATTCCTGGAGTGGGAGGTGGGGGAACCTACAGACAGAAGGCATACAAGAGGGAAGGAATGGGGTGCTGAGAGGCTCCCTCCCAATTAAACAACTGTCACCACCACTGCACTCTCTGCATCTGAACACAGAGCTCCATCCTACTGAGCCCTCCACACTGACATCCCCAATCACATCTGTGCGCAGAGGGTCCAGTGTGGGCAGCTGAAGGGACAGAGGGAAAAATAAGGGCACTTGAAACCCTCCCTTCAGGGTTGGCAGACAGTCAGCACAGACTTCACTCTATGACTATCCTAAGTGCCAGATTAGAAGCAAAGGGGGTCTAACCTCCTTTGTTCTCTGGAATCAAAGGACAATGGAAACATTTGGTAATTTAGTACCAGGTTGATAATTAGTGCACAGCTGCCAGAAACTCTCCTGGGAACCCAGGGCCTAGGATCCTCAGGGAGGGTGCTAGGACCATGCTAGGCCCTGGGAGGCAGAGAAAAAGTAGGGTGGCCCCTGCCTTTAGGAAACCCCTATGGAATCCCCTGGGAGAGCCCCAGCCTGCAAACCTACCAATCACTTGAACCCAAGATGAACAGGATTTCTGGTCCTACTCTACAGAGGAAGGAGGAGGAGGGAAAGGTAAATTCTCACAGGGGGACATCAGAAGACATATAGTGGAGCAGGGAGCAAAGTAGGCTCTAGAGCAAGTACAAGGAAGCCTCTTTCCTGGAGCACCTATTATATGCCACACACTTGACCTCTTAAATCCTCCAGCACCCCTGGGGGTAGGTCTAACAGGATTGTAATTCATTCATGCAACATCTATTCATCACATACCTCTTTGAGCCAGGCACACGCTGGGCACACAGATCCAGCCCTGAAAAGCTCACAGTCTGGTTGGGGAGGCAGACAATTAAATAATCTTCAGTGGACTCACTTTTTCAAGCAAGTAAAAAACATAATTATAATAGCTAACATTTATATAGCAATTACTGTGTGCTCCCTTTCTCTCTCAATTTCCTTACGTGTAAAATGGGGATTATAATAGTATCTACTTTGTAGGGTCTGTGATGGTTAAATGAGCTAACATGTTAAATGAGTTAACGTGTAAAGAACTGGGCAGAGACTGGAGCACAGCAAGCGCTTAATACATGGTTCTTTTCATCACTTTACCCAGCCCTTCCCAAGACCCTGGGAAGGAGTGTCCAATTATAAGTTCCATTTTGCAGATGAGGAAACTGAAATTCAGAAAAGTTATAGGACTGGAATGGCAGAATAACGTGGAAATAAAGAAAGCATGGCCTTTGGCAACATTCTGCAAAGTTTGAATCCTGGCTCCATCACTTACTAGCTGTGAGCTTAGGCAATATCTACCTCAGTTTCTCTACTTGCAGCAAAGTCGGTGTAATAATGCCTTCACTGAGTGAATGTAAGCACTTAAGAAGCTAATGAACACAAAGCCAGTAAAACCATGGGGGGCACCGTGCTCCATGAGGGTGGGGTTGGGTTATTTTCACTGCAGCCCTTGCAGGAAGGATGTGAACCCAGGCAGCCTGACACCAAGAGCAGAGGTGCCAGACAGTGATCACTGTCTTACCAACAGCCATCATCTTCCAAGAGCAGCCACGGAACGCGGAGCTGGAAGGCCCGGGGCGGGGGGCGCGGGGGGGTGACTTGTCCCTAGGGGGAAACCCTCCTCGGAGGCTCATCTTCCTCCCATTTCTTTCTCGCCGCTCCAGGTTATGCCCCGCACTGCCTGCCGCCCAGCAGCTACGATGCCGACCAGAAGCCAGGCCTGGAGCTGGCGCCCGCCGAACCTCCCTACCCGCCGGCGCCACCAGAGGAGTACAGCGACCCCGAGAGCCCGCAGTCCAGCCTGTCCGCACGCTACTTTCGCGGGGAGGCAGCCGTAACCGACAGCTACTCCATGGACGCCTTCTTCATCTCAGATGGGCGCTCCCGGCGGCGGCGGGGAGGGGGCGGTGGGGACGCGGGGGTCGCAGGGGACGCCGGGAGCGCCGGGGGACGCGCGGGGCGCGCGGGGGCGCCAGCGGGCGGCGGACACCGGCACGCGTGCGCCGAGTGCGGCAAGACCTACGCCACGTCGTCGAACCTGAGCCGCCACAAGCAGACGCACCGCAGCCTGGACAGTCAGCTGGCGCGCAAGTGCCCAACATGCGGCAAGGCCTACGTGTCCATGCCAGCGCTGGCAATGCACGTGCTCACGCACAACCTGCGTCACAAGTGCGGCGTGTGCGGCAAGGCCTTCTCTCGGCCCTGGCTGCTGCAGGGCCACATGCGCTCGCACACGGGCGAGAAGCCGTTTGGCTGCGCGCACTGCGGCAAGGCCTTCGCCGACCGCTCCAATCTGCGCGCGCACATGCAGACGCACTCGGCCTTCAAGCACTACCGCTGCCGCCAGTGCGACAAGAGCTTTGCGCTCAAGTCCTACCTCCACAAGCACTGCGAGGCCGCCTGCGTCAAGGGGGCCGAGCCGCCCCCACCACCCCCATCTGGCCCCGCCAGCTGAGCCTCCTGCCGCGCCCCCGCGCCAGGAACTCGCTCACCATGCGCCGCGCCCCGAGACCCCCAGCTGCGTCCTCCCCAAACCCCACCTGCGTTTCCCTGCCCACGCTCCTCATGAAGACCTCCCTCTCCCAACAGGAACTTTTCTCTCCAGTCCCCACATCCGCAGCTCACTCCCCGCACTGTCTTTTCCAGCACATCCTGACCCACATTGTCCTTTCTGGCTACCAAGACTCGGACCTTGACCCCTGTCCTCGCCCTCAAGGTTCCCAACTCAGGCACCAAGTCCGAGCCTCTTCCAGGCTCTAAAGCCGGAATTTTCCCCCGCCTAGACCCTGCACCTCTCCCCTTCTAACGTTCAGACCTTTCCTCACTTTTCAGCTGAGTCTCTCCAACCATTCCTTTATTGGAGCCCCTAATCTAAGGCCCAAACCTATCCTTGACTCTCACGCCTGCCTTGGTTTTCCCATCCACACCCAAACGCGGGCCCTGCAGCCCCCAGACCACATTCCAACTCCCGACCATCCCTCTGGCCCCTCTGCTGAGTCTCCCTGTGTGTGTGTGTGTGTCTGCACTGATCCCCTCCATATCTCAGCCTTAGGTCCAGATATTCTCACACCACTACCCACTCTCTTCAGTCCTGTGGGGGGTGGGGAAGGCTTTCTCACTCACCCCCACCCCCTACTGCTCTCTCCAGACCCTCTCATCTTAGCAGCGCTCACCCCTCTGAGTTCTCCTGACCTGGAGCAGACTTGAGGGGGCAGTTCAGGCCCCACCCCCTAATGTAGCCTCTCTCACCAGAGGACAGCCTTTGCCTGGGCTTCCAGCCTCAAGCTGCCCTCTTCTCAGATTCTCTGAGCACTTTCCCCACCCCCAGGACTACAGGTACCCCTCCTTATTTGCTGGGGGAGGTCTGGGGCACCTCACAAATGCCCTTTCCCTGTCCAGCTGGGCCTCTCCAGCTATTTATTTGTGTATTTATTTATTTATTTATTTATTATTCTATTTAATCTCTTGGCCTCACCCAGGGACAGTCTGGCTTCCCCAGCTGGACTGGGAGGTCAGGGAGCCAGGCAGGGAGAGGGACAGCAAAGGCCATAGAGGGCTGTCCCCACTCCCACATATATCCCCGTCTTGGGGAGTGAAAAAGCCCCATCCTCATCAGAGCCTGAACTCTTTGGGAAAGGGGGCACGAAAATGGGAGGATAGCCTGCTGACCCTCAACTGGAGGACAAGGGGTGTCAGAAGGTCCAGTCATGGGGCAGGTCCCCACCCTCCTGAGCCTTCCACTCCCATTCCAGGGAGACCGGAGAGAGCAGCGTCCTCATTTGTTTCCTATTTATTCCTCTTCTCGAGGGACCCCAGGTTCCAGGGACCGACTGAGCCCCGGACCCCGCTGGGGCCTCTGGCCCGCTTTGCTCCCTGGGAGGAGCGCTCCCTCCTGGCCACATCTATGCAACTCTCCGGGGCAGAGGGGCAGGGGCTGTCAGCCGCCCCCTCGTTGGCCGCCACTACCTCCCCTGCAGCGCTTTGGCATGCCTGGGCGAGAACCGAAGCACACACCTCCACGCCGGCCGGCCCCCTCTGCTTTAAGCACATGCCTCTGCCCCATTGCTAGGTGCCCAGCTCGGGGGACAGAGTCCTGGACTCTCCGACCCTGCCCTTCTACCCTTAGCCACAAACGAGGGTGGAGACTGGAGGGACCCCTGGAGCAGGGGCACTTCTCTAGGGCTTTTCAGCTCCAGGCCCACCCATGTAGAGAGGCCGCAGGGACGGGGGAATGGAGAGGGGTCGTAGAAGCAATTACGGAGGGTGTTGACCCTGTAAATAGGAACTTCCGACAGCAATAATTTTCCATGCATGCTAAGCCTTTTGGCCATATTTTGTATGAGCGCTTGGCGCTCCTCCTCCTCCTCCCCGTCTCCCCCCACCCCACCCCCAGACCCCCATCCCTTCCTCACTTCCAGCAGTATTACTTGTAATGCAATTCAGGGATATTAAAGGGACTTTGGCCACTCACCAGTGCCTCTTGACCTTGTGACTAGACCGGGAGATGGGGGGTGGGGGCGGGGAGTAGGGGGAGGGCATCTGAGAGGAAGCCGAATTTTTTCCATTCCATTTCCCTCTCTGTAGCCTGACAAGCCTGCAGCTTCCACCAGGGGTCGCACACATCCAGCGTCCCCTGACATTGTCCACAATGTCCCAGGCATCCCCAGTCCTAAATAATCCTCAAATACTGGGGTTGCAAACTCAAAGCGTGCAAAAACTAGATTAAAAACATAAGTGAATAAAGCAGATTGCCTTAAAACATTAGGGAATGGTAGAGCTTGTGACTACCAAGAAGGAATGTATCGCGTCTTAAAGAATTGCAATTCAAATTAATTACACCTCCCCAACAAATACAACTGTGAGCCAGATTTGTCCCTTGACAGCCAGTTTATATTCTCCCTACCCCATCCCTTACTGCTCTGGCTGGGTTTCTGGCCAGCCCTATTGGTCACACAAGCAGCAAGTGCATGCATGCAAAAAAGTTGTCCAAAAACAGTGAATTGCTCCTAGAGCTCAAGCTACCTGTCACTAAAAGTGTTCAGGAAGATATTGGACAAACAACCATCCCCTGTGCCAGCTGTGTTGGTAATCTTTCAAAACACAAGTCTGTTCTTTCCTTACTAAAAACTTCACTATGGACCACCAACACCATGCTGCTTAATTCCAACCCTCAACATAGACTCACTGAGAGGTAGGGCCTGTGTGCTTTGAGGGCTGGATGATAGGCTGAGGGGTGAGAAATGCAGACTAGAACTCTAACTCCCTTGGGGCCACCTTTCAGCTTTCTTCCTTTTGTAGGCAGTGTACTCAACTTTTAGACCCTCACCCTGGTGCCTGTCTACTTTCTCCTTTACACACCTCTGAACAGGTGACTGCATCCTGAGCTGTGTGCTAGGTGTCTCCAGCAATAACAGCAGCATGGGAAGCCCCCACAAAGTCTCCAATGGGGTTTTGAGGAGCCCAGGCACACATGGCCTTCCCTAGCTATCCACACACAGTCCTGTGTGGCTACACACTGCTCCTGATTAGTTGTGGCATCAATTATGTTTGTTTCAGGTCCAGCGAACAGAATCCTCTCAGATCAGCATTTTATAAATATCTAATTCCCTGTATTAATTCCCTTTGAAATGGAAAGTATTTAACATAGGGAATTGGCTGCTGACAAAATTATTGTAAGGGCTAAAGGAGCGAGCCCTCAGTGGGATCCCCAGAATATCGCTGCAAAACTGGCCCACCGGGGATGTTGCTACCTCTTCCACAAGCAGATGGGGAATCAGGAAACTGCTCTGGAACTACTGAGTTCAACAACACAGCCTGGAGGTGTGATCCAAAGGTGAGGAGGACCCTGCCACTGCCTCTATAACTGTCTCCCATCTCCCACTAAGCTGGTGGCTCAACACTGGACCACTGTTACAGGAAAACTTAGTGTCTCCACGACCGTCTTGCCTTTAGCAAGAGATAAAACAATAAGAAAATGGCCCCTATTCACTCTGCCATCCACATCTCACAGAACTGCATCTTACTGGCAGAAGCTAAGTCAATGTCAGCATTCTTGCTGCAAGGAAGTTTGAGTAAAGTAGTTTTTAACTCTCCAACAAGCAATACTCCTCAGAGGAAGATGGGAATGGATGCCGGGTACCCACTGACTATACCCAGCCCAGTTACAGATCTCTCATCCATCCCATCCCTCCCTCCTTGACTGGCAGCCATGCAATTTAGGGGCTGAACATCAGCTTAGGTGGTCTTAACTGGTCAAAGAGTAATCCCATCCCCCATAGGTTCAGAAATGAGTATATGACTCAATTCTGGCCAACGAGGCTTAAGGAGAGGTTTGCTGGAAGCTAATGGGAAATTTTACTTCTTCTTCTTCTCTCTCAAGAAAAAGGAAGCCAAGTCTCTTTTCCCTCTGAACATGAACAAGGAAGCATGTCATCTTGTGACCAGAAAGGGAACCAGCCTTGGTTAATAGCATGAAGCCACGGCCTTGATGACAGCCCATATCCCTGTGACATCAGGGAGCCAAGGAAAAAATCCACCCTGAAATGCGCTCCACCCAGAAGGGTGCTGCCTCTGGACTTCAGGGTATGTGACATGAGTGTCTTTATTGTTTTAAGACAGTTGAATCAGGCCTCTGTTACCTACAGCCCAGAGCATCTCAATTAGCACATCAATCTAGTCTGCTTTTCACAGTTCTCTGAAAGGAAGACTTCCATGATACAACTCTAGTTCACTTACCTTTCTGGTTGCTCTACCCAGCAACTTTGCAGACTCACCTTCCTATATCCAAGGAAGGAACCCATTTCCTGTTCCTTCTTATGATCTAGTTTGTGTTTTGCAACATTCTTTCCTAGACTCTCCTCTTCTCACTGTATACTCATGAAGCAATCTCATTACACCCATGGCTTCTATTTCCACCCACACACAGATGATTCATAAATTTACATTTTCAACCCCGACCTCCTTTCTGAGCTGCAAATCCATATCTACCAGCAGGCCATCTCCACAAGGATACCCCAAAAGGCCCACACCAGCCCAAGTCTGAAGCCACAATTTGGTTCTTCTCCAGGGTTTCCCATCTCCATGAATAGCACCAGCACCTATCCAATTGCGTAGCCACAAAACCCAGAAGTCATCTCCCCTGCCTCTGTCTCCCTCACTGTATCACCCAGTCCATTACCAGGTTCTGTTAATTTTCCTCTCATATTTTCTCAGTCTCCACCCTAGTCTATACCCACTATCATCTCTCATCTGAACAACTGGACCAGCCTTCTCACTGGTCTCCCTAGATCCATTTGCCTCCCCCACCTCCCTTCCTCTCTCCACAGCAGCCACAGGAATCTTTTCAAAAACGCAGATTTAATCATGTCACTCCCCCTCCCCACACCCCACCCCACCCTTTCTCTGCTTAAAACACTGCAATGATTTCTCACTATGTGTGAGAAAAGCAGAACCTGCTTAAGGTGACTTTTGAAGCCCTACCTGGCCTGGCTTTTTCCATCACTCCAGCTCAATCTTCAACCATGTGCCCTTTGCTCTTTGAGTTCCAGCTGCCTCTTTTAGCAAGTTTGCTCCCTTCTGCCACAGAGGATTTGTATAAGCTGTTCTCTCCACCAGTAACATACTCCATCTGCACTGCCATCACCACCACCCTTCATTAGTTAATGCCTTTCCATCCTTCATCTCCCAGCTGGGTGGTCACTTCCTCAGGAACCACATGCTCTTCATCCTCAGCACTTACCATCAATGGATACTTTTCCATTAACCAGTGTAATTATTTGGTCATTCTCTATCTCCCCCACTAGACTATAAGCTTCATGAGGCAGAGACTGAAGTCTCTTTTTGCTCATCATTAAATCCCCTGGGTCCAGCACAATGCCTATCCAATGGCAAATGACCAATAATTATTTTTTAATGAACAACATATACTTAAGCCATAATCAACTATGCTTAAAAAAACAAGTCTCTGACCCTCAGGGCCATATTGATCAGTTCAGATGTGGTCCTCTAACTAAAACTTGAAGATTTTCTGCCTCCCTCTCTCTGAGTCATAAGACCTGTAACCTCAGAGCTGTGGCTCAGATTGCTAACCACTTATCAATCGTCATCCTTAGTAATACAACTCCAATTTTAGCTGAGCATATGGCCTTATTGAATAAAGACTATATATCCCAGGTGCCCTTGCAGCCAGGGGTGACCATGTGACCAAACTGGCTAATGACATTGAGGGAAAATGTTATATGTAACTTATGAGGCAGCAACTAAAAAGGAGGGGGTCATATCCTTTTATTTTCTATTTCTCCACCTCCTTCCAGGCTGGCACTTCAGCAACAATCCTGAAGGTGACCCTGAGAAAACCCTACTCTAAAATGGAGTAGACAGATAGAAAAGGCCCATGCCCCTAGTGACTATGGAGCAGCTACCCTAGCTTCACCCCCACACCCAATTCAAGGGAGTAGCCGAATGTTCCCATTTTTATCAAGCTAATTCACATTGGCTTTCTTCACTTGCAAACAAGAGTCTTGTCTAATAAACTGGGACTAGTCTGGAAATGCAAACACAGAAAGACCTTCAAGATCTATTATTAATGTAATCAAACAGGTAATATTTATTTAGAAGTTACAATGTACTAGGCACTGTTCTAAGGATTTTATCTAACCTCATCTCTTAGGTGCCATTATTATGGCCATTTTGCAGGTTAGAAAACTGAGGCACAGACAGGTGACTGGCCCACAGTCATATATCTAATAAGATGTAATTTTAACTCAGGCAATGTGCAATATTATCGGGGATTCCTCCCTTTGTCTTAGTTTTGGTTCCCCAAAAGCAGTCTGAGACTTGCATACAGGCAGTTTATTAGGGAGGTGGTCCCAGGAAGCATGAGTGAGGGGGCAAGAAGAATGAGACAGAGGGTACATTAGTGAGGTCACTGCTGTAGCAATGGGGTTGGTTACTTCTGGTCTCTGAGAAGGTTCCAGAAAGACCCACATGGTCTGGAATGCCTCTCACAACTGTCCAACTGTGACAATGGAAGACTAGCTTTTACTCATCGGCTCCTGTCTCTATCAGTGAACACCTTAAACCTCTGAGATGTGCTTGTGTACAAATGGGGCTCCGCAGGGATGAAAAATATGGAAGCATAGGGAGCCTGGACTGAGAAGCTGGCAGTGCTAGGTGAGTCCTGGCTTGCACAAAACTTCCCACCACAACTTAGGCTGAAATCAAAAGCCGGACAAGGAGACCTGACACTGACATCCAAACCCTTGCTCCACTTTTTCTTCATTAAAAAACCTACCATTTATTTAGACATCCACCCATCACTTAACCCATCCAGGTGGCTCAGAAGAGGTTGACTCCTGGGATGTGGCTGCTTGGTCTCCTCTAAGCCAATTACAGTCATCCCAGTAGGTGCCAGGTTCCAGCACCCACGTTTAAGCAGCTCAGCTCATAGCAGGTCCTTGGAGAATGTTATTAATCTCACATAGTCCTGTGACTCAAGCTAGCCAAATGTGACTGAAGAGAAAAGCTTTAATTCCATGATCTCTGGGGCAGATGTTCTCTTTCTCTTCTGGATGTGAATTGCTCTGGACTGAATGGTTGTGCCCCTCTTAAAATTTATATGTTGAAATCCTACCCCCCAATGTGGTGGTATTTGGGCATAGGGTTTGGGAGGTGATTAGGTTACGAGGGTGGAACCCTCATGAATGGAGTTATTACCCTTATATTAAGAGACTCCAAAGAGCTCTCTCACCCCTCTGCCATGTGAGAACACAGCAAGAAAAGGACCATCTAGGAACTAGGAAGTGAGCCCTCACCAGACACGAAATCTGCCAGTGCCTTGATTTTGGACTTACAGCCCCTGGAACTGGGAGAAATAAATGTTTGTTGTTTAAGCTACCCAATCTATGGAATTTTATTAAAGTAGCCTAAGCTGAGATAAGAAAAAAGAAAGGTTGCCCCAGTTGGCACTGGCAGTCATTTTGTAACTGGGAGGAGAAGCAGTTTAAGTGCAAAGCCGCCTCAATACCCCAAGGAAATTCTCAGCAGGTACTGAAGCTGCAGAAGAAAGAGGCAAACTTTCTGCCTAAAGTAAGTACCGGAACTTAGGGTTTGATAGAGGAGACAAAGAAGAGATGGAGAAGAAAGAGAGAATGGGACCAAGCAACAAGCAGAACCCTAAACCAAGCTGTAGAAATAGGCTAGAACATTGTAGGGGTAGGGGAATATAAGATTTTAATGTTCCTGGCCACAAAAGCTATTTTAGAACCTTGCTACTCCTCCCATTAAGACATGGAGTCTCTGTCCCTTCCTTTGAACTTGGTGGTGGGGATGGGGGTTTGTGACAGCTCCTGCAAGTAAAATGCTGCAGAAATTATGTGATATGACTTCTAAGACGTGACTGGAAAAGCCCATGAAGCTTTTGCCAGGTTCTCTTGGGATATTCCCTCTTAAAACCCAGCCATCATGCTATGAGGAAGCTACCTAGAGAGGCCAAACAGCAGGTGTTCTGGCTGGCAGGAAGTACCACCCACCGGACATGTAAGTGAAGTCACCTTCTGGTGATTACAATCCCAGCCATCAAGTCACCCCCAGCTGTTGAATGACCTCCCAGCAGACAGCACAGCCATTGTAGAGAAGAGACAAGCAGTCCCCACTGTGCCCTGTCTGAATTCTTAACCCACAGAATCTATGAGGATAATAAAATTGTTGTTTTATGTCACTAAATTTTGGAGTCATTTGTTTTACAGCAATAGTAACTAGAACATCTCCCAAACTACCTGCACACAAGTCCTTGTCTCAGGGTCAACTTTTGGGAGAATCCAAACTAAAACACAAGGATATGGTATAGATCCCCAAATTTCTCCAGCTGCCAGCTCCATACTTTCATTAGACCAAGCAGAAGGTACCTACCTCATTTTAATCCCAACAAGAGGCTTAAATCTCAGTCTCATTGTTTTAGGGACAGACAGGCCAATATAATGCAATTACTGATTGGTCAGGCTTGGTCAGGTCCTCCTTCCTCATCACTGCCCCCTGGCCCCACCACAGGGTCTGCCCCACCAACCACAGTCCTGAGAGCAGGGAAAGGAGGTTCCCCAGAGAAAAACTAGGCTGTAGCTACCAGGCCTTGCCAGTGCAGTTCAAGGATCAGGGACCATGAACTTCAGTGCACTTAAGCTCAGAGTTTTAAGCTCAGAGGTAAATGCTGACTGATTGAGCTAAGTCAATTATGGTAATTCCACTCCGCTTGCCAGGGATTGGTTTAGGCAAAGCCATGTGATACAATTGCCAGTGAGACATGAAGAAAAGCCTCCCGGGCTAGGGGGTAGGAGGGTAGGCAGTGGTTAGTAAAGGTATCTTTACCCTTAAAAAGAGGCACAAAGGGATATACTAACTTCTACCTTTGAAAGTTTTTGTACAGTGATGTGACGTTTGAAGCTACAGCAGTCATCTTGGGACCATGAGGGGCAAGCCTGAGGATAAAAACCAAATACAGGGGATGATGATATAAGATGGAGGTGTTTTGTTTGACAGGCAGGTCCTCCCACCAGATATGCAAGTGAAGTCACCTCCAGTTGATTCCAGCTCTGATGACGTTCAACTACCTCTTTACCAACCATGGATACACCTACCTTCAAACATCTTCGGAGGTAAACCAATCTTCTCAATGTTTAAGCTATTTTGGGTATCTTAACATATAGAACTTGATACCAGGAGTGAGTGCCTCACTGGGCATACTATGATGAGAGATTCAGGTCAAATCTCCATTTTCCATTCCAGAAGCTGTTCTCCTGCTTCTTCTTACTTCCTGTAATGAGGAAGTGGTTCTGGAAAGGACAGATTCCCTCTTGATGTAATTCTTAATAATTCTGAGGTTGAAGAGTGGGTATCAATTCTATTTCCAGAAACAAAGTATGACTTCTGTGCTCACAGGGGTTATATTTTGGAACTGCAGAAAGGAAAAGCCTCAAATGAAATTCATCATGGCCTCAGCATTCTAAGGTTTGCAAGAGACTAAGAACCCAACATGGAAGAATTCATCTTCAACAGCAAAATGGGTATTACACAATTCACATAGCACTTATTATGTGCATCCCCTCAATTCATATTCATAACGATTTTAAGCGATGGGCAGCATTATCCCATTTTGCTAAGGGTTCAGAAAAGGTCAGTAACTGGTCCATGCAGCAGCACCCCTACCCACAGTGTTTACCATCTCTAGTGTTCTCCAGCTGAGAGGGGAACTATGCATTCCCCATAGCAGATGCCAACCAGGGGGAGAAGGATAACCGAACCAGATATGCCTGTCCCACCTTCCTGCTTTTGCTTAATCTGCTTCTGTGGCTGAAATGGTATTCATATCTACCTTTTAGTCATGCACTTTCTAGTGCCAGGTACCTTTCTAAACACTTAATATGTTATTTTCATTTACTCTCTTCTGGCAATCCAGAGAAGAAACTGAAGCCCAGAGAAGTTGGGTAACCCCTCCCCTGCCCTCAGGTCACACAGCTTAGTAGGTGGTGGAGCCAGGTTTGAAAAGCGGTTCAATAACCACATCTACTTCCTAGTGGATGCCATGAGACAGTGTGGAACTTGAGGGCAGTGCCCACTCTCTGCCAGCACGATTCCAGAAGGCTCCTTGTGACAGCAGTGGGGTAGAGAGCGCACCCTGGAGTCAGCCTGCCTGGATTTGAACCCTGCTTCAGCCACTTCCTAGCTCCATGACCTTGGGCAAATCACTGTGACTCAGTTTCCTAATCTGTAAAAAGGGAATAATAATAATAATAACGATAATTTTTAATTAAAAAAAAAGGGAACAACACTCATACCTACCTTGAAGGGTTGTTTTGAGGTTTCAGTATGTTGATGTGCATGCAAAGTGTTTAAACAGTGTCTGACACAGCATCAGATTAGTTTTACTATTGTTGGTATTATCACCTCCAGGGTTGTTATCGCTAAGGCTCCAACGGCCCCGCCAAGTACTGTGGGTTTTGCCAACTCATCCTCGCCCTGCAAGTCCGGCCACACCCACTCCTGACCCCGCGGGCCTGAGTCACCCCCGACTGTGCGTCACCTGCGTCCTCCTACCCCACAACCTGCAGACTCACCCTGAGTCAGCCAGCCCGGGCGCTTCCACTCCCGGGACCCCACGCGGCGGAGAAGAGGCGGCGAGGCGCCCCCCGGCGGAGATTCGGAGCCCAGCATCTGTACCGCAGCGCTCAACGAGCCGAGCCGATGTTGGACTGGGGAGCGCCGGATTGGGGCTGGACCACCCCGGGGCCGGAAGAGAAAGGCGATCGAAACCTGCGTCCCCCGCCCGCCCATGCAGAATGGTACGGCCCGGCCGGGTTAAGGCCTTGGGGAGGCGGCGCGGCCAGCTGCGGCGGCACAATGGGGCTGCGCGCGGGAGGAGCACTGGGCGGGATGGGTGCGGGCCGGATGGGCGCGGGTCGGGGGGCGCCGGAGGGACCCGAACCAAGCAGCGGCGCTCAGGGCGGCAGCATCCACTCGGGCTGCATCGCCACGGTGCACAATGTGCCGCTGAGCGTGCTCATCCGGCCGCTGCCGTCTGTGCTGGACCCGGCCAAGGTGCAGAGTCTAGTGGACACCATCCGGGTGAGGCCCCGGGGAGGTCAGGGGGAGGGAAGGCTTCGGAGGAGGGAGGTCGCACTGGACGCGAGAGGGGACTGGTTCCAAACTCTACCGAAGCTCAGCAGTTGCTGCGTGACCTTGAACAAGTGACTGAGCCTCTCTGCACCTCTATTTCCTCACTTGAGCAAGGAGGATTGGACGAGATGATTAAAATAATGATAGCTAACTCTTATGAAGATGACATTTGTAATGTCTTCGATTCTTCATGCCAAGCCTATTAGGTAGATACTATTATTCCTCCTTCACAGACGAGGAAACTGATGAGGATTTAAGCAGCTTGTTCAAGGTCGGGCACTTAGAAAGTGGCACAGCTTGGCCTCAGTGCCCAGGAGCAAGGCCACCACACTATCTGGAGAGAAGCTGTTCTGTCACTTCTGGTTGTGACAGTCAGTGGCAGGGGGACTGGGCATGTCTGTTTGCCAGGAGGGCCTTGTTTGAATTGTAACAGGGAGAGAACAGGGGTCAGCCCCACCTATGAAGGATGATGTTCAAGAATGCAGGAGTGATCCTGGCAGGAACTTAGGGGAAGGGAGGAAACATATGTACCAGGTTAGGTCTGCACGGCATCTTGTCCCATTCCCCCAGACCCTTAGAAGGTGACCATCCGAGACCCAAGGCCCCACCAAACACCTCTACAGCTCCCTCAAATGTCTTTCCGTCCTAGAGTTTACACTGCTGTTCCCATTGCCTGAAACCATTTCTGCAGGTAACCACAGGGCCTTCTCCCTCATTTGATTCAGGTCTCTGCCTCCCTGTCTGCCCTGGCTGACGGAGCTCTGGCCTCTCTAGCTGCCCCCTTAACCTTTGGTATTTCTCCATG
This sequence comes from Eidolon dupreanum, assembly GCA_028627145.1. NCBI lineage: Eukaryota > Metazoa > Chordata > Mammalia > Chiroptera > Pteropodidae > Eidolon > Eidolon dupreanum. The sequence continues at coordinate 18,495,686 of CM053504.1, read as the reverse complement.
AAGCACTTATATCCACCTGAAATTATACCTTATTTGTTCATATTTCATTGTCTGTCTGCCTCACCTCATGTGAACTCTACAAGAACAGGGACTTCGTCATGCCTTGGCTGTTTTCCTCAACACTAGCACAGAGCCTGGCATGGAGGATCTAGCCATGCATGCTCTCTCCCACCCTGGGCCTTTAAACAGACTTTTTCCCCTTCCAGGAAAACTCTTCTATCTTCTTTATTATTTCTAATACCTCATTCTTCCTGTCTCAGGATTAATATCTTCCCTGATGGCCCCTACTGGGTTAGGGGCCTTCTGTGGGCCCCTAGCCACTTGCATACCCACCACCATAGTTCTGATCCCACTGGGTTTTAATGGGCTGTTTAGATACCTGTCTTCCACCCTACCTAGAACCATATGCTCTGAAGGCAAGAACCCAAACCCGTCTTTGCTTACCATAGGTATTAGTTTTCTATAACTACTGTAACAAATTACCAGAAACTTAGTGGCTTAAAACAATGCAAATTTGTTATTTTATAATTCTATAGCCAGAAGTCCAAAATGGATCTGGCTGGGCTAAAATCAAGGTGTCAGCAGGGCTGCATTCCTTTCTGAGAATCCATTTCCTTGCCTTTCCCAGTTTTTAGTGGGCACCACATTCCTTGGTTCATGGCATCTTCCCTCCATCTTCAAATCCAGCAACATCAGACCTCCTCTTCTGCCAGAATCTTCCATCTCAAGATCCTTAACTTAATTGCATCTGCCAAGTCCCTCATGCCATGTAAGGAAGATATTCACAGCCTCCAGGGATTAAGATGTGGCCATCTTTGGGAGCTGTTATTCTGCCCACCATCCATCATGCCACCAGCACCCAACATGGCTGCCCCTCCCCTCGTTACACCTCCACTGCCAAGCAGGCCATGATCCATGCCACCCATGCATCAGCTTCTTGATTCTCCATCCCATTTTACAAATGAGGAATAATGCTTAGAGAGGCGAGGCCACTTGCTCAGGGTCCCCCTGCTACTCCATGGAGGAGCTGAGATTCAAATGCAGGTTTGCCCCTGGTTCTAGAGCCCTGGCTCATAAATGCTCATGACCTACTGCTTAATAATCATATCTGGAATAAATGGATAAATAAATACATCAAAGCAGCATAATAAGAAAGAAACTGTGGGCCAATGGCAGCTCACACTTAATACGGTCTTCCCAGCATCCTCTACCCTCCATCCAGCCCTGCCTCAGGCTTTTCCTACTTAGAGGACCACCCATTCTCTCCCTGGCTGCAGGCCCCTAACAGGAAGTCAACTTAAATTCTCCTTCTCCTTCTTCACATTCACTCCTTCTGCCACTCCCCTCCAATCTGCCCCCTAGACATATCCCAAACCTGTCCACCTCTCCCTGTCCCCTTCACTCCCTCCCCTATGCCACTGTCTTCTGCTGAATACTTACTTACTGAGGCCTCACTTCCATCATCCCTGTTTTGTCCACTCCACCAAGGCTGCTCTCCCATGACAGCTTAATAGAATATTTGTTAGATCATGTCACCCACCCCCATGTTTAAAATGCTCCAGGGCCTACCCACTGCTCTTAGAAACCTGCACAGCATGGCTCCTGCTGACCTTTCTAAACTCTTCTACTCCTCCACACCCCCTTGAGTCCACTCTGATCACACTGGCCTTCTTGTCATGCCTCCAATACAGTGAACTTGTTCCAGCCTCAGGTCTTTTACACTTCCTGTTCCCTCTGCCTGGAATGCTTTTCTCTCAGGTAATTCACAGCATCTAAATTTGAGCACTTTCCATGTGCCAAGCATTGTTCAAAGTGCTTTACATATACTAACTCATTTAACTCTATAGTTCTATGATGTGGGTATGTTTTCTTCATCCCCATTTGATAGATGGGGCAACTGAGGCACAAAGAGGTTAATTTTTCAAGGTCACGTAGCAGTTAAATAGCTGAAATTTGAACCTGGATGTTAGGCTCTTACTCTAAACTATTCCAACACTGTCTTCCAAAGTGAACTTCTCTATGTTCAGTTCTCTGCTCCACTGTCACCTCTTAGAGACCTTATGGAGCCCTATCCCTGTCATGTCAACCTGTGTTATTGTCTTCAAGCACTTATCACTCTGACACTCACTTCTTCCTTCCATCTGCTCCATTATACTGAAGCCCATGAAGGCAGGGGCTATGTCTTGTTCCAGCTGTATCTTATCCCCAGAGTCTAGAACAGTGCCAGGTATATATGGTGTGTGTGTTAAGTATATGCAGATATATGCAGATATGCATGCATGTGGTGTGTTATAAATTCTTAACAACCTGGTGTCTAGCGGGGGAAAAGCCCTGATTTGTAACATCTGCCCACTTTCCTGGTATAAATTCTCTCACCATGACTGATTGCTAAGCTACCAAGGTAACGTCAGCCAGATCACAAAAATCCTGAATATTTAACAGTGTCTCTCACAAGCTGGCACAAGCCAATGTGAATACCCTATAGGGGCTCAACACAGGCTAACAAAGATTGCAAACTGTCAAGCATTAATCCATGCTCATTCACCCTGTGCCTTCTTCTTTCCAGGAGGACCCAGACAGCGTGCCCCCCATCGATGTCCTCTGGATCAAAGGGTCCCAGGGTGGTAACTACTTCTACTCCTTTGGGGGCTGCCACCGCTATGCAGCCTACCAGCAGCTGCAGCGAGAGACCATCCCTGCCAAGCTTGTCCAGTCCACCCTCTCGGACCTAAGGGTATACCTGGGTGCTTCCACACCGGACTTGCAATAACACCCTCCTTAGCACCTGCCACTATTCCCAAGAGCCCAGAAGACACAACTGGCCTCCAGTGGGCTGGACCATGCTGAAGGTGTATTAGTGGTGCATACTCTTTGCTCCTGGAGGGAGGTCTAACGCTAAGCGCCCTCTTTGCTAGCTGCAAGACTTTGGACATAACTACTGAATGGTGTGGGAGGCCCAGTTCCCACCACTGTGAAAATGGATTGTGTCTTTGCTCTCAAGGGATTATTGAGAGGATAAAATGAGGAAGGAGATGGGTTTGGAGAGCTACATGCTACTGGTTCCAGATTCTCAGGGACAAGGGTATTTCTGCATTTTTGTCTTTGTATATGCTATTATGTGGAATACACTTAGCTCTGTACTTCCCAGTGGCTTAAACAAAGAGAAGTTTGTTTTTCCACATAGCATCAATGTTGGAGACAGGTGGCTAATGATATTGGTTTAGCGGCTCAGGTAGAGCTTACATCACATCATTGTCTGTCATTTCATGGTTACAGGATGGCTGCTGTACCACCAGGAGTCATGTCTGTCTTCAAGGAAGAAAGGAGTGGGGGAGGAGGAAGGGTCAAACCAGCTGGACCAGTGAAATTCTATCATAAAGTCAAACCTTTTTCAGAGGCATGTTGCCTGCTCTCTCTCTCTGAATATTTCCACTTAGGTCTCCTTGGCCCAAACCAGCTACCATTGCCAACTCTAGCTGCAGAGAAAGCTAAGACAGCAGGGAACAGAATTGCCACAAACGAGATGACTAGTCCTATCTCATTTCCTGGGATGGCACACTGCTGCTTGAGATAAAATTGGAATCCCATTACCAAAAGAAAAATGAATTGTGTAATAGTTTGCCTTTGCTGTGTAACAAACCACTCCCAAACTTAGCAGCTAAAAATAAGTCATTTATTTGCCTACAATTCTGTGAGTTGGCAGTTTGGGCTGGGCTCATCTGGACAGTTCTGCTGATGTTGCCTAGGGTCCTTCTTGGGACTGTATGCAGTCAGCTGTCACTTCAGATGGGGCTGGATGGTCTAGAATGGTCTAACTCACTTGTCTGGCAGTTAGTAGGCTGTTGCCTAGGTGACTTGGTTCTCCTCCATGTGCCCTCTCCAGTAGGCTAACTTAGGCTTAATCACATGATGGCCTCAGGATTCCAAGAGAATGAGAGTAGAAGCTGTAAAGCTACTTGAGTTCTAGATCCAGAATGGTTACATCACTTCTGCAAGTTCTTTGTTCAGAGCAAATCATAAGGCTGGCCCACATTCAAGGGGAAACAGACTATTCCTCTCAGAAAAACTGAAAATAATCTGTGGCATTTTTCATCTATCACAAATGATTTGTATAAGCAAAATAACGGTCAGTGTCCCTTCTCTCTCTCTCTCTCTCTCTCTCTCTCTCTCTCTCTCTCTCTCTCTCTCTCTCTCTCTCTCGTATATACGCAGGGTCTCACTCTGCCCAGGCAGAAGTGACTAAGACATTGTCCTGGCTGTCAAATCTAGGGGAAGAGGTAATGGGGCAGGGAGTGGATCTCTCCCCGATTTGGGCCCACTCTAGTAGGGGCATCATCTCTCTTTGTCTGCACTGGTGGGGTGGGGTAGGCCAGGTGGGACATTCCAAAGGGGCCTCTGAAAACCAAGAGTCCTATGGGAAAGGGGAGAGATAGAGAAAGAGTACAAAGTGAGGTAGGCCCTGCTCTCCCTACCCTGCTAAGGGATCTTGATTGAGCATTTTAAGCCTCAGTTTCCCCAACTCAGTAATGAAAATAACAGGAGAAAATGACTGAGGTGACCAGTAGAATTTAAAAGGAATGTAGTCTTAAATGCAGTGTGATATCCTGGATTGGATCTTGGAGCAACAACAAAAAAGGGACATTAGTAGAAAAACTAGAAATCTAAATAGAGTCTAGTTTTTAGTTAATAACATGGCAATGTCAGTCTGTTAGTTTTGACAAATGTACCATGTAATGTGTAAGATGTTGACATTGGGGTAGGCTGGGTGCCGAGTATATGAGAACTCTCTGTACTATCTTGGCAACTTTTCTTTAAATTGAAAATCATTCCCAAATAAAAGTTTATTTAGAAAAAAAGAGGGGTGTAATTGCTTTTGACCAATGGTTCAAGTTCTCAAAATGGTTTGCTAAAATACAGGTGGCTAGGCTCCACCCCCAGAGTTTCTGATTCTGTAGATCTGGGGTAGGGCCTGAGAATTTGCTTCCTAACAGGTTCCCAGGTGATGCTGCTACTGCTTCTGTCAGGGACCACAAGCTGAGAAGCACTGATCTAGACTGTCAATTGTTTTCAAACATGGCAATACCCTCTCCATCCCCATTGGTCTGGCTCCCAGAAGATCTGTGTTCCAGGGCCAGCTTATGTACCCATTCCGCTATTACATTGGACAAGCCCTTTCCTAGGGGCTTTTTCCAAGCTGTCAAATGGACTATCTGTCCCTAAGGTTTGTAGCAAGGGTCAGGAAGCTAAGGACGTGATTTGTAAACTGTGCTGTCATAAGGTGCCACTCTCACGTGAATAATCCTCCTGTACCCAATGGCTACAGTGACAGAATGGTTGCCCCTTGCTGACAGCACCTTTTCTTCTTGCAAATATGGTTCTCGTAAGGTAACGTTAGGGGCTCCTCTTGGCACTGGGCAGGGAATGCAGAACAGACTTAGAGTGGGAGGGATTGATCATTCTTAAGGGAGAGCTGGGTTTTGAAAGATGAAACCTGGTTGCTCTCAGTGAAGGCTGAGAGCTGCGTCTCCCTCTTATGCCAGAAGGTGGCGCTGCTTTCTGGCGTGCAGGAATAGGGCTGGGCCTGTAGCCCGCAGAGCTACGGAAAGGGAATGGGTGGAGAGAACTGGCTGAGAGCGAGGCCCATCATTGCCCAGAAAGGCAGGGGGTCCAGGCATGAGAAGGAGACCTAGTTGGGAGTTGGGAGTTTCCGGTTCTATTTATTCTACTTAATACTGACTGCTCTTGGTCTGTGGCCTTGCACACATCATGGCCTCTCTAGGAATATCTCCTAGTCTGCGCTGGAGGTGCTGGACCCCATGGTCTCAGGCTCCACAAAGGCGGCACCTCCTCCAAGCTTCCTGATCCTCTCGTCAGAGCCATATGTCTCTTCTGGGCTCTTCTAATCCAATTGTGTGTCTCCTCCCCAAACAAATCACTGCCTCCAGGACTTGGGTCCGATAAAATGCAGTATGTAGGGACCCTTTAATCCTTTCATTGCCGTGGATACAACCCTCTTCATATAATAGATTTAAACAATTTTAATGTTACAAGTTAATATATTTACCTTTATAACATTAAGATATTCAAATACTAAGTAATTAAATACTTAAAAATTGAAATATCAGAAGCAAGTGGAAGCCCAGCTTATGAGTCCCAGTCCTGGTTGTCCTTTTGTCCTTCCTAGTTGGGACAATCACCTTAATGAATGTGGCATATACCCTTTTAAAAATTTTGCAGTGTGTATATGTGCATAAGTATATGTGCATAAGTAAAAAGTGCTTTCTTTTATTTACATTGTTTTGCAGATTGCATTTATTCCCTGCCAATGTACCCTAGTCATCTACCTCATTAGTGTCTTTGCTCTTCTTCCAGAATCTCCTTCATTCTGGTCACTTCCACAGAAGAGCCTTCCCTGACCATACTGTCTAAAACAGCCCCGTTCTCCATCATTCCGTCACCTTAATCAATTTTATTTTCTTCATGGCCTTTATCACACTCCCTGAAATTATCTTATGTGTCTGTTTATGACAATCTCACCCACTAGAAAATAAATTCTTGAGACAGGGCTTCATCTGTCTTGTTTATCACTGCAGGCCCAGTGCCAAAAACAGTATATAATACATATTAAGTATTCAATAAATATCTGTTGAGTAAGTAAATTCTATATAGGTCTAGCTTATTCTTTTCATTGCTGCATGGTGTTCCAGGGTCTGAATATAACCATTTATTAGCCATTCTCCTGTTAATGAACATTTGGGGTTTTACAGTTATGTTGCTGCTGTGAACATCTTCACCCATCACTCTTTGTGCTCTCAGTTGTATACCTAGGAGTGGACAGCCTGGCCAATACATAGCTCAATTTCCAATTTCTAAGTTACTGGTGAATTGTTCTCCAGAGTGGCTGTTCCAAGTGCCTCTCCCTCCAGCAGAGTTTAGGGGCTGCTTTCCTTCCATACACTTCAACCAGTGCCTCTTCTTAACCTGTTTTAGGTCATGAACATGGTTAAGAATCCTAAGAAAGCCAGGAATCCCTTACTTCAGAAACACAAATATTTCAGGCAATTTCTGGGGCTCCCTGGACTTGATGGCCTTGCCCCCCCACACACACACACCCTAGAGGACCCTAAATCAAGTATTTAGAAGCCTAATCGTCTCATGGTATGAATGCGTACACTGAGGCACACATTGATGGGGGTGTGAATAAATGGGACCTAGTTTTATGGGTGGTAAAGGAAAGTGTTCAGATCCTGGTCTGTCACCTATCTGGGGGTACAAAAGGAGGGGTTTCCAGCCCTGCACCTGGGAGACAGGAGTTTGATCTCCAAGAGGTCCCTGGACTCAGGTCTGGGCAGCTCCACCTGTTAGCCCCGGCAAAAGGCAGATCAAGTCTGGCATCCAGGGTCAAAGGAGGGCACCAGGAAGAGGCTCTCTGAACCCTGGGTGAGAAGGGGGCTGCAGGTCATCTGTGCCTGCCTTCCATACATGGGCACTCCGTGTTACAAATCACATTTGCTTCTTCCGTCAGATTCAGGCTTTGGGGTTTGAATTGCGACTGTAGTACCTTTTTAGCGTGCTCATTATAGAAAGGCTGTCATAACCACCACCACCAATATCATCATCATCATCATCATCATCATCACTTCCATCCTTGATATGGTAGTCTGGAGAGGTGGACAGGACAGAAATTATCTTCCCTGCTGGACACATGGGCAAACTGAGGCCCCTATCAGAGCAGCGACCTGCCGCAGAGTCCCTGGCGAGAGCGGCCTGGTTAATGGGCCCGCACACACCGACCCCTGCCGGCCCATCCGCCCCGCCCGCCCTCGCGGCCTCTTCCCGGGGTCTGACCCCCGGCGCTGCCTGACAGATGACCTCAGCTGCCGCCAATCCATTGGTTCCAGCTCCCGGGGGGAGCGCAGAACAAAGCGCGCTTTGTGGCCGGGCAGTCCCCTCACCCGGCGCGTCCGCCGCCGGGACCCCCTCCGGAACTCCGAGCGACGCCCCCCATCCGACAGCCGTGTAATGTCTTCCAGGCCGCGCAGCTCCTTCCAGAGGCTGAGCCGCGCTCGCCTCCCCCGGGGGCCCCAGGCCATGGGATTGGGAGACGCCCCTGGCAGGAGGTTGTGCTGGCCGCCAACTTGTCCTTGTGGAGGAAGCAAGAGGGCAAGAGGAATCTGTACTTGTAGTCTCAGCCGTGGGCACAAGGCAGGTGCTGCCACCTGATAACCTTATGCTAACCTTGAGTGCTACCATATGGGGTGGGAAATATTGTTATTGTTGGTAGTGTTGTTACCATTACTGTTGTCGTTGTCGTTGCCATTGTTACTATTATTGTTATTATTTTGTAGAAGTGAAAGATTAAGATTAAGATAGACCTGGGTTTGAATCTTGGCTTTGTTACCTATTGGCTGTGGGACCTTGACAAGTATGTTCACCTCTCATCTCAAAACGGCAATAGTAGCCAACATTTCCTGAGCACCTACTGTGTGCCAACTACCACGTGCTGAAACGTTTATTTAGCTAATTTAATCCTCACAGCAACCTTTGGAGGGATATGTTATTGTCCTCATTTTACAGAGAAGGGGACTGTGGCTCTAGCTGTCCCAGAGAGAAAGTCACCTCTCTGAGCCTGTTTCCTTTTCTGTAAAATAGAGATAAAGTATAGTAACTCCCCAAGGGCTGATCACTCTCATTAGTCTTACCTCTTTCCAGATGAGGACACAGGGGCTGGGAGCAGGTCCCTGGCTTGCCCAGGAGCACCCAGCATGGGTCTGCACCCCAGTATGGTGAGGCCAACTGGATGGGACAAGGACAGGAGCAATAGGTGATGAGGGGGTGGGCACAGTCAGATGGGGAGGCACCTCTTAGGTGGTTAGGACTTCAGTTTTTCCTCCAAGTGACCTGGGCACCACGTGAGGTTGCTGAGTGGAAAGGTAGATTAGACCAGGGTGGAGAGAAGTGATCAGAATCTAGATGTAATTCGAAGATGGAGCCCCAGAATTTTCCAGTGGATGGAACTGGATCTGAGGGATAGAAAGAGGGAGGATTCTGATGACCTTCTGATTTGAGAATTCATCAGCTCTTTCCAGATCCTTCACAGTAGGGCCCCAGTTCCCCAAGAGCACAATGAGGAAATGAGCTTAGAAAATAGGTTTCTTCAAATCCCATCAAAAGCCTCCTTCATGATTTGGGCCACTTGGAACAGGAGAGCTTGGTATCACTTTAAAGGAACATTGTTTTTGAATTGTTAAATCTATCTGTTTCTGTTTTATTTCAATTAAAAAAAAATTAAGGAAACTTGAGATAGCCAGCCTAAATGGAAAATCAGTATCATGTGACATAAATAAATGTAACTGTCAATATAAACAATGTAAACAACATTGTTCCTAACTGCCTCCAGATCTGGTTTAGGGGCTCTCTCTTTGTAGCAAGTGTTTGAGAAATCCACCCCCAGGACTCTCTCCTTGCAGGGGTCAGGATCATCGCGTTCTGCATCCTCATTCTTTTTTTACTTTATTTAACAAACAAAAAGCACTTATGATAGTGTTTAAATGCTTTCCAAATATAAAGACACTGATCCTCACAAAAACCCCATGAGGTTATTATCCCCACTTTGCAGATAAGGAAACTGAGGCTCAGAGAGATAAAGTCCCTGTCCACAGTTACACAACAGGGATGAGGCAAAACCAAGATTCAAACCCAGTCAGACTGTCATTGAAGGCTTATCATTTTCACTTTGAAAGTGCCAAACTATTGGAACAAGAAGGGCTTTCAGTTCATTTTAATTCGGTAAGTATTTACTGAACATCTACCAAGATTTAAGTCCTATTATATCACCCCTTGCTTAAAAGTGTTTGAGGATCAAATTTAAAAAACAATTTCAGGCTCCTCATCATCAGTGCCCTGAATGACCTGCTCTTCCCCAGCTCATCCCACTACAGCCAAGCTGGCTGCCTCACAGTTCTCAAATGCTTTCTGATCTCAGGGCCTTTGCACTTGCTCTTGCCTCCACCTGGAATGCCCTTCCTCTGGTTCTTTTGGCTCCTTCATATCCTTCAGGACTCAGCTCAATGTCAACTTGGGCTTCTCTTGCTTTCTCATCCCTCCCATGGTGTCCCCACTATTCTCAACCTTATCCTTTCTTCGTGGCTTGTAATTGTTTTGTTTATTTCTCTGTAAACTTGTTCTTTGTCCTGCTGCCCCACCATGATGTAAGCTCTGTGCAAGCAGAACCTGGTGGTGGGCAGAGTAGCTAAGTATCTGGGATGAAGAGCCCACAGAAGAGCAGACTAGGAGAGGTGATATTTGTGCTGTCCCCAGGTAGGGGAGCAGATGTGTCTATGAGCTGCAGAGGGCAGGGGATCACCAAGAACATCAGCTTAATACAAGAAAAGGTCTTTCACATAGTCCTAGTTATTAGACAATGGAAAGGATTATGTCATGAAGTAATGAGCACTCCATCGTAGGAGTTATGCAAATGAGATAGGACAACCCCTGATTAGGACCACCAGATGTGTTGGGGCTGTGCAAAATGGACTCATTGCCATAGATGGGGTAAATATTCATTCACTTGCTCTCTACCCACTCGTTCATTTATTCTGTCTCCTATCTACTCATTTATTCATTGAATCTGTTTTCCAAACTTTACTGCATAGCAGACAACCTCCTGACTTTGGCCACACCTACATGGCATCTGTACTTAATATCTTAAGTACTTATATCTTATGTATATAACATCTTAAGTCAGGCTTGGGGGGCTGACTTTAATTTAAAAACATGTTTTTGCATCAACATTATTGAGGTTTTATTTACATGCAATAAAACTCACCCATTTAAAGAATACAGTGCAATACATTTTGACAAATATACACACCCATGTAACCACCACCTCAGTCAAGACACAGAACATTTCCATCACTGCCATGAGTTTCCTCGTGCCTCTTTGCAGTCAGGCCCCCAACACCACCCTGGCCCCAGACAATCACTTTATCAGAAAGTGCCAAACACATCTCCAGAGTTTCTTCAGGCCCAGTTTGCACTCTCACCAGCAATACCCAAACATACATGAAAAATCAGAATCTCTTACCACAATTAAAAAGTAACTGACCAAAATGAATAAAATGGAAACAAAATAATATTCTCAAGTTCTAGCTGGATATCATTGCCTGTAGAAGCTCTGAGCCTAAGACCAGCTTCCTAAAGGTTAAAAAAGAGAGAGGAAGAGAGAGAGAAATCCACAGTTATTAGAAAGGTGTTACTCGTATCCTTGGAGACTTTCTCCTTGGCCTATTGAAGAACTGGGAGATACTAAAAAAGAATGACTTTTGCACTGTGAGTTGGTTGTTATTTAATATAGTTGGCCCTCAGTATCTGCACAGGATTTGTTACAGACCCCCACGGATACCTAAATCCTCGGACACTCAAGTCCTTTATATAAAATAACATAGTATTTGCATATAACCTATGCACATCCTCTCATGTACTTTAAATCAGCTCTAGATTACTTACAATACCTAATACAATGTAAGTATTATGTAAATAGTTGTTATACTGTATTGTTTAGGAGTCAACTTTCTGGAATTTTTAAAAATCTGCGTTTGGTTGAATCTGTGGATACAGAACCCATGAATATGGAGGGCTGACTGTTCCTTGTTGCGGTTCACCCACATCATCTTTTTTCCACTTCTACCCTCACCCCAGTGGTGCAGGTTCCACATGGCAGCACCTCATCTCATCTTCCATCCACCCACTCTTTCATTTATTCAAATGGCAAGCGTTTATTAGTAGATACTCTGGGTCAGTTGCTGGAGTTACAGAAAAAAACTACGTTCTGGTCACTATGTCGGCCTTGAGGATGGCATAGTGCCAGGTACATGTTAGACTCTGAGCAAATATCTATTGAATGAGCTGCTGTGAAATGAAAGACACAAATGCCCATATCCTCCGTGATACTCTAAGCTGTTACTCTAACAAAGTTTGCCTAGAGCTATCAAGAAAGGCTTCTCTGAGGAGGTGGCCCTTGCATAGAAACTTAACCACCTCCTTCCACTCATTCTTTTTTCTCTCATTTGACAGATGGGGAAATGGAGGCACACAGAGGTAAAGTGACTTGCTCAAGGCCACACATGAAGAAGAGAGGTAAATGAGAAATAGGCAGAACCTAGGACTCAGGGCTCCAGCCCACCATTTCTCCAAGAGCTAGGCCCGGTCTTAGACCAGCAGAGAGGAGAGCATGCCTGGGGAAGGGACTCCTAGGCCCTGAGTCTGGAATCCATTTGCTTCAGCCAGCAATGTTTTCCCAAGGAGAAGTGGGAGGCCCTGGCCCTGCCCCTCCCTGTCCTACCCTCTCATCACCACCACCATCTGCTCCCTGTTTATTTATTTATACTTAAGTCTCACCTCCCAACCCTGCCAGAGGAACCAAACATATCGGCATCCCTGTAGAGAGGGGAATAGGGGGAGAGGGGCACAGTCAGCCCCTGTGGCCAGGGGAAGCCCAGGTCTGAGAGCTCCTTAGCCCTACTAACCCTGCAGGGGCCAGCCAGGGTGACTGGGTTCACATCCCAGCTGTGGGACTTCCTGGCTGTTGACTGCTCCGTGCCTCTGTCTCTTCATCTGTAAAATGGGGTTAATAATAATAGTCACCTCTTGGAGTTGTTAGTAAGGACTTAGTAAAGTGCTTTGGACAGCATCTGGCACAAACACACGCAACAAGTATTTCTGTCGTGCTGTATGACCTTGAGCAACGCACTACTGCTCTCTGGCCTATTCCCTCATCTCTGCACTGGGTGGCTAGTCACACGATCTAAGGAACTCCAAGCGTAATGTCCTACAGTTTATGAGGGTTACAATGCCTGTCTCCTCCCCAGGACCCTCTCCCCTGGCCTGGCCTAGGGTGGAAAATTAATGCCTGCACCCTGCACCCAGTAGAGATTGCCCTCCTACAATCTCCTAACCACAGGGAAGGCAAAACTACACCTTCCCCAGTCCCACACAAGGCCAAGGGAAGCCCTCACCTCAGCTCCCTGAATTGCCACCCCCTGGAAGGCTAGCACCTGCTGCCATCCGCAGAGGTGCTGATGTGCTGATTGTAGCTACCAATGCAGATCCCAGGAGACTGGGCCCAGCTGCTCATTAATGATAATTAGCTCAGGGTCTGTCAGCTGGGAAGGAGCTGCTCCTGGGCTTTGTTCTGGTGCACAGCCATCCTCCATCCTGGGCTGCAGTGGACTGTGTGAACCCACCGATCCCCAAATTGACCCTCTCCTCTGTTCCCCGTCCCCCGCCCAAGCCTTCATTCCTCTGGTCTGAGTCTTCAACCCCCACATCTGAAACCAATCCTCCCTCTGTTCTGCCAGCTCCCTCTGATCCTAGCCTGTCTGAGACCCTGTGGCCCTCACCAAGTCCCTGTCTATCTCACTGAATCCTTGTTCCCGCCATGTCCTCACCTCCTCTTTAAGCCTCCTCTTCCCTCAGTGAGCCCCATTCCTCTCTCCATCCTACTTCTACCCCCTCTGAGCCTATGCTCCCCTGAGCCCCCTACCCTCTTGCACACCACACAATGCTCAGGTACCCACTTGAGATGCATGTGCCATTTGGGGGACCACATTACCCTGCAGAAGCCAAAGGGGACAGGTTTCTGGAAGGAGAAGGGAGAATCTACCAACAGGCAGAACTGAGAGCCACCTCAAGAGGGAACATGAATCTATCACCTGAGGCCCAGGGGCAGAACCTGGACTCCCACCAGCACAGGACTGAGCAGCCCCAGGAGCCTGTTCCGGGAATCCTCTTGAGTCAACAGACCTGACCCCTGTTGCTTCTGGGGGGAGGATGAGTTGGAGAAAACAGCTGGGGGTTTCCATAACCAGAGAGGGCCTGAGCAGCAGGAGTTTTAAGAGGCCAGTGAAGGGCCACGGAGACATTTATGGGGCAAGTCTCACTGTCAGCTGGACCCATGTGAAGCATGTTCCCTCCTCATTGTCCCCAGGAAACCAAAGCTTGGGAGGAGCCATCATCTGCCTGACTCTCACAGGAGGGCCTGTGCCGCCCTCAAACCAAGCAGGCCTACTCCTTATCCTAGCTTCTCTCTGCTACACCCTGAAGCCTCCCAGGCCAGGGAGAGAGGAGGGGACAGGGTGAGCCCCACCCCCATGAGAGGAGACTGGGGGGAGCAGAACCCCCAAGGAGGGTGGGAATGGTGGGGAGGGAGAGAAGAGGCAGGTGTCTGTGGGATCCTCTATCCTCGCTCTCCCCAACCCTCTATCCCCCACCCAAGTGGGCCCCACGCCCCCCACCCCATTCTCATCTGGCCTCCATGTGCTTGGCCTGCACCTGAATACACACTCCCTGACGATCTGTCTTGGGCTGTCAGAGGATCAACGGGGCTTCCAAGGCCTGGCCCAGCAGGAAACTGCAGGGAAGTCCCTAAGAAGGCGACCTGTGGGGTGGGGGAAAAATGGGGAGAAGTGAGGCTGGGATTAGGCCTGTGAGCCTGTGTCTAGCATCTCGTTGGGGGAGACCCCACTAAGGCCTGGCTCCCCACCAGAGAAACCTGTCAATTCCCTTGCGCAGGGTCCCAGGCTGGTTTCAGGTCTGCTTTGCCTTCTAAGTTTGGGGACCTCTCCCTTCCCCACTCTGGCCCTCAGTTTCCTTATTTGTGAACATGAAGAGATTGTCTCTCAGGTGGACACAAGGTTCTAAAATTAGCAAAAGTTCTCTTTATGTGAAAATGGAAAATGGTCTCCAAAATGTTAAGTGCAAGTTGAAGGTCTTCTCTATAACTATGGAGGCCACTGAGGTTCCTCTCAGAAGCTGAATCTAAAGTCACCCAAAATTGATCCAAAGGTTTTACCATTTAGATGAGAAAACTGAAGCCCAAAGGAAGGAAACTATTCTCAGCCATTCCTAATACAATTTTTGTTGAGGGCCTACTGGGTTCTAGGCCCTCTGCTAGGTGTGTGTGGGTGGGGAAGAAACTGGGGAGAAAACCCACAACCATCCCTGCCCTCATAGAATTTACTCTCCAGCTCAAGGAATGGACCAGATAACTAAATATTGACCAAACATAGTAGGTGCTGGAGGGAAAAATAGAGAGAGCACCAAGAGAGACCAGCTTTGGTGGGGCCACTGGGGACAAAGAGGCTGTTAGCTAGGAGGGATGGTCAGTGAGGTGATATTACAACTGAGACTTCGAAGAACAGGAAGTTGCCCTGTGAAGAAGCATAGAGGGCAACTGAATGTTACACCATTGTTGTTTATAATAGCAAAACCCAGAAGTGACCCAAATATTCATTGCCATAAAGTTTCGGATAATACATTACAGTATATTAATAGAATGAAACACTATACAACAATGAAAAGGGAAGTGCAGCTGCCTGTCTCAACATAAAGGGATCTCCAACGAATACTGAGGAAGGAAAAAAACAAGTGTTGTAGGACGCATATTACAAATACAAAGGTATGTATTGTCGTGGAAATTTCTATACACTTTTAGAAATGAAGTACAGTCCTATATATTGAGTAAGGATTTATACATGTGTAGTAAAAGTTAAAACATTCATAGAAATAATAAATATCAGATGTGGTTTCTTTGGCATGGAGCAGGGAACTGTTTTCAGGAAGGGATATCAGGGCTGTCTATCAGAGCTATCTATCCTATATAACAACCTCACAATGTGGTGTTTAAAAATGACACTATGTCAACTGTAATTTTAAAAAAGTATTTAAAATAAAAAATAAAAACAAGGATAGTCATTTATTATATCTCACAGTTTTTTGAGGGTTAAGAATTTGGGAGTGGTTTAGCTTGGTGGTTCTAGTCCTCTGGAGGCTGCATTCAGATGTCGCCTGGGCCCGCAGTCATCCAAAGGCCTGACTGGGGCTAGACGTGATGAGAGCAGAGACTCAATTCCTCTCCCCATGGACCTCGCTATGTGACCTAGATCCCATCACAGATGGTGACTGGATTCCAAAAGGGACACACAGACATCTGGGCAGAAACTGTGTCCTTTTTGTGGCCTGGCCTCTAACATCACTTCCACCACAGTCTCATCATCAAAAGCAATGACAAGGCCCAGCCCACACTCAGAGGTGAAGGAAAATAGATGCCACCTTTTGAAGGAAGGAGTGTCAAAGAATTTGTGGACATATTTTAAAACCATTACATCCTCAGTTATGCTTGAAAAGTTTTTCTTTCTTAAACTGGTTGGCGAGGACTTGGGGTTTTATTATTCTCTATATTTCTTTTGAGTGTTTACAACCACAGCGGGAGATGGGGAGTGAGGAAGGGGTGAGCAGTGCCCAAATCGCACAGGGTCTTCTCGGTGAAGGTCACATCATGGGCGGGGCAACATCAGCACCCTGAGCAGGGCAGGATGAGCTCTGCTGCCCTTCTGAGTCCAGGCACCTGGCAGGGGCCTGGCCTGGAGGAAGTCCCAATATTGGTGGCAATTCTGTCTCTGAACACAGCTCCTCTGAACACAACTATCTGCTTTTCTGAAGTCTCCCATCCACTCCTGTCCCCTGGCGCCTGGCTCATTTCCCCAGAAGCATCATTTGTACAATTTCTGGGATATTCGTCCATGGAGATACTACTTGTCTAGAAACATATATGCAAATACATACACTTTTATTCTCTCCCAAAAGGAAGCCTAGTATACACATGCTTCCATATCTTTTTCCCCTTATCAATATATTTTGGAGATTCTTCCATATTAGTACGTAGCAAACTTCTCCATTCTTTTCCATGGCTTCACAGCACTCCGTCATGTGGATACACTGTAACAAAACCAACCT
This sequence comes from Eidolon dupreanum, assembly GCA_028627145.1. Classification (NCBI taxonomy): domain Eukaryota; kingdom Metazoa; phylum Chordata; class Mammalia; order Chiroptera; family Pteropodidae; genus Eidolon; species Eidolon dupreanum. The sequence goes on along the minus strand of CM053504.1, from coordinate 18,478,892 downwards.
CTCATATATATAGACATTTATTTTATTTGCCTTTTTTACTACTTTTTGAACTCCAAATGTAGGAAGTCAAGTTAAAAAAAAAACAACTCAGTTCATGGTAGATTATTATCGTTGACCCTTGCACACCCCGCCTTTATTTTATTTTTCTCTATTTCCTTGTATCTTGTTTCGCCTTCCCACTTTATGCACCTCTGCAGACCCATTCTGATGGGGTCCATGTGTGTCCTCCAATGTGTAAGCCTTCTTGGGGAACATAATATGATTGTATTGTATTGTTGCATTCTGTGTAGCCATTTTAAATATATTTTTGTTCTATTGTTCATCTGTTTAATTTGGATCGAGTTGTGGTTCGACCTGTGGCTTCTAATTGCTGACTAGAGCTCCTTGGTTTGCATCTACCACGTTTTCCTTCCTACTACCCCAGTAATGAGCACCTAGGTGGTTTCTAACTCTTTGCCACTACAACAGCACCGCCGTTTCCTTGTCTGGGCTATATGAGATTTTGACTGCACAAATAGGAGTACAATTGCTGGGTCACAGGCTACATGTATTCTGGTTATGTTTTGCACCACAATAAATTACCTTAAACTTAAGAGACTTAAAACAACCACTTCGTTTGTGATTTTGTGGGTCAGGAATTCAGGAAGGGCTCAGCAGAGTGACTCATCTCTGAACCATGTGGTATCTATCAGCTGAGTCAACTGAGACCACACACGCACCCTCTCATCCTAGAGGACACCTCTCCATGGCTAACTGGACTTCCTTACAGCATGGCATTCTCAAGGAGGTCGGACTTCATTCATGGTAGCTGGCTTCTCCCCAAGCAATCATTCCAAGAAAGAGGAAGTGGAAGCTGCAAGTCTTTTAAGACCTGGGCCTAGAAATCGACACGGCATCACTTCCACCATAGTCATTGGTCAAAGCAGTCACAGATCAGCCCAGATTCAGAGAGTGGATGTATAGACTCACCTTTCCATGGTAGGAATACCAAAAAATTGGTGGCCATATTTTATACACTCCAATATACATATATATATATTTATTTATTTAACTTGACACATATATAAATATATATATGAATATGTATATGATATAAATAAATAAATAAATATATATATATATATATATATATATATATATATATATATATATTTAACTTGACAGCTTGCTCTCCAGATGGCAGCTCAAATCCTTATTCCCCCAGCTCTATTTCCACATTCCCACCCACACTTGGCTCCATCCAGTCTGTTCAGTTCTCCTTTCGCACAGCAATAAACCTTCTCACATTGGGTCATTTCACCTAATGCAAGTATAAACATAGGCTAGGTTCCGGAAGCAGACATACTAGGTTAAAGGGTACGTGCACTTGTAATTTTGACAGATATTGCCAGTCCTTCAATAATCCTAGAGTTCAATCCCTTCATAACAAATCCAGAATCTAAGCACTTATCACCACCTCTACCCACACCCCGCTGGTACAAGCCACCCTCCTCCCTGGGCGGCCAGCTTTCTGTCCTGACCCCTACAGTCCATTCTCCACATGAAGCCAGAGGAATCCCCTTAAAACCTAAGTTAAGTCCTGTCCCTCCTCTGCTCAGAAGCTCATGATGATTTTCCACATTACTCAGAGTAAAACATTCTTGTCATGGCTCTGTAGCCCTACGTGTCTGACCCCGTAACCTCTCTCACTTTGTACCTTCTGCCTTTTCCATTCCCTTCTCTGCCCAACCCTGGGCTCCTGGCAGGAGTTTGAACCTGCCAGGCTCACTCCCATCTTAGGGCCTTTGCACTTAACGGTCCCTCTATCTCAAATGCTCTCTTCTGATGTGTATCCATGGCTTGTTCTTATTTTATCTGTGTCTTCAATCAAACATCACCCGTCCCCACTCAGGCTCTACTTCTTACCTTGTTTTGGTATCTTAAGTTCATACTTCTGCTTCTCAAGAACCTTCAGGGACTCCCTATTACCTCACTTGACATGTCTCAAACTGGAATTGAAGATTTTTTAATATCAAGATGAAGTGTTTCCCTAGATTTTTGGAAAAAAATTCAGAGATGACATTTTCTCAATGTTACATTTTTCCCTTATCCATTTTTCCTGGGTTATTGACATAGACTCCCATTACCTAAAAAAAATCACTAAGGGCTAAAAGAGGATATCTCACAGACAACGAGTTTACCATTTGGGGCTTCTAATGGTGTAATGAAACTAATCCCGGCTCAGGGCCAATATACATCACAACTGATCATTTAAACCAAGTTCTTTCTCTTGGGTGAGACTCAGTTTACCCATTAGTGGGATAAAGATAATAACACTGTCCCATATGATATGCTCTCTGCTTGCCAGGCATGGGGCACGTTTTAACCCACTCAATCCTTACAGCGACTGTAAGAGGCAAGTACTATTACTATACTTCTCTCTCAGATGAGAAAATTGAGGCATGGAACAATTAGGTAACATGTCTAAGTTTTCACAGATGAGGAGTGGTAGAGCCTGGATTTGAACTTCCCACATCCCAACTCCAGGGTTAGTTTCAAGGCTAGATATATTTATATCTGCAGCACATTTTAGGAAGGCAGTGTGCTCACAGGTATAGCCTTGCTGAAGGCAATGGGAAGAGGTGGCCTTGTGCTTGGAAGATGGTCTCTATAACCAAACAGAAATGTACACAAAAGATACAGTGCTGAAGTTGTGCTGTGTCAAGTTCACAGTCCCCTCTGGGGTGTGAACGTAGGCTTCTGAGCTCCCAGATGGCTTCTCAGTAACATTTTATTCTCTACCATTTTTAGAATAACTACCATCAATAATGGCTATTAACTATTTCAGGTTTACTGGATGCTAAGAATGTCCTCTATATTTTGAATCGCTCAATAATCCTAAGAAGTTAGTGACTCACGTTAACCCCATTTTATAGGCAAAGAGACTGGGCTCAGTGGCAGAGCTGGGATTTGGTCCCTGTGTCTCTACCCACTAATGGGTGCCTAGAGCACCTCCATTAGCCAAGGACTTGCATGCCATTAATTCATTCGACTTCACAGTCATGCCTTGAAGTCTGTACTCTATCACTCCCATTTTGCTGACAAGAAAACCAAGGTACAGTGTCCAGCTCAAGACCACACACAGCTCTTTGCAAGAAATCTGCCCTGCCTCACCTCCCCCCAGCAGTATCCAGGATGTCACAGCTTGAAGGGACCCGATTTATAATGCAGGAAGGAGCCAGTCAAGGCATCTAGGGCACTGGGCAGAGTTCTCAGGCAGTTGCCCAGAGATCCTGTTTACTGGTAGGGCCGGAGGCACACCAGACCAGGAAGGAGGGAAGCTAGGGGAAATGCCCCATGCTTGCATCTTCAAAGCCTTGCCCTTGTGCTCTCCCATCCTCAGGGCTCCGCAGAGGGGTAGCAAGCTGTCACTTCCAAGGAATGTCCTCCAGCTCTGGCCACACTAGCTCAACCTGATGTCTTCACACCTGCCCTTTCCTGACTCCATCTGCTTCTTCATCCAGATAGCCCCATGCCTGTTTTTCTGCAGCTCATTCATTCATGCAGCAAACCACCATTGAGTGTCAGATACTATTCTAGGCACTGGGGGTACATTCAAGAATAAACAGTGCTCTCTGCCCTGTGGTGTTGATATTCTGGGGCAGGGAAAGGCAATAAATAAAAAAACATACTAAGTAAACCGTATCGTACATTAAGTAATTATAAGGGCCATGGCAAAAATACAGAAAGGCAAGTGGTTGGAAGTGGGGAAGACAGGTCATGGTGTTAAATAGGTGGACAAGGACAAGCCTCACTGAAGAAGTGGCATCTGAGCAGAAACATGAACAAGATGAGGGAATGAACTAGGCAACACTTAAAGGGAGTGTTCCAGGTAGTGGAGCACTGTCCACAAGTGCAAGTGTCCTGAGGCAGAGTGTCTGGTGTTTGAGAAGTTGCAAGGAGGCCAGTGTGGCAGGAGAGGAGTCAGTGAGGGGAGAGGCTAGGAGACAGGACAGAGGGGTAATAGGATTGGAGAAGAGGTGGGTCACATAGGACCAGGGGGTCATTGTAAGGACTGGGCTTTTGCTCTGACCAATCTGGGAATCAAAAGAGGGTTTTGAGCAGAAGAGGGACATGGTCTGATTTGTGCATTATAGGATTTCTCTGGCTGCTGTGTCAAAAGCTCACTTTAGAGGAGGGAGGAAAGAACCAGGAAGTCCTGTGGGGAGACCATTGCAATAATCTTGGCAAGAAATAAAGGTGACTTACCTAGGGTGGTAACACCGTTCCAGTCACTTTTGCTGCATAATAAACTACCCCAAAATGCAGTGACTTAAAGCAATGCCTATTTTATTATTCCCATAAATTCACACCTGGCATGGTGGGGCTGGCTTGTCTCTGCTGCCTGATGTCTTGAGCCTCCTCTGAGAAGACTCTAGGCTGGATATGAATCAACAGCTGCGGGCTGGAATCTCCTGGAGGTCCCTGGACTGGTATGACTTCAAGACAAGAACTGCTAGCAGGAGCACCTACACATGACCTCCTCACATGGCCTGGGCTTCCTCATAGCATGGCGGTCTAAGAGCATTTGGATTTCTTACATGGCAGCTCAGAGCTCCAAAAACAGATGTTCCAGTGAACCAGGTAGAAGATGAATCACCTTTTATGACCAGCCTCAGAAGTCACGTAGGGTCACATACATCATACTCCATTGGTTAAAGCAGTCACAAGCCCATCCAGACTCAAGTGGAAGGGACATGGACCATATCTCTCAATGAGGCCATATCTAAAATTGCTACAGCACAGAGCATCTTCAAGGCATATTGAAAGTTTCTTGCGTTGGCTGATGCAGGAGGTACAGGGAGGAACCAAGAGTGACTTAGCTCACCCAGGCTCACAGCCCAGTAACCACACAGTTACCTCCTAGGGGTGTGAGCAGCCAGAGAGGAGCCCCAGCCTAACTTGGCTAAACAAGGCAGTGAGAAATCAGAGAGACCATCCCAGAACAAAGAGAATTAGGAACACTCATATTAGGAGACAGGAGAGTAAGTGCTTGCAAGGTGGATTCTGGCACCTATTGTCTGTTTGAATCCTGCCCTGCCCTGCCCTGCCCTGCCCTGCCCTGCCCTTCCTAGTGGGTGACATTGGGCAGGCCATCTCACCTTTCTGAGCCTTGGTTTATTGTAAAATAGCAGTGATAATTGCACTGCCTTCAGAGGAGGAGGGCATACAAAGCGCCTACTAGACAAAAGAACCTGTGAAGCCCCAGTGGCCTATTGCATAAGGCACTGGTCTCCTAAGCCAGGGATTGTCAGTTCGAGTCCTACCTGGGGTGAAGTCTGCTTAACCTCCAGAAAGAACCTGAAACTGTCAACTCTGGAGAGGAAATTATAGATGTAGTCATCTCACTTGGGGTGCTGAGATGAGGAAATAACCAGAGAGGTGGCATAGAAGGGAAGGACCTGAATCACACCCCATTCACCTGCCACATCTTAACCACTCCTGGTACTTGCTCCCCAAGTTTGTTTGTCACTTCTTCCTTGAACATGCCTCCATCCAAAGAATCCTGCAAGGCCACCAGAGGTGGGCCCTTGAAGATGGGGGTGGTCTCTGCCTCTACAAGGCCTCCCCCTGCTTGCCTTCTCCACGTCCCTGTTCAGCAGGAATTTCTCAGTCCAGCATGGAGTTCCGGTGGATTTTATGGGCCAGCCACAGCAAGCAGACAAACAGAGAAGAAAAACATCCCTCTGGAGCCCTGCTCAGCTCTCAGAATCCGATTTCCGCTCAGCCAAAAGAGGCTGAGCTGCTTTTTAACCCTCTGTGGGAGGGACCACTGGGTCTGATTCTAGATCCTCCTAGCTTCCTGCCCTGCCTTCCCACCACCATACAGTCTCCTTTCCTTCCTCAGTGGTTCCTACTCTGGCCTCCACCCCGCTGCAGGGCTCTGCCTCCTCACTTCCTTTGCAGAACAGCCTTGAAGACCCCAGATCTCAGTTTAGGATCATCAGCAAAGTGTCCACTTACTGTGAGGCATTTTGTAAACATGGCTCATGGGAGCAAGACAGAAAAGAATGTGAGCATGGGACTCAGAAATGAGCCTGAGATCCTGCTTTGCCCGTTCTAGTTTGTAAGATC